>JADRCH010000044.1:3361576-3496487 GCA_019843965.1 Rhynchomys soricoides | reverse complement strand
TTTTGTGGAGTGGGAGAAGCCATGAATTGACCCGGAAGGATGTATTTAATGTATTTTGTGGAGTGGGAGTTCTTTCTTCTTCCTTTCCATCTTAGAAGATTATGTTTCTGTCTTCCAAACCAAAACACTTGATCTTCTGTGTTTAATCACGAGAGAGAGTTTTTTCAGCCAATCTTAATTTATGTGTCTTGTTGAAATTCTACATGTTGGGTAGGTGGCATTGAGGAATATGACACCTGAGGGTCAGGAATTGACATGACCTTTTATCCTAAAATTTCCAATATAAGCATTTAGCAACTGCTGAAAAGTATAATTACAATGAGTAAGTTTTAATAGCTTTTATACAAAATAAACCAATAATAGTCCTTCCATATGTTAATGTGTTTCATGACATTTTATGCAGAAAATGTAAATACACGTTGTACAAATCATATGTATTTATATTAAGTGAATTTTCAATAGCTCACTTATATAGTGTTTTTTTGCAGAACATATATTTTATAGTTATGACATTAAATTCAACAAGTGTTTATTTAAAAAATACCAGTGATTAGAATTAGGAAACATTAATTGCTCAGTTTTATTTCAGTTACCTCTGTTGTCATATCTTCTTTGGCAATCAGACTAAGTAAGGAGTATATGTACCCATGACATGTAAAGGGAAACATGAAATTCTGGGGATCACTGGGGAGTACTGGAAGGGGGGATTATGAAGAAGGCCAGGGGATGGTCAAGGACAGAGGCTCCTGAAAGGACCTTAAAAGTCCATTATATACTTACATGAAAATGGCTGAATGTAACCCAGAATAATAAAATAAAAAAAGCATAAAGAAGAAAAACAATTGAAGAAGAAACAGTTGAATAGACCTATGCTCCCAGACCTGACTGCTCACAGAACACTGCACACACTCTCAAGCCAGTTCTGGCTTCACTCCGCTGACACTGAGACTAGGTAGAGGCCACAGATGACAGCCATAACCAAGGGCTGAAAAGCAGGAGTATATTCAGTGGCAACTCCCGTGTAGAACTATTATCCTGGTGACTGTCCCACACCCCATCCTGAGTGAAGTGAAGCCATCCTGACCCCAGCAGCAGCTGGGAACAACACGTTTGTGCATCTCTGTTGATGATGGAGAACAGAACATAAACAAAATGGCTCCTGGTGCTGATTTAGAGCCCTCAGAGCCATGAGGTGGGGGTGGGGAGAGCTGCCATTAGGCCAGGGTCTCTCCTCAGTAGCTGTGGTCAGTTGTCTGCTCCATACTAAGAGACCTGCTGTTGGACCAGGCCTATGTGGGACCTAACCTCTAACATCACTCTTGCTCCTTCCTCTCCACCCTCCCACATCACCGTGTGTGTGTGTGTGTGTGTGTGTGTGTGTGTGTGTGTGTGTATGCATGCACACAGATACACTTGTTTTACCATTGCAGTGTATGGAGCTCAGAGGTTGACCTTGGGTGTCCTTTTCCATTATTCTGTTACATTATTGTTTGAGACAGGCTACAGCTTATCCTGCTACTCACCGGTAGGCTATCCTATCTGACCACTGAGCTCTGAGGCTCCTCTCTAGTACTAAAGGTACAGATGTGTACCACTCCCTTAGGGTTTCATTGCTGTGAAGGAACACCATGACCAATGCAACTCTTAGAAAAGAGAACATTTAATTGGGACTGGCTTACAGTTTCAGAGGTTCAGTCCATTATCATCATGGCGGGAAGCATGGCAGCGTCCAGGCAGACAGACATGATGCTGGAGGAGCTAAGAGTTCTACACCTTGATCTGAAGGCAGCCGAAAAGAGACCCTCTGTTCTACTCTGGGCAGAGCTTGAATGCTAGGAGTCTTCAAAGTCTACCTACACAGAGACACACTTCCTTCAACAAGGCCATACCTATTCTCACAAGGCCACACCTCCTAATAGTGCCACTCCCCATGGGCTAAGCATATTTAAACCACCACAACCACCACAGCTGACTTTTTATGTGGAGACTGGGGCTATAAACTCAGGTCTTCAAGTTTGCATGGCAAGCACTTTCCACTAAGCCATTTATTTCCTCAACCCATTCATCCACTTTCATTGTAACCCTGCATATAAATAACCATGAAGTCTCATTACATTGGATTCAGCTAAGCTACTTTTCAAAGAGCCTCAGTATGCTCGAGAATGGAGCTCTTAACCCCGGAGTGAACCAGCAGGTGACTTCAGTGTCTCAGCTCCATTCTTTGATAGCGCTTCTGGCCTTGGCAACAAGCAAGAATGCTGTAGCCTCTGCTCTTACTCTCTCTGGTTATCCCCTCATCCACAGGGCAGGATGCCAGCAGAAGTGGAAAGCACTCATGCCAGAGACTGATATTCTCTGGCCACTGTGGTTTCAGTTCTGAAGATTCTTGGGTTTATTCCATATATTCCTTTGCTGAAGGATGCACCTTTTCATCAGTTGTATACCAAGATATACCTGTTGGCAAGGACTGGTAGGTGACAGAGTAAGACTCAGTATGACAGAGGCGGGTGTGCATGTTGACACTCTCAGTTTGGGAGTTAATGGGTGAGGCTGGGGCCAACTTTCCTGAGGACTCAAGACAGTCCTCAAGGAGAACTTGGTCTTCCTGGACACCACGGAGGACTTGTAAAGGATGGGTTAAATTGTCATTTGCCATGGTGCTGGCCACATATGTGGCAGAGCAGGGCCTTATTGGCCATCAGTGGGAGGAGAGGCCCTTGGGCCTGAGGGTGTTAGATGCCTCAGTATAGGAGAATGCCAGGGCAGGAGGATGGGAGTGGGTGGGTGGGGGAACACCCTCATAGAGGCAGGAGTAGGGGGGATGGGATAGGGCATTTTCAAAGAGGAGACCTGGAAAGGGGAAAACATTTGAATTGTAAATAAAGTATCCAAAAATTTAAAAAAATAAAGAAATTATATATTAAAAATTGTCCTTTCTCTATTAGCTTACTTTTTGCTTTAAAACATTGGGCGGGGTTGACCTTCAGGTTTCCCATTTGAACTCTTGTGTGACCTTGTGTGTTTTGAGAGGAAACTTGTACCAAAACATGCTGATGACTGATTTCCTTGACTGCATCTGTATGTAGTTTTCAGTCTTACCAGACACAGAGGAATTCATTGCCTTGGAGCATCAGTCCAAGTAAAAAGAGTGAACATTTGATGTCTATCCATCTAATTCAGGGAGCAGACCCAACTGCAGAGGAGAGAATAAAGTCCTCTCAGCCAGGTAAAATTTAGTAAAGCAAAAATGATAGCCATGATGATAGGGAGAGATTCCAGGAGGCACTCTGTCAGAGATATCTCAGTTTATGGATAGCAATCTGGGAAGGAAGATGTTGGGAGATACATGAGGTGGGAGCTCATGGTAGCCAAAACTGCCAGGAAAGATGCACCCTCTAGCCCCTGAGTTCCAGCAGATGTAGTCCTAAGGGTGGGGTGAAATAGCAGAAACCACAGAGGGCTTTGGGGTGTCTGGAGGTAATAATCATTGCAGAAGCTGAATAGTAGAAGTGTCATGTGACACCTGAGGTGGCGTGGGGGTAACTTAGAACCAAACTGTGGCCATACAATACCTCATGGTCACTAGACACAGGGACAGCACCCGGTAACATTGATAATTACCCAAGTGTGAACTCCTTATCTTCTGCCTACAGGGGCAGGAGTGGTCCCAATCCTAGTGCTCACCCAGGTGAGGTTTCCTATCTGAAGAAAGGAACATTTTCTTAGAGGAGATCGATATGATTAAGATTCCTAACAAGGTCACCTCACCAATATTTTGGGACCGTTAAAATGGACACTAGTGAGACATCAACACCATACAAGAGTTACTATGAGCATGAGACAGACCAAGGGGGATGGATGTGTTAACCATCTCTTGCCGCACCATGAGGGAGTATCAGACAGGAAGAACTTAAGGGGGCATGGTCTATATTGGTTCACAGTTGCAGAAGTGCCAATCATTCTGGCAGGCAAACCTCATGGCGGCATGAGTGTAGCTGACTCTTCATATCCTGTGGTACATTAGAAAGCAGAAAGAGAGAGATTCAGGCTAGGGCAGGTATAGCTTGGTATCCTACTTGTATCACCCAGAGCCCACCTCCCGAGAGCTCCACAGCCTCATAAAATAGCCCCGTGAGACAGAAAATGTGCCTGTTAGGAACATTTTAGACTCTCTTCAGACATTTTAGACATCTAGACAAAACATGTATATGTGTATTGTTAGGATGCTCACATACAGTTTAATAAGCTTGTATAAACACCAAAGCATCAGAGTGTCACATCCAAAGAGATGGCTAGAATACATTCAAAGTTAATTAGGCTGCTTAACCAGTGTGTAACTTTCTACGTGATACAGGATGAGTCTTATCGTAGGAATCCTTTATTGAGAATCTACTATTGAGCAGGAATGAAGACCAAATAGGCAGCTAGAGATGGCTTTCCTTCTAGAGCAGCTATACGTGGCTCCTCCTCCCGTGGAGGACATGTCCCAGGGAATAGACAGATCATCCACCCCAGAGAGAAATGTACCTGTCTCATCATGGTTAGCTCATTACCCATTTAGTCAAGAGTGTGAGGAGGACAGCACACTCACAACAGGGAAACAATAAATATTTAGAGGCAGAGAGGAAGTTGGGTTTTCAGAAAGGGAATCTACTTCAAAGGTGCTGATCTTGATCACTGGGCTAGAGTGAGTTTATGTCATTGATTTTGTCTGGTAGAGCCACTGTGAACACAGCTTTTGTGCCAAATGGCTTTCTGCTGTTGAATGGCCTGCCTTCCCCTTACCCAAGCTCCATTGTTGAAACTTCCCCTGTATATCCTGCTTCTATAGTTCTCCTTGGATCCACATGGTAGATAAACTTGAACAGACCTTAACAGTCTGGTTAGCCAAGCAAGATTCTAAAGGTCAGAGTTCCCACAGGTTATAAAATATGTCTCCATGAACTACCTTCTACCAATAAAGAAAATTACAGTATGAAGTTCATAGTTTATATGAGGCTTTGTTGAGTCAATCTCTTTTGCACATGGAGAGGTGAATCCTAGCTTCTGATCTGCACTTTGCTCGAAGCCTCAAAAGCAAGACAACTCAACATTCTGAACTCACTTCTGACAGCTAGCGGGTCCCTGTTCTGAGTTGAAGTTAGGAAGGTATTACCAAATTGATAAAAATTAATATAAGAGGAACAGGGACTCCTGTCAGAATTCAGCAGAAATTTCAAATAGCTACATACAATAGTTCTATTTGATGGGAAAATTGCCTGACATTCTGCTGCCTAGTCTCCCGCAATGGTGCCATTCATTTTCTTGTGAAGATCTCAGGCTACAGGGTGTAGTTTTTTAAGGTACTGCATGGTCTCGGTGTTCTGTGAAGTACACTGTTTACACACTGCAGCACTGAATCTTTCTAGCTATATGTGTGAGAACTATGAAGACACCATAATTAATGAGGTTAATCTGTGTACCATAATTTCTATTGCTTTTCTTTTATCGTTGGCAATTTTTTCTCAGGTTTTTATTGTTGTTGTTGTTGTTGGTGGTGATGGTGGTGGTGGTGTGTGTGTGTGTGTGTGTAGGCAGGCTAGAGATTAACTTTATGTGTTAGACACTATCTAATGTGTTTGTTTTGACAGGTCTCTCACTGACATGGAGTTCTTGTCAAGTAGGCTAGACTGGCCAGGAAGACCTAAGAGATCTCCTTGTCTCTGACTACTCAGTGCTGGGATTACAAGCATGGCAGCCGCCACATCTGGCTCTTTGTGCAGTGTCTGGGGATAGTACTCACGTCCTTATGGTTGTACCCCAAACACAGGACTGACTGAGCTATTGCCCAGCCTCGGTGAAATTTAATGCTTTCTGTCAACGTTTACTTTTAACAGAGGAGCGGAGAGAGTCAGGTAAATCTTCACTTATTTAAACTGAATAACTAGTGTAAGCTTATTAGCAAAAGTGCAGAGGCAGCTGGTGGAAGGGAGTGAATGACTTTAGAGAATAATGTGTGAGAGCCAATAGTTCTTCATAGAATTCTCTCCTCAAGAAATGTGGAAATGATATTGAATTGCCATTGAATTAGATGTAATCCAGTAGTTAAGACATGGAGGGAAGGAAGTTACAAGTTCTAGACCAGTTTGGGGCATGTAGATCTTGTTCAAACAATAAAAATCCCTGTGAAGTAGGTCACTTTCTAGGTATTTTACCAATTATATGTAGACTTCCATTTGTGAATGCTTATGGCTCAAATTACACACACACACACGCGAAACTATATAATTTTTTCATACTTTATTTACATTTCAAATGTTTTCCCTTTTCCAGATCTCCCCTTTGGAACCCCCCCTCCCCTCCCCCCTCCCCTGCCACTATGGGGGTATTCCCCCCCCCAGCCACTCTCGTCATATATTTTGAATATAATGTGAACCTTCAAATCCTAGTGCTAAGGAGATGGCTCACCATACAAACATGAGAACCTGGGTATGGATTCTCAGAACCCTTCTATAAAGTCTTGGCTGGTGGCTTGTGCCTGCAATCCGAGTACTCGGAGGTAGATGCAGGACGATCCCTGGGCCTTGCTGGCCAGCTAGCTTTGCTGAATCCTCGAGCTCCAGGTTCAGTGAGAGACTCTGCCTCAAAAGAGAGTGGAATTCTTGAGAACGGCACTTGATATTGACCTCTGGCTTCTATACATACATGCACCTGTACATACATGTGCATGTATATGAACATGCATGCACATATGCAAGTTTGGCACAGCGATTGTAAGTTGTAGCATCTTGGGATGTTTACTTAGCAACACTTCACATCTTCTTACCTTTAAAGCTAGGGTAATAGGTGAATTTATTATATTGGGCTGCAAAGAGGACTAGCAGGAAATGAGCTCTGTTTTTCTTGAGGACATTTGGAGTAGATTTGGTGATGAAG
Source organism: Rhynchomys soricoides (assembly GCA_019843965.1). Taxonomy (NCBI): domain Eukaryota; kingdom Metazoa; phylum Chordata; class Mammalia; order Rodentia; family Muridae; genus Rhynchomys; species Rhynchomys soricoides. The sequence continues at coordinate 3,489,572 of JADRCH010000044.1, read as the reverse complement.
GTGACAATGGTCATTCTGACAGTGCTGGTGACGTGCAGAGTCCTAACGGAGGTGATGGTGGTAATGGTGACAATGGTGATGGCATTTATGGTGAGAACGCTCACAGGGGCAAGGATGGTTGGTGGCAGTGACAGTGGTGATGGTGGTGGTAATGGTGATGATAGTGAACATGCCAGTGATGTTAATAATGATGATGATGACGATTCTAATGAAGATGCTGCTGCTGATGGTGATGATGGTTCTTATGATGATGTTGATGAATATGGTGATGGTGAAGATGATGACGGTGATGATGGTTCTTGATAGAGATGTTAGTGATTGTTATGATAGTGACAATAATGTATCCTCTCCTCCCAGGTGCCAATGGTTACTTCCTTAGATTGAATCATGTATCTTCTTACTATGGAGATCATGAAGAACAGAAGTTCATTCTGCAGAAGTAGAAGTGGCAGCTGTAGCAAGAGTCCCTCTGAGAGTGAGCTAGAGCCAGGGAAGTGTGCCCATGGGGACGAGGCCATGGCGTGTACCATCTGTTCAGTGAAGCTGCCCACTAGGATGTTATCTAGCAGCCGAGTTCCTTTTGTGACAGAATAAATATTTTATTGTAAAAGACAGACAATGGCAGTGATTTCTAACACATTAGCTGAAGAAAATGGCGAAGATTGCAAGTAATTAGCTTATTGTAGCATGCTCTGTGCAGCTCACTTCTCTCGGTTGGGGGGGGGAAGAAGGGGGAGGGCACTTTCGATCACACCATATTTAACCTTTTCTTATTCCATTTACCAAGCCCAGCTTTACAATAGATGGTCTAGCCTGGATCTAACTTGCTTTGTCATATAGTCTCAAGGACAAACTCTGTATATTGATTTCCCTGATAAGGGATTTTAATTTACCTCAATAAGCATTTAATTACTCAGTTACTTTTGAATTTAATCTACCTCCACTTTAGCAAAATTTCCATAAAGATATTGTATACCTTCAGCCCACAGAGGCTGTACTACCCTGTCAGGGTACAAAGTGCTGTCCATCAAATTCAGGATGCAGGGCAAGTCTGGATTGTTTTTTGACTCTGTGTGGATTAAGGACATGTTTTCTATACAGAAGCTGGGGACTGATCACAGCTTCATGGCATGCTACAAGTCACTGTTGTCTCTAGAAACTAAAGGAGATCCAATCTCACATGGATCAGTGTCTAGGAGGGCATTCACAGCCCTTGGAGTGGGGAGGGGCTTTAATTTCCTCTGAGAACTCTTTCCTAGCTCCAGGGTCCTCTGTGCAGGTCGGGTCCTCCTCCATTGCAAGAGGGGAAAGGAAGTGGGAGCATGGGGGTTAATTCTTTCCTCTTTTTCAGTTATGCGGGTGATTGTCTTTGGTTCTTCAACCTGAAGTTTTTCAGTGAGGGAGAATCTTTCTTTTCAGAAAAAGCCATACCTCGTTCAGGAGCGGCAGCTGCTTCCGTGAGAATCCCAGCTAGCATCTTCCCTCCACTCATGACCTCCTCCACTCCCAGGAAGACCATCGGGGTGGGCTTTCTGTGCATTGTTGTATAGTCAGACGTTGCTGGGTGTGTTTCAGTTTTCCTGTTGGTGTGGTCTGGAGCCCCCCCAGGCTTTATCCTGTCCACCTACCGCTTGGTGACTTTCTTACCATTCAGAGTCTTTTCTGTGGAACGCACACAAATAGAGCCGCCCTGGATGTCTGGAGAAGGCACATTCAAATGAATTAGGTGACACAATTCCATAGGTCTCCTCCTTCCTTCTGAAGAAAATTAATATATAAAGTATCGAGCTGCTTGTTTGGTCACTTCTGCTATGAATTATGGGATTTTTTTTGCATCAGATTGCATACCCTAACTTCTGTCTCCACAGCTATCTTCTCCTGTCTGGGGAACAATGGCAGTGGCTGGCTTTATGTTTCTCCTCAAGTTCGCAGAGACTTTAAATGCTGCTGGTGTGTCTCTGCAAATTAATACACTGAATTTAAAAAAATAGAACGAAATGATTAAAATGCCATTAAAATGATCTATAAATCTCTCACTTTAAGGAAGAGCAGCACACATAATACATTACCATCACAATTATTACCAAGTGGGAATAATTAGTCTCACTCCAATTACAGCTTGAGTTTGGAGTATATTGCAGTCTGATATATTGGTATGTTTAGAAAGACAATAAAAGGCAGGAAGAAAGAGTATTGAGAGAGGCTTCTTTCCAGAGCTACCCCTATAGAGGTCACTGCAATAAGAAAGGAATGGGTTCCTGAAGGGTGGTTGTGTAACCTCACGACACCAAATGAGAGGGCTTGACCTTGACAGTTCTTGTAATACAGCTACTCATGACAAGAAAACATGTATACCTCAGAGGAAAATTTCTCAAATTCCTAAGAGGTAAAAGCAGCTGCTTTGGTCACTTTCCACAATGCCCCACAAGCTTTACATGTCTGACAGAGTGACCCTGCACTGCATCTCCACAAGACATAATGTATCTGCTACTGATAAAGGATGTGGAAGGCTCATACATGTCTCCTGTATTTTCCAGGTGTGGATTAGAGCATGTAATTGCGATGGGTGGCAGGTACTCTGACCCAGGCTGCATGAAGAAGGTGACTCCAGAACAAGTGAGTGGAGAGACTGGAGCTGAGGAGACCAGGTTTGCTGGATTCCTGTCTATTGGTGTGATTCTTAGTCTCGGTTACCGATCTGACTACATCTGGAATCAACTAAGAAAAAAACTGCTAGGTAATTCCTGTAAGAATTTTACTTGACCAGGGTATCTGAAGTGAGAAGACCCACCCTGAATGTGAGCAGCATCTTCTGGTGGTATCCCAGATAAGAAAGAGGAGGTCCCAGGGGGAAAGCTTTGCAGTTTGCCTCTTGCTGCTTGCCTTCACAGTGTACTGTTAGAGTCATCTATACTCTGCTTGGGTCTTACTGTTGAGTCCACCACTTAGTTCCAGCCATGGCCACTCGCTGAACATCAGAATCCAGCTTCTTTGATCCTCCAGACCATACCTTGTCAGTCGATCTAATAACTCTCTTCTACATACATAGTCAGTCACTGTATGGGTTCTGCTCCCCTGGAGAACAGTACCAGGGGCATTTCGGACAGGCGCTTTGGTGTTCTCTGCAGTCTTATGAGGGCCAAGAGCTGCTTCCAAAAAGCACTGGTTCTTTTTCATTTTCCTTTAAAAGCTAATACTGTATCTCAGCACACAGAGCAGTGGGTCTCATCATGGCATCTTCATGTATTATGTGTTATCATTCTTGGTTCATATTTGTCCCCCTCCCCCAGGGCCCTTCTCTGTTCACTCTGCCTGGTTCCTCTCCTTTCTCCAGACAGTCTCCCTCTCTGCCTTTGTGTCACAGGGTCCATTACACACTCTCTCTCCCTTAGGTGTTTTCCTCTCTACTCATGATATCCTTTATAGTTTCATGACTCTCCATAAATGTGCATACATGCACAAACATGCATGTGTGCGCACACACACACATACACACACACTTACATGCACACTCTTGCATGTACACACATGTATAGTTTTAAGTTTAGTGTCCCCTCAGGAGAGAACATGTTCTGTGCTGATATGGTATCCATCTTGGCTTCCTCGCGTGAGAGAACTCGAGCTGTGCTGAGATGGCATCCGTCTTCCTTGGCCCAGCTTCTTTTACTTTGCACAGGGCTTCTCAGGTCTCACATCTTTCTTAGAGATACGATTTTTGCTCAGCATGGAGGAAATGTCTTTAATATTCTGGTGCTAGGCACTGGTCATACAGTCCCTCAGAGTTACCGGGGGATATGTGTGGGGCAGTGGACTGTGCCAGGAAACTTGGTAAAGAGAGATCCTGGCACCCATGCACCCATTAGAGGACAGTAGGTGTCTCCCTTCTCCCTATCAGATCCCTGGCCTGGAACATGTGACCACACTCCCCACATAGGGACATGACCCATAGTCATGTAGATCAGAACAGAGTTCTCCAAGCTAATGAGGTGTCTAGATGGGCCCTGAGGGTTTAGCAAATAAGCTTCTCTTCTCAGACATTCCTTCCTGCAAGAGGTATTTAATTTCTGGTCCACTCTGGGGAAGTGGTATGCACCCATTTTCCACAATGAACAGTCTATAATAAACAGTTTGGAACCAAGGACTCCCTCTCTCAACAAGAACTGCTGTGGGGGACATGGAAGAAGACTTCATCTACAGAGCTGTACTGTCTAAGTCTCCTGCAGATGGCCCTTCTGTGCTCTTGGAGGAACTGTAGCTGCTGCCATTGAGCTAAGTCGGAGTTCCCCTCCCCAATGGCTCTAGGCTCTTCCTCTTCAGCCCATGGGCCCCCTCTGTTCCCAACTCCCCGAGATTTCCAACAGTGTCTGGATGTCCAGGAATTTGGTGACCCCTGACTCATCCTTGAAGGTCTGTGGCCCCCCTCCATTCCGACTCTGTGGTTTCCAGCAGTGACTGGATGCCCAGGAGTCAGGGAACCCCAGCTTTGGCCTCAGCCTATGTCATTTCTAACTCAGGCTGAGGCACCCACCCAAGGCTGAGTTCTCCTTCTCCCTGAGCAGGACATTGGTACTTCCCACAAGCCCAGGTACCCAATGGTGTAGAGTAAATGCAGTCTATTATCTCTTGTTTTGTCTGCCCAAGTGACATTCTCACACCCCAGTGGCAAGGCAGAAGGTGGGACCACAGACAAGCAGGAATCAGTCATCACCTCTGATGGGATCTACCCTTAGACTGCTGGGAACAGGGCAGTATTGTTGGAAACGTTAAAAAAGGACCAGGATCCCTGTCTCGAAAAACCAAAAAAAGGACCGGCATGTTCCTACACTTGTGCTGGGCAACGGCTGGCCACATGGCTCCAGCCAGGTGATCTCAACTTGACAGTCTCTCTCGAGGATCATTGCTACACCAGCCCCACACAAAGATCGTCCACCCCGAGGTCAGCTGCCACAACACCCAGCAACCTGGTTTGCTTGCCTCAGAAGCTGTGAATTCCTTCTCAGCCATAAACCCCCTGTGGTCAGCGGTCCCACCTTCCAGTAACGCAGTAAATCAAAACTCTAGAGACTTATAATTAAGCAGATAGATTTATATATCAATAAATTCTCAGTACAGAAGATGTCCACACAATAATTTCTATGCCAAATGATAAAGATACAAGCTGCCCACCTAGACTAGACAAGTTACCCCAATAATTTTATCTCTATAATGACATATCTACCTGTGGCTATTTAAAGCCATGCTGGTTCTGAATCACCCTGTCTGGCCACCTCCATCTTCGCTCCTCTCCCTGTCCAGAGAGGTTCCGTCTCGGCAACAACTAACTCTGCCTCCCTTTTCCTTGTCCAATCACAGGCCTCCTGCTGCACTAATATTTAAATAGATTGGACAGGGAAAATCCTGTCACAGGGCACCTTATTGCCGAACATTATAATGTTGCGGGCTCAGAGACTGTTGAACAGAGGGGCCCAAGGACAGTTGATGCAATCATAAAAGGAGTACCAACAAGAGCAAGGGCAAAGGGTGTGGAGGGTGAGGTCCTGAGTGAGCATGTGAGTAGGCATCGTCCATGGGCGGGACCCCTGGATAGGAGGCTAGGGACATGCTTATATGTGTCTGATCTGCTTGGTGCTGCCTGCCTGCGCACCTCTAATCTGGGTGGTGATAGCCTTCATGGGCATGATATTTATTACCCGTAAACCCTTCTTCTAAAATGTTACCAGGTACCTTGTGAGTCACAGTGAGCGACTTTTAAAGAGAGAACAGTTACCTCAGGGGCCTGGGCCGAAATGAAGGCCCTCTGGTTGAGTACTCAACAGAAAGCCTTTTCATGGTGCTGAGGATGTGATGCGCTCATTGAAATATAACCAAAAATGCAACCAAAGGACAGACACATAAAAACTCAATTAATTTAATTAGAATCAAATAAAAGGTGCCAAGAAAGGACTCAGCACAAGGCCTGGCTTGTCGTAATGGCCGAAAATGAAAATTTACTGAGAAATTACTGTGCTGTTGTGAGGTTTGGGCTTTCTAAATCTGGTAACTCTTGATGTAAAGAACAATATAAAGACTTAATAATAATCACATTTGTTGGTTTACTGTAACTCATTATATATAGTATATATGTTTATGCATGTATATGTATAATGTATATATGTATATGAGTATGTATATGCTCTATATGTATACACGTGTGTATGTGTGTATATGTAATATATATGTATAGAGGTACGTATATAATGTGTGTGTGTGCACCATAGTGCACACACACACACATGTATATGTATGTGTGTATCTGTATGTATGTGATCTATGTGATGTGGCAAAAGCAATTAGTTGTGCAATCATGCACCTTTGCCATGTGTTTCTTGCACTGTCACATTGCCACCCTGAAGACCGATGAAGGACCTGAAGGTGGGATGGAGTGAATGATTTCTGATCCTAGCTGCTATCTAAGTGCCAGGCTGGTTTCTATTCTGAATATTGGGACTGTAAATATGGAACCAGCTAAACCCCTGAGTTAGTAAGTGAGATGGTCATTCACAAAACAGAGATGAAAACAGTCAGGAAGATGGTTTAGTCAGTCCAACTTTGTGCTATAAGGACTTTTAAAAGAAAAATTTCCACTGGGTGTGGGGGCAAATCTTAGCACTCAAGAGGCAGAGGCAGATGGCTCTAAGTTTCAGGTCATCCTGGTCTACATAGCAAGTTCTCAGCTAGCTAGAATTACATAGCGAGTCCTTGTCTCCCCCAAAATTGCTAAGCTATTTCACCAGTTGAGGTTTGAAATACTGTCCTCACCAAGAAGGGAGCTTAAAAGCTATGAGGTAAATTATAGAAACTTGACAGAGGATCCTGTGAACAGGTTAAAGAAAAATGACAGATACAGCAAAGTGTATTTACTGATTTGACTTTATAAATTTAAAGAAAAGGACAAGTTGCACCCTGGAAAGCAAATGATGCAGATTTTCAAGTCAGAGAACCACAGCTCTGACACCCACACACAGGAAAGGTGATCCCCACTGAACTGACAGTGGGGTATCACTTAATACCTAATGACAAAAATATTCATCAGTGACCATTTTTAATTCTTGTGGTAAAGATACTGGGAAAATGGCACTTACATTATTACCAGAAACAGAAATTGATGGAACCTATATGTTCTGGTTTTATTTCTGTTTCTGTGAGAAAATACCCTGACAATAAATAACTTAGGCAGAGAAAGAGTTTATTTGAGCCACACTCTCAGGTTGTGGACCATGCTATCTGGAAGTCAAAGTGGCCAACTTAAAACAGTGATCATATTCACAGTCAAGGGCAGAGAGAAATAAACATATCCATGTTTATAGCTTATGCAGTGTTTTTCCACGCTTAGTTCAGGACTCTCAATGACACCACCCACACTAGACTAGGTCTTTCGACATTACTTAAACTTATTAAGATGTTCTCTGCAGATATATCCACAGCCAAACCCAATGTAGACAATTTCTTAATGAGACTCTTCTTAAGATATTCTAGCTTGTGTCAAGTTGACAAACTGAGCTATCATGCTACACTTTCAAATAATTCAACAAGTTAAATGCCTGTGTGTGTTGTCATGAAGAAATCTACTTCTGAATAGTATCTACAAAAAGGGCACTTCTAACAGTCTTGCTCACAGAGATGAAAACAGTCATTGAGACAGAGCTTGCTCATCAACGTGGAGCCAAGCACTCTCTAGGATTATGAAGCCTTGAACTGTGTACTTGATCTGTGTCAATCTATTCAGTGCTGATAAGTGAAAGAAACAGAGAAAATTCTGGAGAGAAATAGCTAGCTCACAGAGAAGTGTCTGCACGTGTTTTGGAAATCTGCTTGTGGGTAATTGATTGTATTAGCAACTGAGAAATCCATGGTGGATCACTCGCAGCTTGCTGTTGGGGGTTCCTAGAGGACCTGTTGTCTGTAGGATGACTGCCTGCTGATGGGCCTGGGGAACATGGGAAGAGAGGAGGCAAATCAGAAAGCACCAAGGAATCAATAACATGAATCCCTCAGCCTAGCATTGCAGCTATGTGGGTGTGCGTAGAAATAAAGAGAAAATAAGATTGTCTGCAATCCTCTGTTAAATAGGGGGAAAGTATGCAAAAATTATAGTATGGATAGATTTTGTTAAAAATAAAAGGAGTAGCCAGGCAGTGGTGGTGCACGCCTTTAATCCTAGCACTTGGGAGGCAGAGGCAGATGGATTTCTGAGTTCGAGGCCAGCCTGGTCTACAGAGTGAGTTCCAGGACAGCCAGGGCTACACGGAGAAACCCTGTCTTGAAAAGCAAAAAACCAAAAAACCAAAACCAAAACAAAACAAAACAAAAAAACAGTAAGAAAGAAAAAGAGTAAATCTTACATGCTTGCATTTATTTCAGAAAAGTGCTCAGTGGTTTATATTCCAAGCTTGGTATCATAAGATTAATTCTGATTCACTATCTGAATACATCCCTCAGAAATCATTTAGCGGGACAGTTTTCCAGAGTGCAAACAAGCCAACAAAGGAGACAAACACTAGAGAATTATTACCTTTAAGTAGAGAATCCTCTTGTCAGTCCCATATGCATAACTAGTGTGGCAACTCCAGGATCAATGATCAATGATTTCATCTTGTACCTGTCACCCGTGTGTTTCTTTCCTTCGAGAATATGTGTGCATTTATACACAGACACACTAAACTTACCTATATGCCTGTCTTCCTTTGAGATTTATGCTTATTCTTGGAGCACAGGGTGGAGGACATGCTATAGGGGAAGTCGTAATTCACAGTCAGGACCAGAAGATAGCCTGTAAATTATTTCTTGTGACTTGTGTGCTGTGATTTCAAGCCCAAAGTGGGCAATACCATGTCTGTTACATACAGAAATGACCAAGAATTATGTCTCAGAAACTACAAGGCAGCCTCAGGCATATTGCTTCTTTCCGGCATTAGAGGGATTTTTTTCCCTCTTTTTTTTGCAATGAAATATTGGAACAGTATGCCAGAAAGCTAGATTGATGGAGAAAATAAAGACTTTTCTTCTGAGTTAAACAAATATTGGTTGACACACTATGGTGTGGGAGAAAAAGTATTAGAAGAAATATGCTTACCACGCATAGTGTTGTTCTAATTAGTTATCTAGTCTTGGCACAGAGCCCAAGGCAATTGTGAATTCTCTCTTACTCAATTTTAAAAGATGAGATTATTTTCCCAGTGACGGAGAGGTTTAGGCTAAGCTATGGAAAGTTCTTTGCTTGGGCTGTGGCCTCGTGAAGCCCCTGTCTTGCCAGAGGATTGATGGCTTCCCGGCTATCACACAACTTCATGCTCATAGTCAGCGGCAATCCCCTTCACTCTGCTCTTATGCAAAGCCTCCTTTTATCGTGATGATGACCATGCATCTGCTCTGCAGGTCTTAACTACAGAACTGGCTTCATTCCCACATCCCTACCCTCATTGCGCTGCTTCTGTCCCTAAGCACTTTCTCAACTATTGCTGTGAACTCTGGAGCGGGTACCATGTGAAATGAAGTGATAGAGCCAAGACATCCATGCTGTGGCGCCATGATGGGGATGTGAATGGCGCCCAGCTCTGTGGGGGATCGGCTAACTTGTTTCAATTTTACTGGTGTCTTTGATCTTTTCAGTCTCAAATCTCCCTGCTAAAGACTGCATACGGGCAGAGGGACTTACTAGTTAAGTTTGCAACATCCAACCTCTGGGAGTTTCCTTCCCCACACACCTTACCATTTGGCAAAGATACCAGGAGCCCAAAGAAACCTCTGGCTCAGTCCTCCCGGCTACCTTCTGGGTCATTGCTTCAATAAAGCCTCCCAGAGACTCCAGCAGGGTGGCCAGAGGCTGCCAGGTCAATGGACTCTCATGGGCTCTCAGGGTCTTCTTGTCTCTGTAGGAAGGGACCAACACAGTATGGGGTTACCTGCTTCTTTTTCCTGCTCTCAAATATCACAGACCATGTCATATGTTTTCAGAAACCTACACACCCGTGGTTTCTTACAAGGCATCTGATACCCTCATTCATTAAGACAGAGACTTCCACCTGGTGACTCAGCCTCCTCCAGCATGGGTAAAAGGGCAAGTCTATCAAGCTATTTATTTTAGTTTAGTTTATTTTAGTTTAGTTTTATTGGGTGTCTTTTAACACAATTAATCCTTATAGTTCTTCTGTTGCCGGAACTCAATCAGTATAGATGTGACATTTTCCTTTATTTCCAACCTTGACCATTATTGCCCTTTACCTCTAACCATGGTCAAAAGCTAAGTCTTCCTTGGGAACAGTTCAGCTCCCTTGGGAACAGAGCCAGCCTTGCTTCCCTCCAAAGGAATTGGACTAGGCTCTGAGGGTAGAGCCTGACTGTTGGTCCTGTTGCTGCCCCAGGGTGTATAATGAGGCCCCGTGCTTCAGTGCCGCTCTGTCGTCCTCCATTGCTGACTTATTCTGTGTGAGACAATGAGTCAGGAGAGTCTGGAGTGATGAGATCATCCATTTCACCCTCCTGCTCCAAGCCTCTGACACAGAGATGTGCAGTGTGCATTCATAAGTAGAGCAGTTTATCTGTACATTTGTCTTTTCTGGTATAAAATCTAGTATTTCCTTATACCGTTTTATGTTTCAAAGAACCAGGGCAGCCTGTTTATAATTATCACGTGTGTGTGTGTGTGTGTGTGTGTGTGGTATGTGAGTACGGATTCATGTATGCCACAGTGCACACGATGTAGCATATGCGCCACCGTGTGCATGTAGGGATCAGATGACACCATCGTGAGTCAGTTTTCTCTTTCCTCCTTTCTGTGGTTGAAGGGTTTGAACTCAGATCATCTGGTTTGTGCATTGGGCACTTTTACCTGCTGAGCCATCTCCCCATTTCACCTTCTTTATTTTGTATGTTCTCTAATTCACAAACTTCTGATTTTATTGTTACAGATTTACTATTATTTTATTCCTCCTTTGTTCTCTGTTATTGATAGCTTAATATATTTGTAGTTTATTTTTTCACAATGAGTAATAGACTATAAACTGGTAATAGGCACAGAACATTAGCTTTGTCCTAATGCTGTTGGGTCTTTGACCCAAAGACCTTCCTCTCAATTTACTTTCTCTCTCTCTCTCTCTCTCTCTCTCTCTCTCTCTCTCTCTCTTTCTCTCTCTCTCTCTCATATGTGTGTGTGTGTGTGTGTGTGTGTGTGTACATAATATATGTGATTTATTAGAATTATGACTTACAGGCTGTGGTCCAGCTAATCCAACAATGTCTGGCTGTGAACAACAAGTCCAAGGATCTAGTATTGTCTCAGTCCCACAAGGCTGAGCGTCTCAGCTGCTCTTCAGGGCATGCTGAAATCACGAAGAACTAGGTATTAGGTTTCAATGCCAGCGAAGGAGTGGATGTGCCAGTAAGGCAAGGCCAAGCAGACAAAGAGCAAAGCTGCCTTCTTCCATGTCCTTCTATATTATCAGATATAAACCTATATAATATATAGACTTCCAGCAGAAGGTGTGGCTCAGGTTATAGGTGTGTCTTCTCACCTCAAGATCCAGATTAAAGCTCATGTCTTCTTGCCTGAATATTGGACTAAAGGAGTGTGCCCTTTCCACCTCGAGATCTCGATTAAAGGCCCGTGTCTTTTTACTGCAAAGATCTGGATTAGAAGTGGAGCTACCTACTTCAAATTAAGTACAAATCCCTCATAGTTGTGCCCTCCATTTTTAGATTTTACTCAATTTCAGATGGAGTCAAGTTTGCAACGAGGAATAGCCATCACAGTCAGTTGGCTAACACATAAGCGGTGTCAGCCCCAAGGGGTCTGGCTATGAGCAGGGCCCCCTCAGCTGCACCGTCATCTTCTCTGCATTCACAAATGATCTAGCACTCATGGTTTGAGGGGCAAATGCTGGCATGTAAAGACGTTAGAGGCAGGATCCTCCTAAGGGTTAGAGCTGAGTATCTAATAAGCTGTGACTCATTTACTAGGACAAGAGATTAAGAACTCCTGGAGCTGATAGACAAATATGTATTCAGTATCAGAGTGGCAGCAAGAGCTGCTGAACCCGGCTGTGCAGATAGTTCACAAGGTCATCAATATCTGGACAATGGTTTGGTAATGGTGGAGGCAAGACAAGTCTGTACCTCTGCTCATTGAAGACTAATGAGGCAGCCTTAACTTGGTCCCTCTAGAGTCATAATGGGACTTTAATTTTTCATCTAGCACTAGATACTGTGGCACTGTAATTAATAAATACCAATCTTATTATCTAGTCTGGCTTGAAGTCCCAAGATTCCCTTGTTGCTAAGAAAAATGTCCTTGTTTTGTCTCTCCTTGCCATAACTCCACTCTACCATGGAAGGACATGAAGGTATCAAAGCCCCAGCCCACACCTCTCTTCCCATCTCTGATGTATTCAGGGATCTTACAGAGAAACCCATTTCTATCCATTCTTGGGTTTTGATTGCTAGTCCTGGTTTACAGGCAGACCTAACATTGTCTAGTGCCCCAGAGGGAACTGGACACAGAGGTCAGGACAGAGAGGAGGAAGAACCTCTGTAGCTCCACCAGGATAGACAGTATCTGGATGTGAACAGGGGCTGCTTGGCTGTGTTCTTTAGGCAATCATTCACGAGCTGCATGCTTCTCTCTTACTTTCTATGCCTGTTTATTTACTTAGAAGATACAATTCGTGTTCTGTATTCACTGCAGGATGAGTGGGAGCTACAAAGACGCTTTGTACACCCCTTGTCCCTAGCTACGAATGCATGCTTTTTGTTGCTCTCAAAGCAATCTGTGTCATAACAGATGGACACAGGTTGACATGTCATCACCCCAAGCCCATGGTTTACATCCAGCTCCCTTTCTATGGTTTGGACCAATGGACAGTGAGTTGTAGCTACCACTGTAGTATTTTTTAGAGAGCTTTCATTGACTTTTTTTTTCATTTTGATAAAAATGTTAATTGTGAATTGTGAATTGTGAGCTGGTAAGGACTTGAAAGTTTGACTGAGGAAACCAAATTTGATTTTTTTTTTTTTTTGTCATCAATTTTATAATGCCAGGGAATATTTAAGTACCAGATAGGTGGTTTTCCTGCTCAGAGAGTCAGGTTAATGCCTCTTTAAGAAGGCCTCCTTCAACAGGGCTGGAGAGATGGCTCAGCGGTTAGGAGCACTGACTGCTCTTCCAGAGGTCCTGAGTTCAATTCCCAGCAACCACATGGTAGCTCACAACCATCTGTAATGGGATCTGATGCCCTCTTCTGGTGTGTCTGAAGAGAGCAATAATATATAATCTTTAAAAAAGAATGCTGGCTGTTGTTTTAAAAAAAAAAAAAAAAAAGAAGGCCTCCTTCTTGGTTGGTTATGGACTTCTCAAGTCACTATCTACTGTGGAATCACAATAGGGAAGAAAGACCAGAATACCCTTCCCAAGCACCTTCTGTTGTCATAGACACCCTTCTGGAGCATTCTCTGTTGCCATGGACACCCTTCTTGTGTATCATGTTTCCTGAAAGGGAAGTGGGATTTTCAGTTGAAGCCCAGATGGAGAAAGAACTTTGTGTCCCTGTCAGATAGTTTCGCCATCGAAGGGTAGCTGGACCTTTCTAGGGAAATGGAGTTTTCTGTAGTTGGCTTTAACACTTCCCATATGAGGAGAATAATGCCTAAAGCATTAACTTTTAAGGAGTGTGATGGTAACTTGCCTAGCGATGGAAGATAATTTAGCGCATACATTAAGCATACAGATAATCTAAATATTATTACAACTTAATTCCACTGAAATACATTCTCAGAGCATTGAGTAAAGCTGCTAGAGTTTGGTTTGGCTCACCTAACCCTGAAGGTAAGCTGATCTACCAAGAAAACAGTGTCCTATGTCATGTGATGAGCACAGTACTCCTCTTGGAGTTGGGCTGTGCAGAAGATGTAGCATGGACACTGGAAGGGGATCTAGACTGTCTGTCTGTCTGTCTCTCTGTCTCTGTCTGTTTCTCTCTCTCTCTCTCTCCTCACAGGGGAAGGACCTGGCAACTCAGCCCTGAAATATGTGGGGATGCTGAACTGGAGAACAGCCCATTGACTCAAAGAAGGACAGCAGTCAGCAGTGGGATCTTGGTCCTCTGCTCACTCATTTGTCCTTGGCTTATTCATAACTCAAGAGGACTTTGTACCTTTACTGGGTTGATATCAGTTGCTGACATTAACCAGGGTCATAAGAAAACTAAGTTACCAAAGGACACTTGCCCACATTGCTCATAAAAAGTCCTTGGCTACAAAGGAGTGTCACTAACTGCCCCTTTTGCTGACATCAAACTTTCCTGAGCCTGATCTGAAGTCATTTTCTACCAAGTCCATGTAGACAGTATCCATCATGGATAGCAAATGCAAGGTCTGCTGTCCTAGGTTTGCTGAGAGCTCGTGTAGATTGTTGAGTGTTTCACATTATTAGTGATGATACCGTCCTAGGAGTGGTGGTGGCATCATGCTTTATCTGAATGCACCTCAAAACACCAAGGAGTGAGCAGTATTCTTGGAATGTATGTAGAAAGCCCCCAGTTTAAGGTGCAGCCCTGTGGGGAATGAGATTTAATTTCTTTCTCTTTTGAGAGTCATCTTTGTTAAGTGGCATTGCAAATTCTCATCTGTAATGTCTGTTGTGTGACACTCTTCTTTACAACCTATATGTACTTAGGGATGGAGGGGCCCAGAGTATTTGCTCAGTTTCAGGGACTTTGAGTTATTTTCTGAGCTTAAGAGCTTCCTCGAAGGATGTGATGTTTCCCTTCCTCTTAGAATGTTTTCCTGTTTACCTCCTTTCTAACATCTTGTATGGATTTTGTTGATGTTGTTGTTCCAACATTTCTATTGATTCTCTGGGAGAATCATCCCATCATTCACATTTACTTCCCAGTCCTTCCATGTCTGCTTCCCCCTGTGACCTCCCAATAGTGTAAAATAAAATAAAATAAAAAGATTAAAAAACAACTGTAATTTGCATTAGTTGTATACTCGCTGGAGCTAGATTAAACTCTCAACGGTCTATTCCTTAAACAGAACTGAGCCCTTCCCTTCTTACGTTCCTGCCAGAGGGCATCAATTGTGGAGAGCTACTCTTCAGCATCCCCATAATTCTTAAGAGTTCTCTTCAGTGGCTTCCTGTCTGGGCTGTTGCTTCTTTGATATGTGGGGTGGGGGAGGGGTTGTCACAGAAGTCTTCCATGTCCCTCCCTCTCAACTGTGAGTCTGCAATCAGTGATATCACAGCAAATGAAGCCTCCTTGCTCTTTCTACAGGAGCATGGAGCACTGGTCTCCACATGGGTCCTGGCAGCAGCACAGACCACGAACATGGCCATCTACTGCAGCAGGACAACAAACGCAGACAAGACCCTCAGAACCTGCCCAGACCATGGACACAGCATGACCTCAGGTGGCAGAACAGGCCACTCACATCAATATGGTCCCTGGCTATAGCATGGCCCTTGGAAACCAATATGGCATCAGGCTGCAGCACAGACCATGGTGACATCAATGTGGACCTGGCTGAAGTCTGGTCATGGGCCCAGATATGGTCTTCTGTGACAACAAGGACCCAGACATCACCATAGCCTCAGGTGGTAGCTCAGGCCATTCACATCAATATGTCCTGTAGTAGTAGCAGCATAGCCTATGAACATGGACATGGCTTCAAGATGCAGCACAGACCATGGACATCAGCATGGCCCTTAGCAATAACTTGTTCCATACATAGCAACATGGCCTCCTGGGAGGGTATCGTGTGATGTAGCTAGCTGTTCTACATCTGGCCCACCCAGTAGGGACATCCTGTATCTTAACAAGCTTTTCTCTACCTTGGAAAACTTCAATCTGCTATACAACACAGCATAAATCTGCTGATGGAAACCCCTTATTGCCCTGGTAGACAAGGACAGTGACATATCCATAGAGCAGAGGACACACATGGTATCCAAAGCTACCCCTGAGATTCCCAACCACATTGCCTGCTGTTAATGAGAAGGATACATTCTATGTGCTCCCAGGCCTATTCAGGAGTCTTGATGTGGAATTTACTATGAAAGCTAGACAGCACAAAGACAGGACAAGTCATTGGTCAGGAGGGCATGGAGAAAGCCAACAACTTTGTATTAATTTAAAGTTTTGAATTATTTACACTCTATTTCATCAGCACACCCTCATGTTCCCTTTATTCCTCTAAGTTCAGCAGTTTGGGAACCAAATGACCCAGAGGAAACTGAGCTTCAACTAGATTTACATGCAGAGTGGTTGACAGCTGGGCGTTTGATAGTCTATAGAAATGTTCAAATTCCTCCCCATTTGTTTGGCCTTGAGACATAAATGATTAGGCTGATAAGCTCAAGCTGATAACCTACAGAGGGATTCTATCAAGACTATCTTTTGTTTTTCCAGGAAGAAAGTTTGGTGTTGAATAGCAAGAAAAAGAGAGAAGCATGTGGCACTATCCCCACCCTCAAGCTGTGATAGAGGGAAAGGTTAGGAACCCTGGCAGGAAGGCTACATGAACAGTACTCTAGGAGAACGAGCTGCCATAGCCAGGCCAATGGCCCATTTTGCCTTGAGATGTCAGAAATGGTGGAGGAAGTTCTGGCTAAGTGAAGCCTGCCACATAAAGGGACATAACCTGGCAGAGACAAAACTCCAGGACAGGAAGGTATGCCATGGCTTCTCCTACAACCAATTGGCAGGCCGTGCCAGGGCTTGGGCACTAAGGGGTAATTGAGCCTGTTACTGTTACAAAAGTGACAGTTGGCTCTTCTCAGTCTGAACAGAGGAACCGGCTAATCTTTGCCCCTGGTTACTAGTTCACAGAACTTATTCCACTTAAAATGGTAATAGACAGTGTATTTTCAAAAATTAAAGGAATTTAAGTGTGTTTGCAGTGAAGAAGTGGTAACTGTTTGAGGAGATAGATGTGGACACCCAGACTTCAACTGATACAATGTTTCATGAGTGGACAACCAGACTTCAACTGATACACTGTTTCATGGGTGGACACCCAGACTTCAACTGATACAATGTTTCATGAGTGGACAACCAGACTTCAACTGATACACTGTTTCATGGGTGGACACCCAGACTTCAACTGATACAATGTTTCATGGGTGGACACCCAAACTTCAACTGATACAATGTTTCATGGGTGAACACCCAGACTTCAACTGATACAATGTTTCAGGTATTGGCACTCAGACTTCAACTGATACAATGTTTCAGGCATGGACACCCAGATTTCAACTGATATAATGTTTCATGCCTGCATCTATTAAAATATCAGATGTTACTTTATGAATAAGTCTATGCTCTTTCATTTATCAGGTAAAATAAGTTAACACCATGGATGTTGTAGTTGGCTGTCCTTGGATCTGTCTTTTCCATGACCTGAACATTTCCATACCCACTGTATATTCATGGTTTTGTGTGTACCATTTCTGTATGTACCTTATCTTTAGACACAATGTAGTTTTTGTCATCTCATATAAGGAGTCTCCTTATGTTTGGACCCTTGTAGAAGATTTTGTAGACTTGTCCTAGGCATCCTTTGAGTGCTCTAGTGTGGTGAGAGTTATGGTCCCTGTAGGGGTTCCATTGAAGATGTCCCTCCTAGGTTTCTGTATTTGAATACTTGGTCCCAAATTGGATGCTGTTAGGAGAGATTTAGGAGGTGTGGCCTTGCTGGAAGAAGTATGTCACAGGGGATGGGTTTTCAGAACCTAAATCTTCTCTTCTTCCCGGGTAGCTTCCTTTGCCTCATGTTTAAAGTAGAGGCTGTGAACCCTCTGCCTTCCTCTCTGACTGCAATGCCTGCTGGTTGCTGCTCACGACTCCACACCATGATGGATTCTTTTTCCTCTGGTCCCATGAACCAAAATAAACCCTTTAGTCAAGTATCAAGTAATTGCCTTACTCTTGCTATTTTAGCATGACAGCAGAAAAATAACTAACACAGTCCCTTTGTGCAAGGGGCAGTGCCCAGGCCTGGTGAATGGACAGCCTGGGCAGCATAGGAGTCACTGAGCCTGTGTACCCAGTTACAGGACTTCTAACCAGCAGAGAAGGGCAGATGACTCCCATGGGCCAGAGCAGTGAGATGGAAGCTCTGAAGTCCCTTCTGTTCTAACAGTAATGATCTGTGATCTCTGTCACATCTCTCATAGGAAAGCTCTTGGTGGCTTTGTTGACTTTGAAATCGCTTCTTCAGTTCCTATTTTCTAGACATTTTATACGTCCACTTAAAGACCTTCATTTAATTAGAAAAGAATCAAAAAAGCCAATCAATTATGGAAATGAACACATCTTACTATGCTATCAGGACAGAAAAATTATGACCACCAAGCACTGACTCAGTCCCACGTGGACCCAACATTTCTCCTCAACTTAGGCTTCTTAAGATTTTCTTTTTCCTTAAAATAAAATCAATCGGAAGGCATCTATTTAAGTTGAGGTTAATGAGCAAACTGATCAATTACGGGAATGAGAACATTTCTAATACATTTTATGGATAAAAAGCAAAAGCAACACGAACAGCAATCTACATACTTGCATTTCTGAGGCTGCTTTGCTTTGTAATGAAGATGTAGTGAAGTCCGAAGCCTGTAATCTAAAAGGACTCGGTCTTCCCAGCTAGCCCTTTCAAGCGGAGATTAAAGACGTCAGACATTAAAAACTGTGCCTTTCTCATTAGGGCTTGTTTAAGGGATTAAAAGTCTAACAAGGAGAATAAACACCCTGGAAATGACAGAACTCGCCAGGCAGTGCATCCCGGGCTCCTTTCTTGTCATTTGTATCAGACAACAGGCAAAGCTCTTCATCTATACTTTCATGGGCTCTGCTTTGAAGATAAAGTGTATCACAAATGGACTCTCGAATTCCTAGAGACAACTTGCTTCAGTACAAGTGAGAGTTGGGACATCATGGCTTTCCTCCAGCTGCCACCCGGGCCACTGGGGTGGGCTAAGAGGTAGCTTTTGACGGACACTGGATTCAGTTAAGAGTTAATGCTATTTCCTATTCCATGTTTTCCCAACCCCATCCATCTTGATTTTAGACTGTGATACCTAGAACTTAAACAAACCAGCACTGTGGACTCAGCAGCTGCTGTTCTTGTGTGTGCTGTCTGAATTTGTTTTACCCTTCTCAGTCCACACTGTGTTTCCAGCCCGGTCTATAGTGTTGAGACTTCTCAGATGCTAACTGCAGGTATTAGCAGGTGAGCTGAAATTATCAGGTCCATGGCTTGATGTGGCAAGGCTTCTTTCCGGGGCTAGTGGGTTGTACTGGCAAAACCATCTTGTGGTATTTCTGCCTTGGATAGCAGAAGGCAAGGCCCAATCTTGACTGTCTTCTCTTGGTGATATCCAAGGTTTTCTGAGATT
Organism: Rhynchomys soricoides; assembly: GCA_019843965.1. NCBI lineage: Eukaryota > Metazoa > Chordata > Mammalia > Rodentia > Muridae > Rhynchomys > Rhynchomys soricoides. The sequence continues at coordinate 3,470,149 of JADRCH010000044.1, read as the reverse complement.
CTCCAGCTGCCATGCAAAGACGCAGAGAGACACCACCCTATTTCCTACTCTGGATAGATTCTTTTTAGAGATTATTATGTGAAAGAGCAAAATATGGTTACCATGGATGCAGGTGGAGATGTGACAACTCTTAGTAAGACTTCAGGATCCTGAAGGGTGCTGTGAACAGCTGTGGTGCTTTCTCACAGGGCAGAGCCACAGCCATGTGTACTATACACTTTCTGCAAGCTTTCTGTGACCTGGGGCAGAATGGTCTTTGGGATGCTGAGAACTTAAGGAGGTGTGGATATTCTGGTTTGAATGTGAAATGTCCCTCATAGTCTTATATATTTAAGTACCTGAGCCTCTATTTGTGGCACTGTCTGGGAAGGCAATGACATATTTAAGAGACAGAGTTTGCTGGAGGAAGTCCCTGGGGGTGAATATTCCTGTTATCCCTCTCTGCTTCCTGTGTGCAGAGGAAATGTGATCACTCTCTGCATCCTTAAGTTAGGATGGCCTCATACTCCTGCTGCCATGCTTCCTGCCACAACGGGCTACATCCAGCTGGGATTTGCAAGCAGAGTAAACACTCTCCTCTCTGTTGGTTTTTGTTAGGGTAGTCTATCATAGCAACGGAAAAGCAACTGACAGCAAGGAGTCAGGAGAAATTTCACTTTGTATTTTCTCAGCGACTAGATTACTAACACCCACAGCTACAGACAGACAGACAGATAGACACACACACACAGAGTCTCAGTCTCTCTCTCTCTCTCTCTCTCTCTCTCTCTCTCTCTCTCTCACACACACACACACACACACACACACACACACACACACACACTATCAACCAGGCTGCTCCATAGCAGTGCAGCAGTGCATTTAAGTTTATTTTACTCCTGTGGTAGACTCATGTCCTCTCTGGTGTCATGTGCCTGGGGAATATACCCTGCCACAGCCAGGCTGCTTTGTGTCACTGAGGTAGAGTAGGCTCCAACACTGTAATATGTGATGGTACTCCTGCTTTCATATAATGCAGATTGCTCCTCAGACAGCTTGAATTCACAAACACAGACCAAGCACCACACTTACCAAGCTCTCCAATGCATGACCCCACACATCCTCACATGATGCCTTGTGAGATGGAGACATTTAGATTCCTATCGCTTTAGACATCATCAACTAGGCTGGGGAGTAATCTCATGCTTAATTTATGCTTTTAATGTTGCTTTAGATTCTAAATGCACTTTGCACCCTCATGGGGTGTTCCCTGAGACCAGGAAAATTGCCTGCTCTCAATTCTTTGAAAATGAAGTCTCTTCCCTAACGAGTTGAGAAATACCTTCATTAGTACTTCGCAGTCTGCCTCTGCTCGGCTTGGAATTCAACAGTGTAATGCTTCTGTGGATGCTCTTTCTCAGCATCTGAATAGAGGCATACCGGAATCTGATTCTCATTTCTCCACCAAGGGTCTGATGACAGAGGGTGAGTGTGAACAGTAACAAGCAGCACCACTGAAGTAACAGGCAACACCATTGACTTAACAAGCAGCACCATTGATGGTCTCAGACCCCCCTTTCACAGTGGTGTTAATTGCCGTTCAAACCACAGCTCAGATGGCAATGGGAGAAGCAAGATTCTTGGGTGTTCACAGCTGGAGATTCTGTCCCTGACTCTCTGTTCTGCCACCTCCTAAAACACCTCAAGTAGAATTAAGGTCTATCAGATAGTTTTGCCCTAAAAGACTCTAGTTGGTTGACAATGGAACAAGGAGAAACCTGCTTACTAGAGTTTTTCTATCAGAAATATCTATTACACAGCAAACATTATAGAAGACTAGTTACATCCCCAAACCACTGTACCTTGAAGTCACATGGCTTCTGGGGGGTAAGATGTTTTTATTGTCTCTCATTTAAATCTTGTTTCTTCTCTTTGTTTTTGTGATATATATCACATATATATATATATCACATACATATACATTTGTAAACTTGGAGAAAATAGGCCTTATTTTCAGGGTTCTGAGCTTTTTGCCTTTGTAATTTTGTTGTGAAGTCCCCTTCAGCATTACACTAACCTCTCCGTTTATTCTGTCTGAAGCTGAAGTGGGATGTGTTCCATCTTGAAGTCTCACATTTGGTGATATGGGGGCTGTATTTTACTTACATTTATATTTCCTTTTTCAATGATTGGTGAAATCGGTGTGTCAAGAGGGAAATGAGTGGTGGGGGTGGCTCAGATCACTGAAGGTGACAGATGGGGCTGGGGGGAGAGACAAACCATTGTGGCTTTGTGCAGGAGGGTCAGGAGTTCAAGGTCATGCTCAGCTATATAGCAAGTAGCTAAGTTGGAGGATGTGTGGATTACATGAGCCCCTATGTCAAAGAAGCAAAAATTGGGGCTTAAGAGATGGATTAGCAGTTAAGAGTGGGTACCGCTCTTGCAGAAGACCCAAGTTCAGTTCCCAGCACCCACACAAGGTGGTGCACAACCATTTGTAACTTCAGATCCAGGGTGTCTAATGAGGTTGAGTTTTAATCCTCTTTTAGTATGAAGTGATACTGAATTTTGCCACAAACTGTATGTAGCTCAATGTCCTTGATAAACATGGATTTAGCAATCCTCAGTAAAGTAATTGCAACCTGAGTTGAGGGACACATTACAAATAATATATACTGGTTCTGTTGGTCTTATTCTAGGGATAAAATGGCAGTTCAGAATACACAAATGAACAAATGGATTAGAACACAGATAAGACCGGGGGTCTTTCCATGAAATGTTCCTCTTCTGGACTGACATCTCGCTGTATAGATGCTTTATTGCCTTTGAAATGTATGGTTTGAACCTCAAGCATCTGGGTCCTCTTGGGGCCATCTGAAAATGAGCAGCAAAGTAGTTTTAAGGGATAATGGTCCTCATTTCTGATCAGATTACTGAGTTAACTATTTGTCAGGACTTGGGGAATTATCTTTCAAAATTTCCATTACCTCTTCTCTGTAGTAGAGACTAAGGTGGTATGTACAGAGGCTGGAGAGATGGCTTAGGGGTTAGATGACTCTGTCACATCTGTGTTTACTGATACACTGTTCACAAAAGTCTACCATGGGGTCTGTGTAGGTGTCTACTGAACTGAGGAAGAGGTGAGAGCAATGTGATAAACACACCCAATAGATACACACAGTCAGACTCCTAGAAGAGTTAAATCACAGGGAAATGATAGGCTGCAGGAAAAATGATATGTTTGGTCATTATGAGTCCTCCATAACCCACAGCCAGTGTCTTATTAAATGGGGAAAAAAACAAAGTATTTTCTCTAACAATCACGAATAATGTAAGGGTCCCTCTCTTATTCAATTTAGTGCTTGAAATTTATGCCAAAGCAATAAGACAAGAGAAATAAAGGAAATACTTTGGAGACCCACTGAAAACAACTTAAGCAAATAGAATAATACCAAACTGGTAGCCTTGCCATCCACTAACTGAGACTCACTGAGAAATAAAACAAAAGGAAAGTCTCACTCACCATAGCCTATAATAAAATACCTCAGAGTGAACCTCATCCAAGAGGTAAGACAAAGACACCGAAGGAAGAAATTGGAAGAGACAAAAGGGGGTGGGAAGAGCTCCCATGTGCATGCATAAGTAGAATCAATATCGTTAAAATGGTCACATCTCTGACAGCAATCTTCAGATTCCATACAGCTTTTCTCAAAATTATAATGACATTCTTTGCAGAACTGAAACAATTTTAAAGTTCATATTGAAGCCCGAAAGACCCACAGGAGAGAAAACAGGCCCTTGTGTCACAAGGGGTGCACAGCACCTGACTCAAAGTATAGAATGCGCTATCTCAACCAAACCAGCACAACATTGGTATGGGATCATACATAGGCACCAGAATGGAGAACCAAGGAAGAAATCCCACACAGCAGCACCTACTGGATTCTTAGCAAAGATGCCCTGAACATACACTGGAGGACAGCTTCTGTAGCAGGTGGTGTTGGAAGGCTGGGGAGCCACATGAAGAGTGAATGGGACGTCCAGCCATCATGTTATCCTAAGTAAACTCAAAGTGGGTAGAGGAGCTTGATGTAAAAACCCAAACTTCGACATGACTCTAAGAAACACAAGGGAACACTCTAAGACCTAGCCAGATGCCATGATACATATGCTTTAAAGGCTCCAAGAATCCCAGAAAATAAAAGCAAGAATTAAAAAATAGAATAGCATAAAATCAAAACATCCCTACATAGCAAACAAAACAGTTACCAGAATTACCAGAGTGCAGAGGCAGCTTATAAATGGGAAAAAATCTTTCCCAGTATTTATTTTTATGATGCAATTAATATCCAGAATACATTGGAAGAGTGAATAATCTAATCAATAAATGGATAAATGAAACCAGCAGATACTTCTGAAAACAAGAGCAAATAGCCAACTAGTATATGAAAAACGTTAAATATCTTCATTTGTCAGGAAAATGCAAATAAAAACCATTTAATATTAATAACATTGATATTTAATGGTGTCGGAGTCAAAATGGCTATCACAAAAAAAAAAAACAAAACAAAATGAAAACCAATAACAACAAGTATTGGTGAGGATTTGGACTAGGAGGAACTCCCGTGTCAGTAGGAGTGTATACTAGCACAGGCATGAAAACCAAAACTGGGAAAACAAGAAGTTAGAAACCATATGACTTAACTACCATCCATGGGTTCATGCTCTAAGTCAGAGGACTAGACATTCTACCACGTCCGTCGTCAAGGTGGATGGATTCCCAAGTCACATGAGGGACTGTTCACAAGAGTCCTATCATGGAGTCCATGTAGGTGTCCACTGAACTGAGGGAGGGGCAAGAAAAAATGTGAAGCACACACTCAACGGGTAATTATGCAGCCTTCTAGAAAAATAAAATCATGTCATCGGCAAGAAAAAGGGTAGTAATGGTTGTCATGTTATGTGAAGCAAGCCAGACTCGCGAAGACAAGTGTTACACGTGTCCTTACATACATAGAACATATAATATAAATGAATAAAAGCAGAGGAAGGGCCTCTAAGAAAGGAGAATGAGACAGGGTAGAAACAGGTAGAGATGATCAAAGTATGCTGTATGCATGCATACAAATGTCCCAATGAAATAGTTATGATGTAATCAGTCTAGTGGAGAGGCTAGGGAGGTAGATCAGTGAGTAGATCTTCACATTTGTCTAGATGTGTGAAGGACCAGGTTTGATCCCAGCACTCCATAAACCAGGAATGATGGTGCATGTTTGCAACATCAGCAGTAGGTAAAGGGAGGGGAGTTCAGAAGTTTAAGGTCATCCTTAGCTACATGGTACATTGGAGGCTTGCCTAGGCTACATGAAGCTCTAAGGAAAAAACATCACCTGAATGAAGGATTGGACAAGGGCTCCCATGAGGAGACCTGTGAGGATAAGTCTATGGAGTCTGGGATTTTATGGGCATTGGGCTTTGGAGAATCACATTTTAAAGACTTGTTCAAAAGAGCAGCCCTCCCCCAGATCTCGTGTTAATATCTTCAGTGGTACCTAATGCAGATTCTAACAATTTAGGCATGTTTCTCGAGGGCTACAAACAGAGAGACATACTCGAATGATTTCTTTGAGAAGAGCAGGTTTATGATGCTGGCTTTACTGTGCTTGCTTTGTCTGTTTGACGTGGACGGAATGGGTTTCCACACAGCATTCAGTGAGCTCCTTTATCTTAAGGGCCCATTTTTCCAAGGGTGTTTATCTTTAAAATATATTTTCATTTTAAGGTGTGTGTGTGTGTGTGTGTGTGTGTGTGTGTGTGGTGTATGTACATATGTATGTAGGTGTGCATGCTCATGCATACATGACTGAAGGTGTCCTCAGAGGCCAGAAATGACTGGTCCCTCTGAGCTGGCATTACTGTCAGTTGTGAACTGCCTGGCATAGTTGCTGGGAACTAAACTCAGATAACTTGTAAGAGCAGAATGCACTCTAACCACTGAGCCACCTCCGACGCCTCCTCCCACATCTGGTTCCCCCTCCTCCCCTGCTTTGGAGGCACACTGACACTTGCCCCATTTTGGGATGACTCTGGAAGATGGCTTACCTGGGGTTAATTCTTTTGCTCTATTGACTTTTCTTATCTGTCATCTGCCAATTTCTTTCCCATAATTTAAACATTGAGTATATGAATTTAGTATTTAAAATGCTTATCATACTGCCTTACTGTGGATGTGAATATTTTTATTATTACTAGGTATTCAAGATGTATTGTGAACTGTGATTGTTGGGATATAGATCCGTGTGGGCCTCAAAAATGTCTGCACATTCGCAGCTCACGGATTGATAACGTTTTGTTCTAAGTTATTTCATCTGATACTAGAAATAGCTATGAGAAATAAAGAGAGCGCCTACTTCTCTTGTGTAGGGTAGGTTTAACTCAGGGACAGTGAAGATCATGTCTTTCACCAAAGCCAAGGTAAATGGGCCTACTGAGCTCATGGATTATTTGGGGCACTGGAGCTTTGGGGCTATTCACCCAAGTGCACTGGTACACCCTGGCCCTCTGTGCATTGTCCTGTAGGAATCATGGCTGGAGGAGCCAGGAGGACATTGACATTATCCCTGATACTGCCCTCCTGTGAAGAATGACAATAGGCTCTGTCTGACCAGGATGTCTCTGCCTCCAGCTGGCTTCTGCGAGCTCAGGTGGAATCCCTTCTCCTCAGAATTCTCGCTAGCAACTTACAAAATGAAGTATTTTCAGGAAGAGTGAACTAGGATAAAAATTACCTGTGGTTGACATTTCTATATAGAAATGCACTTTAATAAGTAAGAACTAGCAGGTTGCTGTACGGCAGCATTAGCTTTGCCTTCCCAGCCTGTAACAGCCACTCTGCGCACACCACATAAATGCTGGGTAATTGTAATGAGCTGATGCCATAACTCCATGAACACCCAACAGAGGAAGTAAACAAGAGGTTTCTGTTTCTATTCTCGCCTGGCTTCCCAGTAAGTAAAATTACACATGTGTATTTATTAATGCATTGCGGCTCAGATGAGGTGCGTATATATGGTCTGCATTATATCACTGGATTTCACTATTATAATGAGTGTCCATTTATTAAAAAGCCCCATAAGTACCCGGAACACAGAACCACAGCGGAGTCTTATGAGACTATGATGTGAAAAGGAGCTGTTCATGCAGCACAGTGTGTTTCAGCTGTGGGCCACTAGGATGCAGAGTGGCTGCCATAAAATAATCTTGGACAAAAACAAGCCAATTAGTGAGAGTTGGGGGTCGGCTCCTGAATGGACATGAGCTGGTGGGATGCTGCCTGGATCCAAGTCTCCTTCTGTTCTCCTTCCTCCACCCTAAAAGTTCCTTTAATTTTCCTTCTAGATTCCCTTTGTGAGATAAAAAATGTGGTACTTGTTTTTTGAGTCTGCTTTTCTACCCCCCCAAACCCCCCACCCCACTTTCCTGCCATGGTAGGATTTTGTTCACTTTATTACCGAATATAACTCTACTGTGGATATGGACCACATTTCTATTTATCCATTTATTTGTGATGGACATCTAAGCTGGCTCCATTTCTTGGATACTGACAATAATACATTGATAAACATGGACACGCAAGTATCTTTGTGGTGTACTCTGATTAGAATCTTTTGTCTACATAAACAAAGAAGTGGTGTATAGCTGGGTGATATGGCAGTTCTTTTTTTTTTATTTTTGAGGGAACACTATACTAATTTCCACAGTGGCTTCCCTTGCTTGCACATCTGCCAGAATGTTTAGGGCACCTTTTGAAAATAGTTCTTTGAAGGGCAGCCCTGTCTTCTCTTAGTAAGCATTTAATTAATCTCCCTAAGGACAGAATGTCCCTAAGGACAGAAAAGTGAGCCTGATCTTTGCCCTCAGGGACTTGAACATTCAGGCAATTGAGCTAAGGATAACCATGAAGATACACTCAGGAAATGGACACAAGTTTTTCTTTTCTTTTTTTTTTTTTTTGGTTCTTCGAGACAGGGTTTCTCTGTGTAGCCCTGGCTGTCCTGGAACTCACTCTGTAGACCAGGCTGGTCTCAAACTCAGAAATCCACCTGCCTCTGCCTCCTGAGTGCTGGGATTAAAGGCATGCGCCAGGTCTCCAAACTGACTGAACACTTAGCTGTCGTTAAGAGGGCTCTGAACCCATGGTTCTTTCTTCTTGGATATGTTGACACCACACAAGCTCAGGGAGGAGGAAGCTGAATACAGGTTTTTGAGAAGGCTTTTCCCTAGGCTGGGTTCAGTGTCTAGAAGAGAAAGAGAGAAAGAGAGAAAGAGAGAGAGAGAGAGAGAGAGCGAGAGAGAGCGAGCACCTACAAAGGTAGGCTGTAAGGCCACATGACATAGTCTACCTCCAAACCCCAGGCTCAGGCAGGCTGGGCACAGCTCCAGTTAACTATGGTTTGGTCTGTTTGAAGCATCAGAAGAGGAAAGGAACATAAACCCTATTAATGTTCACAGTGGCTGCTCACATACGTGTTATGGATAGAAGGAAGAGAAATCCAGCGAGCTTTGCCAGGAGTAACATGTGTGATTCAGCCCTCAGGTCAGGCCATCTTTCTGCGGCCAGGGTGGTCAGCTTGGCCTCAGCTGAGGTCAGAGATACAAGCTGCTAGAGTGTGAAGGTATTCATCATCCCCCAGCTCATCCACTTCACCTGCCGCCATGGACCAACCTGGAAAGGTTGTGTCCTAAGTGATGCTATTCAAAACAGATACCTTGCTACTTTCCTGTGTGTGCAGGGTCCCGGGCATGCAGCATGAAAGCAATTGCATCCTGAGGTGGTGTGCGCACCTGTAAATCAGTCTGTCCTGGAGTTCCGCCATCCATCAAGCTGCATTGTAGGTGGGAAGTAATTTGCCTCCTTTGTTGTTTTTGATCCCTGTTAATCATTCTCTGCAAGTTGAAGTTATTTATCTAAACCGTGCAAGTGGAGAACTAGTTGAAAGAGAGATTAACATAAGAAGGATGTTCCCTGCTGCCCAGAACAGGAGTCCCAGGAGATGGAGCTGAGCTGCAGAAAGCCTTGGAGCAGACGGGATTAATTAAAACACATTGCTAGATGGGAATTTAGAAGTATTTGTAAACAAGGTTGGTTTTTCCTTTTTTCTTCTTTTAAAAAAATAGTTATTAGTAGTCAATGAAGCAGAAAGGCCAAATGAAGAATTTACTTCAAGCTAATCGTTATTTAGATAGACCTGGAAGAAGCACTTTGCTTTTGTCTCCAGCATGGGGAAAGAAGAAGTTGGGTAAACTATCATGGATGAGTTTGGGCATGTTTTAAAGGTGACTGGTGGCTTTAGAGGTGGACTGGCAGAAGGCCTTTCATCCTAACAGGAGAGTGAGCTCTGCAGACCCACGACCTCCTCCTTGTAGGCTTTACTCAAGACACAAATGTGCCTAGCTACATGAAACTTTGTGGCTACCATGTTACTTCATAACTGTCCAGTGCACTTTATACTTAGTCTTGCAAAAACTGCTCTGATTGGCTGGTATTTAAGTAATCATGATTACATGTTGGGTAGACAGATGGCTGAGCGGTGCCTTCTCATGGATACATCATCAGCTCTCTCTTTCTTCCTTTCTTTCCCTCAACCCCTCCATTTCCTTAAAATTGATTATCGTTGTTGTTCTGTCTAAGCAACGTCCCACAGTTACCAGGCAACAGCCGGGTATGCTCTGCCCCACAGTTACCTGGCAAGGGCCAGGTATGCCTGACTCACTATAAAAGGGGCTGATTGCCTCCTCCTCCTCCTCTTGCTCTTGCCTTCCTGTCCCTGCTCTGTCTTCTCATCCCTTCCCCCATCTCTTTCCATGTGCTCATGGCTGGCCTCTACTTCTCTACTTCTCTCCTCCTCCTCCTCTTCCTCTTCCTCCTCCTCCTTCTTCTTTTCTCCTCTCCCTCCCTCCCCCCTTCTCTGCCTTTCTCTGCCTCTACTCCCCTCTTAACTCCCCTCCCCACGCCCTGAATAAACTCTATTCTATACTATAACAGCATGTGCTGGTCCCTCAGGGGGACGGGATGCCTCGGCATGGGCCCGCAGAGGCACCCCTTTCCCCCACACCTCACCACACCTGCATAGCACATATCCCCCTCCCTTTATCTTTTTATAAACACACCAGTTGTTGTTGTATGTGTGTGAGCACACACATGGACTGGCATATGCACACTATGGTATAAACGTGAAGATGAGAGAACAACACTTAGCAGGAGTCAATTCTGTCCTACCGTGGATTCCTGGGATTATTTTCAAGCCTTCAGGCTTGTGGGTCGAATGCTTTTACCTGATGAAACATCTTGCCAGCCCCTTATTAATGATTTTTTTATTGTCTTCTTTCCTTTGCAAAGGCAACGCATGTGCCGGTACACACACGTGGGTACACACACACACACACACACACACACCCCACATGTATATAAACCTGGATTCTAAACATGAGTATTCAGGAGAACACATTCTATTCGTCTTTCTGAGTGCATTAGTCATTCTCTCACTGCTGTGACTAATTACCCAACACTGAAGCTTGATCCTGGCTTCAGTGTGTTAAGCACAGATGTGGAGGAGTCCACAGTGCTGGGTTTGTGGTAGAGTTCTCACCTGTTGGTGGATCCAACTTCGGAAAGCTTGGGCCAGATCCAGGAGTGGGTGTTCTCTACCCAATCCTTTCCCTCACAGGTTCTATGACTCTCAAAGTAGTGCCATCAGCTGGGGAGGGTGTGCAGAAACACAGGAGCCATTGAGCAATATTTCAGGTGTAATCTGTGACATTGAGCCTGGCTCATTGTGTTTAACACAATGATTTGGGGGTCCGTTATTTTTCTTCAAACGTTATCATCCCATTCTTTTTAATGGCTGAGTAAAATCCCACAGTGTATATGTATTACATTTTGGTCATTGTTCTGTTGAAGGACATGCGGACTGATCCCGAATCTTGGCTGCAACTAGCGAACAGGACATTGAGTACAATGTAATGGTATTCTGACTGTGGTAGTTCATTATCAACGAGAAGCCCAGAGTCACCTGGGTGATGGGCATGCCTTGGTAGATTTTCATTTTATTAATTGATGTGAAAAGAGCTATAGAATCGTGGGAAGGATGATTCCCTGAGTGGATGGTCCTGGACTTTTAATGGAGAAGATGATTTGAGTTCATTCACCTTCCTTCCTGTTCCTTGATTGTGGATGTCATGTGACCGGCTGCCTGTAGCTGCCCCACCTTGACGTCCCTGTCATAATGCGCATGCGTAGGGCTGGGAAGTAGCCCAAACCATTTCTCCTCTGTCTTGCCTTTGTCTGAGTCATCTTATCACAGTAGCAGTAAAGAAACTAAGACATTGCCTTCCAGTGCTTTGAGTCTGTACTTAGGAGTCAGATAGTTGGCTCATAGTTACATTTTTTAGTTCTTTAAAGAACATCTATACTGATTCCTAATGTTAAAATAGATGTTCATTGCTGACTGAACCAGTGAGTCATAATGAGTTACTTGTCTTACACAAGTTACCTTGTACATGGTTAAGTAATAGACTCCAGGTGTAGGGGTTTGGCTGTAGAGACTGACCAACTGAGAACTGAATTCCTTCCGGCTGGACCCCAGAACTGAGTCTTGTGTGATTTTTAAGTAAGTCGCTTGGCCCCCAGCTTCCTCCTCTATAAACAGGGGTGGTGATTTGCTTTACTAATAAGTGACCAACCATGTAATGGGAAACACTTTGGGTGTGCTTGTGAATTCCACATTATCTCTGTGAGTTAACACCCCTAAAGCTGTGGTTTAAGCCAAGCAAGAGATTGACCAGATTTATACTGGGAAATCATTCAAAAAAGTATAAAGTTCCCCGGAAGTCAGGCGTAGCACTCAGCAGAGGGAAGCTAGCCATCCCCTCTGCTATAGCTGTTAGTGTTGGTGTGTCAAAGCAGTTTGTTCTCTTAAAGGGAAATTCCATCATTGTTTCTGTGGCAATTTAATTAATTATTGTTAACTGAATTACTGGCCTGGATATTAAAAGTTATTAGACATTTAAAGGAAAAATACTCGTGTTATAAGCTTCATTTAGATATCTGATTTTTTGCCTTATTTATTTATTTAATTTATTTTTTTGTGCAGGAAGGGGCGGCACAGTAAGCCATTTCTGAAAAGCCTTTCTTTTAGAATCTATGGTCATTCCTGCTTCAGTTCTTAGTAGGAATCCCCAGTTCTTTCTGGGCTGCTTGCTCCAATAAATATAAGAATTAAGCATTCGGGTTTCATATTTGGGTGGTAAGAGGGGGCACACTCACAGGAAGTGGACCCCAGTATCCCCAACTCCTTTACTGTTTTAAAGTGCTTTGTGTCATCTCCCCGTGTAGTGCGTGGTCTCCCTTAGTGGTCACTTAACCTCGCGGTGTTGAGAGTAAGTTACAGCCTCCCTGTGACCTCTGAAAGGGCCCACTGTGCAGGGAGCGGCCTGAAGAGCAGAGTCGCACTAAGAAGAACTTGTCTGAAGCAGCAGTGTGCCACGTCGTAAGTAAGACAAATGCCCGTGTTTAATAAAATGAAGTCTCAACAAACCAGCTTGCTAATGTTTGAGCATTGAATATTATTTCACGCCTTTTCTGTAATTTCCCCTAGCTCTCTTTACTCTCTTTCTTGTTCTTTCTCTTTTCTCTTTCCTCCCTTCAGGCCCCTCCACCTTCTCTTTCAAACTCATGGCCTCTCTTCCCTTCATTTTCATCACATGCGCACGTGTCTGTATACCTGTATGGTCCTAAATATAATCTGCATAGTCTGTACAGTGTTACTGCTTTGTACATTTTCCTGGCTGATCATTTGCTATTAGATAGCCAGTAGGTAATTTCATTAGACTTCTACAATATGTTTTTTAGGCATTTGTATTTACAGTGGTGAGCACAGATCGATTGGTTGGTAAAGGACTGCTTTATTACATCAGGGAAATGAGATACAGAAGATTAATTTACTTATTATTTGTTAGCTATAAGGTAGAGTTTCACAGGGTAGCTTTGGCTGGCATTGAACTAGCATATGTACAATCTAGGATGGCCTCAGGCAATTCTCCTGCCTCAGCTTCATAAGGCACGGGATTAATGCTACAGTTCAGATATACTTCCAGGTGTGCGTGCATTGCTTCTTTTCCCGATTCGCTGTACTGAGGGAAGCATGTGTTCTGTGCAGTAGACATGATTGCTTCATTTTCATTGTAACAAAACACATACGCTCTTATCATTGACACCCAGAGAAACTGAGGGGCTGTGACTCTGGGAGGAACCCTGTGATTTGGTCTCCCTCAGGTGATATTCGGCTTGTGACTGATGGAGACCTGTAGTAGTGATCCATTCTGAGAGACTAGGGCTAGGTGAGGATGAAGTCATTCCTCTGGGACTCTTCAGCCCAGAGGGAGACTTTGGGGTATAGGGCTGGGGGTAGGTGATAGCACTAAAAGCCCACGCTGGGGATACCCCTAAGAATCTCTACCTGAACTTGTACCAGCTCACCGCGCCTGCGACCCAGAGACTTCCTGAGATGGATAGCTACTGTACATGAAGGCTGTCAGGAGCGGAGGGCTCTAGCACCCCTGGGTCCAGCTACTAAATGACTGGGACTTACATTCCTCACCTGTAAAACCAAGATTTCATACTCAACCTCTACTCTCCAGTCTGTCCCGGGAATCCTGAGAGCTGAAGACCGTAGTCTCTGTGAAGGTGGCAGTGATAAGCCTGGCCTTTTATAACATGCTTAGATTTGAATAGCTCTGCATGGGACGCTGACGGCATTGGTGCCTCCAACTAAATTTCCATCTGAAGAAGATTCTAGACCCACAAAGTGTGGTATAGCCGCCGTATGTGGCTTTGGTGTTCTCGGACAAAGCCTGGGCTTGTGCTCATCTATGGTAAACCTTAGAAGCACACCTTCCTGTCCAGGACAATGTCCCCTTCATCTTCAGGGAAGAGTAGAACTCTGAGTGAGTTCAGAGAAAAATGGGTTTAGACACGGCTTCTTGGTCTATGTTCTATATTTCTCATAAGATGCAGTAATGCTTTCCAGTTTGTGGAGTGTAGAAAAAAATGCCATTTCATAAAAAATATATAGTAGAATAACACCCACGATCACAGGGGCAGGCAACAAATCACCTACATCTGATGGGACCCATTTCCTCTCCCTGTCATGCTGTCGCAAAGGCATTAAAAATAAGCATTTTAATAAAGAAAACAACATTAAGTTCCAGCAGGCTAGACCATTACTTCTAATGAGAATCCTTGAAATGAAGAACCAAAGCTTAATTGGTTAAAAAAAAAAACCAAACAAGATTAATAGTTAATTATTTGCTTAGGAACAAAAATGATTAAAATAAAAAACACCTGTGGTGGCTCATGAAGGCAGGGATCCAGGGAAATGGGCCTCTGTGAGGTGTCTGTCTTTCAGAACTCAGAACTAAGACTAAGAACTAGAGTCCTAGCTCTGTCCTCAGGTCAGGTGATGGCAGCATGGACTAGTTACAGCCTCTCACTCAAGTCCCGGGCTACCTTGACCATAGAGAGCCATGGCCAGCCAGATTCTCTGTTGGGACCCACCCAGTGCCTATGTACCTGCATGTTGATGGCTTTTGATAAGTCTTATGAACTCACAAGTCTATGGCTTTTAATAGACCTTAAAGACCTGTGTGTTGATATTGATGGCTTTTGATAGGCTGCTCCCATTCCTTGCTGAGATTTTAATCAGAAATGAATATGCATTAAGGAACCCTGTGTGCACACAGCCTACCCCACTTAGTCAGCATGCATAAGCAAATACTTTTGTTTTTTTTTTTTTTTTTTAATTAACAGGCCTCTTCACTGAGGATCAATAATCCCTTACTACTTGGGAGACCAGAGCAAGAGGATAGGAAGTTGAGATCATAACATACTACATAACAACTAGACTACATAATAAGACCCTGTGAGATAGGCAGATAGATAGATGGATGGGCAGATGTATGGAAGGCTGGATGGGTAAGTAGGTAGGTAGAGAGTGAGGCAGCAGTTGTAGTTTAATGGCATATCATTTACCTACTATGTACAAGGTCCTGAATTCAGTCCCCAGCTCTATCACATTGTATCTTTCTACGTGTGTTGCTGGACACAGCTTGTCAATCCTTCCCTGAGGAGTTTCGTACCTATGTTCATCAAAGAAATTTATTTACAGCTTTCTTTTTCCTTGTGTTCTTATTTGAAATTTGTGTCTGGGAAACACTGGCTTTATTGAATGTGTTTGGAAGTGTTCCTTGAATTTCTATGTGATAGAATAGCTTGAGGAACATTGGTTTTGGTTCAATTCTGAAAATCAAGCAGTCATTCTGTATGGCCCTGGGCTTTATGTTGTTGGGAAACTCTTTATTGCTACTTCAATAAGTTATGTTTGGCATAAATAAATGTAGGGTTTTTTTAAATACCCTGTTGATTCTATTTTAATGATTTTAATGTAAAAATAGATTCATTTCTTTTAGATTTTACACTTTGTGGTCCAAATACTGTGGCCCAAACTCAAGTCTTGGTGAAATTAAGAGTTATTATACATACACTGTTTGTTAAATTCTTAGATCAATACAGGTATTGATCCAAACAGTGCATGTATATAACCTCCCGATTTTACCAGGATCTGCATTTGGACCACAGAACACATTCTTGTAACCTCAGCCTTTGGAACAGGGGCATGTGGAAATGGTGAGCTCCTGAAGCTCATTGGCCAGCCAGCCTAACTGAATTGATGAATTTCAGGCTCACTGAGAGACCCTGTCTCAAATAAAGGTGGAGAGTGACTGAGGCAAAATATGTGCAAAATATTGGGTAAAGTAAACTTCAGGCTTCTACATGTATGTGCACCCACACCCACACACTCACACACATACACTGGAAGAAGTGAATTCTTCCAACTCCATACAGCCATACAATGTTCTATGGAAAATCTTATTGTGATTTCTGTTCTTATTTTGTTATAATTTGATAAGTGTGAGAAATTATTTCAACTGTTTTTTATTTGTTAATATTTGCTTTATGGCCTAGAATAAGATCTATTTGAAAGATAATTTGATGGGCTGTTGGTAAGAATATGTAATTCACAGCTGGGAGAAGTACTCTTTAGTATAATATCTTACATTCATTTCAACCTTGGAATTTAGTAATATTTATTCTGAACTCCTCCCTTGATGCTAGCAGAGTATTGAAATAATTTATTATTATAGTTTAGGGCAATAGACAAAGGCGATCCTCAGGCTTGTGATGAATCTAGTCCTCTTCCCCAGCTCTACTCCCATGCCAATAAACAAAATCACATCAATATTGAAGAGATAGCACCGTGTTCCTATTCTTCAAGAAAAATTGGGGCAAAGGTAAGAAAAGTAAAGAAGGAGAGAAAGCTGTAGAGATTTAAAATATATATTGTTTAAGAGAAAAGAGTTTGAATAAATAAACCAGCCTCAGATGTGGTAGACCCTTCCACAATACTGTTTGTTACAATACCTGTATTGTTCTAAGAATTTAATGAGAAACTATTTCTGTGTGCTTTTCAGAGCATCAGACCTTCAGGGTCACAGAAAGCATGTGAGACTGGGATCTAAGTTCAGAGAGCTCAAAGCCTATCTAAGAGCACAGATTCCCCCTACCTGTGCTGTTTAAGAAGGCTAAGTGTGAGCAGTTATGTGGGAACATGATGCCATGGAACTGGCCCCACTCCGTGCCAACCATGCATCCCAGAGGAGCCCATTGGCAGACATGTACTTGGGGTCTGGAGAACAGGTTTCTGGTTTCCTTGATGAATGTGTTGCTCTCTGCTTTTCTGAATCTCCTATGTCAGGAAGGAAGTCTAGGATAGGTACCTGCTGCTGGCTGGCTGCCTTGTACACCATGTCGCAGATGAGTAGAGATTAGTATCTGGGGTCACATGATCCTGAGGTTTCTTGGGACTTCTTGTTCACATGATGGAAGCAAAATCCATTCAACTACATTTCTTAGAACAACCTACAAAGCTTTCCAATATCAGAGAAGGAAAGCAGATTACACTAGAGCCAAAATCTTATACGTCTGTTTCATCTACTTCTAACTAGGAGCCATTGAGACAGGATCCAAAAAATGTTTGGTTTGTTCTTCACCAGGGTATTGTAATGAGATCACAAGTTCTACCAGGCAACAAAATATGGTGGAATTAAACAGGACTAAGTATTAATTGCTTTAAAGTTTCATCTGAACTTTTATAAAACTGTCTGGAGGCAACTGCTTCAGGGGAGTCTTGTGGCAATATGGGTTACCACAGTGATATGGGCAGGTGACTTTTAAGGCAGAGACATCCAATGTTATTCACCATTCCTGAGATGATGTTCTAACATTCCTTAGTTCTGTGGGGACTAGAAAGATCTCCATTCTCTTGGGTGGAGTGCATGTGTGTCCGATTGTATATTTGTCTATGTGTAGGTGAGAGGCTTGTTGAAGGAAACGAGACTGTGACAGTGGTATCTTATGCATAAACTTAAAAGAACTATTCAAATGGAGCATAGTATATTTCTAAATAATAAGAAGGAATCATGTTTGAGATATGTCTCATTCAAATAAAAACGCATGCCCTGTTTAGTCCTCGGTGAGCAGCTTCATCAAAACGGGATTTGGGAATGAGAGCGGACTCAGGGAATTATTAAAAGGTTTATGCCGTGACCTGCTCTTCTTCTTGCCTTGTTTATGAGGTGTCTTCCCCTTGCTCTGCCGTGAGAATTCAGGAAGATAAATTTTGATTACATAAATAATTGGGCAAATGAAATACACAAAACAAGCCGAGCAGGCTTTAGCGATACAACGTAACTGCAACTCATTCTCTGGATGGTCCAGTGAGGATGGGACGAGTCACGGCACTAGAAGTCTAGGGAAATACAGCCGTACTCAGCATCAAGTACAGAATATAAAAATGGATGGACAACCAGAATCAGTATCTATTTCAAATTAACTTCCAGAGCACACCACCAGGATTATTTCCCCAGGGGTTTCAGGTGCATTCCAGCTTCTCAGCAGAAATTTGTCTCCTAAAACTGATATTCATATGACATGCATTCCTTGATTAATACCCACAGTTCAGAACAGAAATTAAACCACCACACAATGCAGCAGTATTTCCTCCTCCTAAGTGTTACTATGCCAGTCAGTGAAAATTAGGGTGTTGTCTTTGTACAGATTACTATTTCAGAGAGCAAAGCTGACATCATTTAAATTAACGTTCTGCTAAAAACTCTCATCCAAAGGATCTGGGTTCAATTACCAGTACCCATATGGTGGATCACACAGACATATGCAAGCAAAACACTTATACATATGAATGGATGAATGGATGAATGGATGAATGAATGAATGAATGAATGAATAAAATAAACCCTCTTAACAGTGCATATCATCTTACACCCCATTTTGTTCCTTCTCAAACAAAATATTATTCAACATAATCAAGAAGTCCGTGTGAACTGGGAACCATATTTCTCTCATTGGAATCATTGATCAATTGATCAATTATATATGATATTTTTATTTTAAGTCAGCTTTCTTGTTGCTGGGTTCAGAAAGAAAATATGTTTTGAAATCCAAAGTTAAAATGTGTTGGTTCAACTAGTTTGTAGCTGTAAATATTAAAAGCTGATTGTTGTCACAGGCTATACAAAGGATATGACTTGCATTTTCCAACTTGCAATGGGATTCCAGATCTACAGTGGTTTCTCTGTGTGACCTGGACTGTTCTACCATCACTTCCATGGGGTCAGCTGGTTAATGGAGCTTCCTAGAGTTTGGCTTCAGGAGCTCATCATGTCCTGTCATGCATTGCAGATCTTTCCTGATTCCTGGAGCAGATTTGGAGAGACTGTAATCTCTCCTGACAGAGAAAGAAGCATGTTACATGGGATACCTGGGAGAAGGTGTTGAGACCCGCGTGCCAAATGTATAGGAAGGAGATAAATTCAGTGCCATCATCTCAAACTGTAAAGCAGATAGCTGGTGGCTTCCATCATATGCCAGGCTGTCTCTACTCCTGGGTTTAGAATGTGCAGGGATGGATCGGTCTTAGGAAGTGATCATTGAGAAATGCCAGCCTCAGCAACTGCTTTGTAGGTGTGGGTCTTTCCTACCGGGAGAACATGGCCCTGGGCACTGTGATCACTGTTCTAGAAGGCACTGCTCTGCTTCAGTAGGCAGGGACTAATATAAACAGTGGGCTTTCCATTGGCAGGAATAGTAATACATGGCTTCCATTTGCCTGTGACATACTTCAGTCCAACAAGCTCAGACTGAAATTTAATGTGCTGGCTGTCTGGCTGACTGCATATCAGAGGAAGCCTTCTGGTTCCCTCCACAGGAGTCTTCACGCTGATGGGACTTGTGTGGCTCACTGTCTAGGTTCTGCAGTGAGGAATCAGAGTAGGTACAAGGTATGCTCTGTTCCTATGTATGCTACATAGGAACAGAGTAGTCACCTACTTTGACAGAACTTCTGAGGTTCCTGAAGGTGAGCTCACTGCAAATAAGCCCAATGTGCTCTAGTGACTAGAAATAAACACAACACCGACAACACCAACTAATGTATTTTTTTTAAAGCAAAGTATCCAATGAGTGCACACTCAATCCTTCTAATGGAAATAAAGAGAGGGCAGAAGGGAGGGCAGAAGAGAGACAGAGACTCCATTCACATGACCTCACATGACCATCTTTGCCAAGCCTGTGGGTTTTTTTGGTAAGAGGGGTTCAATCTGAGACAGGTGTTCATGCTTTGGGGATAGCAATCGAGCCACCTGGTGGGTGTGGATTACACTACTCTTTTGCCATAGAGAAAGATATCAAGTTCTTCTCTCTGGACTAGGTGCTCACAGTAGGGCACTGTTTACGAAGCGTCTTTACTTCCTAAAGAATTGCTCAGTAAACTTCATTTGCTGTTATTGTTGAGTTTAGTACCTATGTTGCTTGTGATGGTTTTCATCCTTAGCCTTGACTTGAATGCTACCAAAACTTTAATTTAAATAAGCTGTTTTAACTGAAAAGGCATATTTTAGTCAACAGTTCAAAATTTCATAACATAAATGATATGTGTAAGAGGTGATATATGTGTGTTGTGCTTGTGGAGTGTGTGTGTTTCTAAGGCACAGGTCTTGAGTCAGAGTCTCCACAACAATGGTGGGAGGAGGTGTTATCTGGTGATCTCAGCTCTTAATTTGCATGGAAGCCAAGTGTTGACTTATCTTTCACTTTTAAATTAGGTTTTTCCTGGCCTTAGAGGCTCAGGGAGTCTAAACATGAAAGGACTCAGGTCAAACATGCAGGTTCTTCTCTGACTGACAGCTTTATATCTAAAATGATGGGAATACAAATTCAGAAATCACGGAAGTGGCATTCCTTATAGGCGGTAAAACAAAAAGATCAGCTCAAGCCTGGCTTTATTTAATGCTAGAGGATCATCCTTTCTTTAACTCTTGCTGCACCCAAGGGTGTGTGGGCATCTATTTAAAATGCCAGTTCTTTGGTAATTGTGTCTGCGATGTTCATATGTGAATGTACAAGGTGTGTGACGCTCTCTGTGTGTTATGTCTGTGTGTATGTATGTGGTACTAGAACATATATATAGTCTTTCTAATACTAAGCATCTTACCTTTTTAGAAACCCTTCTTACCCAAAGGAGAGTTCATTCCTTGGCCTAGAAGCCATTTTTTTTTGTATTTAAAAATTTTTATTAAATATTATCTATACTATTAATACATGCATATAATGTGTCTGGATCTGATACACCCAACCTCCACCATTCACTTGAATTTCTCCTCTAGTTTCTCATGTTTCCCTTCCAACTTCATGTATTCCACCCCACCCCACCCCTTCTTCTGGAAAATTTAAGACCCACTTGTGGGAAAACTCTGCTAATTAAGGTTGAAGTCCATTGTTTGGATGGCCTTTAGGAGCTCAGAACATAAAGGGGGACTCCCTTCATTGGCAGGGCTTCCCCTTCTCTGACCTTGCCCGGAGAGTCCAAACACCCTCCCACAGGCAAGATGTTACATAGCTTTAATTAAATTACAGATTCCATTTCTTTTCTCCTGATAAGAACCCATTCACTTCGAATCTGAGCTTCCTTCATCATGCTAATGAGGCATTTGAGTACCCAAAGCTCTCAGCCAATGACCTTTGCCCATCCTGGATCTTCCTATTCCCCCCCCCCCCCAGTGCTCCAAGTTATATAGACCTTGATTCACCCCTAGTAAAGTTGATCTGCCTCTCTGCAGCTGGTCCTGATGTGTCTTCTTGATTCTACATACTAAACAGGGCTTCTGAACCACCCCATCAACTCTCTGCTTCCATTGCCCTCATGGACTGATATTGGCCGATGATCCTTGGGAGCAGAGAGGATCACACCCACTGAGTCTACTTTATGCTGCTTGTGTGTACATGGGTGAGTTACTGGAGCATGGGTAGCTTCTCAGGGTCGGCATCCCTGAGGAAAATTGACTTTCCTCTCCCAGTGGCATCAGTTGCCAATAACTTCTCTGATAAGAGTGGGACCCCACAAGCCTCTTCCCTCGCCATGCTGGGATTTTGACTGCCTTGATCTTGTGCAGGTCTTGTGCATGCAGTCGCGGCTGTCGTGAGTTCATATGTGTTATTGTACTGTCCGTGTCTTTGCGTTCTCACAACAGACAGCCATCCGTTCCCTCTGGCTTAGACGATCTTTTCATCCCTTCTTTCACTATGATCCCTGGGTTTTGTGGCTTGGGATGTGATACAGATATCTTGTTTTGATATGAGCACTTCACTGTCTCTTATGTGCTGTGTGTTAACCCATTGTTGGTGAATGTATTAATTGCCATCTACCAATACAAGAAACTTCTGTGGTGAGAGATACCCTAATCTATGGAGTTTATTACTCATGTGTATTTAGCGGAATGGTAGTCATAGGTTCTCCCCTAGAGCCTATGAGGTAGTCAGCATGGCCTCCATCTTATAGATCAGGCTTTAAATCCAACCAGAAAGTGGTTATTGATACAATATCCTTCCACTGTTGTACTGGTGTGCCTGTCTTTGCAGGCCAGTGATTACTGTAGCTCACGGGGTTCACATATGGTCAGGCTTATGATAACATTTCTCTCCTGATGGCGTGCATAGAACCTTCTAGCAACATGGAAGATAGCCAGTAGGAACTCTCAGCTCCTTCTCCAGCACATGTGTGTCCGCAGGTGCCATGTTTCCCACTATGATGAGAATGGACTGAACCTCTGAACTGTAAGCCAGCCCTAGTGAAGCGTTTTCCTTTATAAGAGTTGCCATGTCTAGACTTTACAGACATCTTCTGTTGGTAGTGGTCTGGACCTGTTGAATATCAGGTTCTTGACATGCTGTTCATAGAGTTGAAGAGATTTACACATATAACAAAATTAACAGGGGCTTAACTCAGAAAAGGAAAAGGTAAATGCACTGTAAGAGAGTGGTATGCTGGAGCAAGAGCCTGCAAGAGCCCACTTTCCTCCGCAGCATTTTAGTCTGAGTCTCAGAGGAGTAGGAGTTGGTTGCTAGGGGCACAGCAGAGCTGGCCGCCTTTTGTTTTGATTGACAGGTGGAAAGTCAAGCCTCTGTGTAGGCATGGGTCATACAGTTAAAAATTTAAATTGCATATAAAAATACGTACACACACGTATATGTATATATGCTCAGTCACGCATACATATAAGATGCTAAATAGAGGCTTTTCCTTTAAATGCCATTCTGAGGGCACACTATGCCTTATTGTATCTATAGACGCCTAAAACTGGCTTGCATTATGTGGGCTTACTTCTAATTCGGGCTGTGTTTAAGTGAGAAGCCAACTATTCAAGGAAAATTGGGTGAAGACTTTGTGTAGCTCTAGGCATGTAGGTCGCTAAGGCTTCTTGATACTCTGGGTACCTCTCCATCACTTCCCCAAGTTTAATTTTTACTGCACATGTGTAACTGGTTGGTGAATGTCAGCTCAAAACCATATGTGTTCAGGGCTGCCGGAGAATGGAAGAAGTTAGAGATGGACGGTGGAGTGGCAGAACTCAGTTTCTAATCTTTGAGAAGGCTGGAGCAGATGGCTCATGGGAACTGAAATGCTAGACTCTTAGGAAAATAGAATTCAGCCCCAGCAGTATTTGATGCTCACTTACTGTCCTGATTAACTTTGCCTGCATGGCACAGCCATATTGAAATGTGGCGTTTAAGTATGATCCGCTATTTTAGTGCAATTTTTAAGCCTCCATTTGTTCATTACAAAGGGATAAAGTGTTGGCACGGCTACAGGTGTTTCCACAGGAGAGGTGCATCTGTGAGATGCAGCTTTTCCAAAAGCCGTCTTTAAATGGGAAGTTACATTCTTTATTTTCAAGCATTCTGTCCTGAGATATGCTGCAGGACATAATTCACCAAAAGCTACTTGCTCTGCTGTGCATCATGCTCCTATGAGATATTTTTGAAATGGCACATTTGAAAAAAAAATAGACTTATGGTTAGGACATGATGTAATATTTGTGGTTTTGTCACCAACAGCTCTGCTTGTATTCCGGGTGTCGAACAGGGCTGAGTTCTTGAGAAACTCTCTAGTTTGACTGTGTGTATAATTGCACTCTCAGCTCTATCCTTAAAAACATTAGCCTCTCTGTACAATCATTTTATCAAACTATTGATGGGCTTGCAGGCAAGTCTTGCATTTCCATATGAAGTCTGAGTCAATATTTTTTATAATTTTCTAACTTAAACAATACCATGATTTTAGGTCATAATGACTCTCACGGTCACAGTTAGAACAGACTTAGGACTTGGCCATACTCTTTCCTGTGATCCTGACACTTGTCTACATGCTACAGTTCTAGGACGCACAAGTTCACACTTCTCAACCTGCAGCCCTCCATCCTTCCTGCTACCGTAGCTACCTCAGCTGGTCTAGAATGCCCCTGTTCAGTCCAGGATCTACATGGTTTCATCTTTCTACAGCCAGGTATCCTAATGACTCTTGATTCTGAGTGTTGTCCTCAGAACCACCTGAGACACTGAGCTACAGCAGCTGCTGGGCAGCCCCAGGTAGAGTGTGGAGAGGCCTATGTATGTGGTCAAGTCGATACTTCACTCCCAAAGGGATATCAGTGAGCTGTCTATATATTCCTGGAGTCTTGCTTTATATTTACCTGGTTAGCTAGGAGTAAGATATGGAAAGCCAGTACTATCATGCCTGCCCAGCTCTTCTGGTGCCTGGCCAGCTGCAAGTCACTCAGAACCTGGAGAATTCTAGTTGGGAGCTTATTGACCTCCATGTCCTAGGGACCTGCATACTCCGTTCGATCCTGGCAAGTCACTGACTTCCAAGTTTTCATATCCCATGGTTCTGGGCTCTGTTTTTGTTCTCTTGCCAGATCCTACAATCCTGGGCTCTCAGGGCTTCTTATATTTCTCCCTCTCTTTGTAATGGATCTGAGCTGCCTGGGTGATTGCATGTATCTCAGCTGATGCTTCAGTGCTAAGTTTTATATATAGTATACAACCAGGGGGTGGCCAGGGCACCTTTTCCCTCTGTGTCTTAGTCAAGGTTTCTATTCCTGCACAAACATCATGGCCAAGATGCAAGTTGGGGAGGAAAGGGTTTATTGAGCTTACACTTCCATGCTGCTGTTCATCACCAAAGGAAGTCAGGACTGGAACTCAAGCAGGCCAGGAAGCAGGAGCTGATGCAGAGGCCATGGAGGGATGTTCCTTACTGGCTTGCTTGCTTTCCTGGCTTGCTCGGCCTGCTTTCTTATAGAACTCAAGACTACCAACCCACAGATGGCACCACCCACAAGGGGTCCTTCCCCCCTTGATCACCAATTGAGAAAAATGCCTTACTGCTGGATCTCATGAAGACATTTTCTCAACTAAAACTCCTTTCTCTGTGATAACTTCAGCTTGTGTCAAGTTGACACACAAAACCAGCCAGTACACTCTGGATTCAGTGTAGGGCATGGTTTTGGCCAACAAGGAAAGCTGTTCCCACTCTGGTGTCTACAGATGCATCTTTTCTCTCCTTCACTGGAATTCCCACTTCAAAGCTAAGCATCTGACTGAGAAGAATAAAGACTGAGGGTCCAGCACTGGGGCAGCATGTGCATGCTCTGTGTGGGAGCGTCTTGCTGAATACCCAGTTGGACTCTGTAGCCAGGCTGTGGGTTGTGGATAGAGCTGTGCCAAACCCTCCGGTTCAGCCCATTAGGCAAGCAGAGCATCATCAGTTGCTTCCCCATCAAACCCCTTACATCCATGCCAGAAGTCAAAGCTGTCACAGTCTGAGACTGCATGTGGTTGACAGCTCCCAGAGAGAGATGGCAGAGGCTCCATCACACTGCATCACCAATCCCTTTCCTCAAGGATCCTGTATGCCTGTGGCACCCTGGAAACATACAGGAAGTCATTGATAATGATACTCTCTTAGGAAATCCATCCTTCAAGGGCCCTGCATCAGGCTGACCATTTGCCAGGTGTGGCTGATGTTCTAGCATTAGGTTCACTTGAACTTCACTGAATAGAACTGAGCAACTCCTCCATCTGTATTCTTTGGTTGGTGATCCAGTCTCCGGGAGCATCAGGAGGTCAGGCCAGTGGACACTGTTGCTCCCTCCATGGGGCTGCCAACTCCCTCAGCTCCTTCAGTCCCTTCTCCAACTCCTCCATCTGGGACCTCACGCTCAGCCCAATGGTTGATGTGAAGTGACTCTTGGATATTCCGAACTTTTGGGCTAATAACCACTTACCAGTGAATACATACAGTGTTCATTTTTTTGTGACTGAGTTACCTCACTCAGGATGATATTTTAAAGTTCCATCCATTTGCCTGCGAATTTCATGAAGTCATTGTTTTTAATAACTGAGTAGTATTCCATTGTGTAAATGTACCACATTTTCTGTATCCATTCCTCTGTTGAGGGACATCTGGGTTGTTTCCAGTTTCTGAGAAGATAAGAGTGGGTGGGTGGATGGGGGAATACCCCCATAGAGTCAGGGGGAGGGAGGAGGGAATAGGGAGGTTCCAAAGGGGAGATTTGGAAAGGAGGAAACATTTGAAATGTAAATAAAGTATCAAAAAAAATCTAGTTATATGTAAAAAACAGCATAAAAAGGCATATATAACAGAAAAGACTACAGATAAGGTATCACCCAAAACTGGATCTCTAATTATGTTACAGACTGACAATAATAAACACTGTGTTGGCATAAAAAAAACCCAAACAAACAAACAAACAAACTGAGCAACTCTTGATGGCCAGTTCCTGACAGAGAATCCTGGGAAGTCAGTCCGTATTCTCTGAACTTGATCCCTCTATGCAAAGGCAAGAAATGTCACAAAGAGAGGACCCCCAGAGCAATTCCGTAGGCATCTTTACTGTTAGTTTTTCCACCCTAAACCAACCATCTCCAGAGACCATTTGAACACACTTGGTAGAATTAAACATTATAAAATAGAATGGAAATGGCCAAGAAAAACACTGGCGCACCGGTCAGGTCAGTTTATTTTAAAGCATTAGGAGTTCAGATGTCAGTCGCTGGGAAATGGATGCTCACAGCAGGTGGGCCTTGCAGAGTTCTACCCACTTCTAGCACTGGCCAAGCCCAGGCTTGCAGCCAGCCTGCCCTGCCTGCCCTCCAGCCTGTCCTATATGGGCCTGAGCAGATTCCATCCTTCCAGCATCATCCTGAGCTATCAAGTGAGCTAAGTGAAGGCCGGACATGCATTTGCAAGTTGCAGAATTAGAAAACTCAGCACAACCCAGTGCTGGAAAATCTTCATAGAGGTGGAGGGAGACAAAGGCATGGAAGGAAGTCCAAGGAGTATAATGGGAGACTTCGGCTTCTCTGGGAGCAGTTTCCTCCTGAGCCTCAAAACCCATGGAGGCCAGAGAGGCTTCACAGCTGCCAAGCATTTTCATTAATACGAGATCCTTGGGCTGCCATCTTTGACTAAATCATTTGGGTGATTGTATAATTAGTGCATTTTTTCTTCCCTAATAACTGAGGCTACTTTAATTAAACACTATACGGGGAAAATGCAAAATAAATGAGCAACTGCAGTTGCAATTATGATTTGGAACGTTCCTCTCACCTATATGGCTCCTGTTTTTATTGTGCTCATTAGCAATCTGCATTGTAAGTTCCATTGGAATGCTCTCAGAATAAACACACACCCAGACTCCTATCAGCATTATGGATGTAAAGGTCAGATGGATTTAAAAGGTCAGAAGAAATTCTTAACCATTTTAACTAGCGTGCGTAGGAGATGAGAAGGTCAAAGGCAAGTGTGAGTTAGTACAGATACTTTCTGTGGTGTAGTTTCTGTGGAGAGTGTTATGTACTATGTACTATAACATAAAGATGAGGAATGGCAGATGTGTTTGGTAGATAAGAGATTTGTTTGGTAGATAAGATTGTGAGAA
This sequence comes from Rhynchomys soricoides, assembly GCA_019843965.1. Taxonomy (NCBI): domain Eukaryota; kingdom Metazoa; phylum Chordata; class Mammalia; order Rodentia; family Muridae; genus Rhynchomys; species Rhynchomys soricoides. The sequence goes on along the minus strand of JADRCH010000044.1, from coordinate 3,442,678 downwards.
TGTTCTTCCTGTCTTGCTACTATGCCTTATGTGTCATGTGTCATGTTGCTGTTTAATCTATCAATACCTTTGACCTCTTGTACTGGAAAGGAGAGAGAGGGAAATCTCCCAGGCTCCCCGGGCTGGGTAGAAAACAAATTCTACCAAATACATAACATATCTAGAAAACAAATTCTGACCAAAGTGCATGTGGAGGTAGAGACAAGTAGAAAGATATATTGGAACAATAGGAGCATTGAGGGAGTTGCAAGTATCCAATAATAACAAGCAGGTAAACAGATTTGGGGAGAGGTATGGTATGTATAAATGTTACTTGGACAAGCACAAGGACCCAAGTTCAAATCCTAAACTTACATAAAAGCCAGATGAATAATGGAAGCATCTATAATCCCAGCACTTCTATAGGGTGATGGGAGGCAGAGACTTGGAGGAACCTTCAAAAGCTTTCAGGCCAGCTAGTCTGCTGTAAACAGGAGAGACATAGCAACAAGGCCCAGATTCAAACAAGGGAAAGGTGAAGACCAACTCCCAAGATTGTCTTTTGACCTTCACATGAGTGTTGTAGCACACATGTGTCCATATTCACACACATGGCACATATATGTATCACACACACACACACACACACAGTGAGCACATAAGCAACTATTATAACTAACTTCTGTGAGTGGCTCTTAAAGCTGCCTTTCTTTTACATCTACCCACTGGTCCTATGCTGTCTTCTAGAATAACAAGGAATTATGGAAATTGCTCTTTTTCGGTAGCAGCTCTTCCAATTACCCACCCGTAACAAGTAGACCAGATGGCACAGCTGTTGGACACCACATCTGGCACTGGGCAGAGAGACCCAGAAAACAATAAAAAATTCTGGCTAGCTGTAGGGGCATCTTTGGATGTCTGTTCTGCAGTTCGGGCTTTAGAGCAATATCCACATCATGAGTTAACAACTGTGTCCCCATAGCTAAAATAAAATATCAGCCTTTGTGGCACAGAGTAAACATTTAACAAATGCTAGCTACTTGTTATCTGGAGACGTTTTATTAGGTTAACAAGACGGTAAAATCTTGATTCACAGCCACAGAAAGGTCAGGGCCTGTTGGAAGAAGCAGGCATGTAAATGTGAGACACAGACATAAAATACAAGATGTGACACTGTATGTGCTGAGAGGCTTTCTGAGCATTGAGATGGATCCTTCCCAAGATCAACCTCTTCCTTTCTCCATGCTCCAGGTAGATGTGCCTCCGTGGACAGAGCATCTCCTGAGCTCTCGCTCAGGGAAGTCATGCCTAAGACTGGATCTGAGGAGTACGGGAATCCATTTGTACGTCCTGTGTGCTTCCTGAAGAAGACGCTTGGGGAAAGTATGTCTTGGACGACATTTTTGAGGGGAGGCGACATTAAGTTATATTTATACCTCTCTATATCACCTATATCATTTATATCTATATTTATATCTATATCAGCTAATCTTTCCCTGTGTGTGTGCATGTGTGTGTGTGCGTGTGTGTGCGCGTGTGTGCGCGTGTGTGTGCGTGTGTGTGTGTGTGCATGTGTGTGTGTGTGTGTATGTATGTATTATGTATCCTCCTTGCTGATTTAAAGGGTATAATATGATAATAGTGACTATTTCAGCTTTTCCTGTCCTACCTCCACATTGGTAGCACGGGCTAACTCTCTTCCCTCATCAGAAACTCTGGGCTCGATTTCCAACTCAGTTTCTGTGAACTGATGGTCTATGAACAGATCAGGCATTGGCCATATCTGTGAGGGATTTTCTTGATCAGTTTAATTAAAGTGGGAAGACTCCCTCTGCCCTTCCCCCAGGACGTTATGACTGTGGACAGAACCTCCCAAGGGTCTTTCAGATACAAAGAAATCTGAGAAAGGAAAGATTTGCTTCCTGTTGTGCCGAAAAACCGCACCAACCACTGCTGGCATCTTCTTGCTGCCAATATTCTTTGTTGCCAGCAGAGCAGCTTCTTCGGCCTTCCCACATGGACTGAGGACCAGTGGCTGTCCAGGAATGCTGGGAGACTTTCTGAAAGGCATTGGCCTCATGTCCCTTGCTTGTCCATCTTAACTGTCATTCCTTCTATTTTCTTCTTCACCTTCGTCATCTGTCTCATGAGAGCCTTCAAGAGTTAGTCTAGGTCAGAGCCATGTGTGGGCCATGTCTGCACAGCGTGTTCTCTCAATAAGACCCCTTCCATTCTGTAAAAGGTAACCAGCAGCTAGACTTTGAATGTGAATAACCATATTCCAGTTGTGACATCTGGCACTGTTGTGTCCTTCCTCACCACACACACACACTTTGGAGGAGTTTTGCCCACATAATGGCTTCAAGCTAGAGGTTTTAATCCTTTGATGCTTTAAGTGACTATGACCAGAAAAGAACAAAAGGAAAATTCATAAAAGAAAAGACGTTCTTCTCAGCACTGGTGTGGCCAATAGTAAATGGCTTTTTGGCTGCTAACTCTGCAGACTCTGGGGTATGCCCACAGCATTTCTGACCTTGATAGCTTCTGGGTACTGTTGTCAGCTGTGGTCCTACTGGGATGGGTTAGACTCAAAGTGGGAGGTGGGGGAGTAGGTGGGAAGTAACTAGAGGCAGACATGGCTAAGGTAGTTCTCACGCTTTGCTTCAAATGCAGTTGCAGAGTGAGGAGCTTGAAACAGAGCTATGGAGACTGAGCAGAACTGCAGATTACTCTCCATGTGATTTTCCCTAATCGTTGAGAATGTAAGGATTGACACAGGCATTTAATTAATATCTTAATCAAACACCGAGTCTCCGATTCTTGTCTATTATCCTTCACAGCTGACCAAGTGTCAAACCCTGCCAATTCGATAACTTCTAAAGTATTACCACAAAGGCTCATCTTCTTCAGGCCCACCCTACTCCCTCAGGCCTAGGGTACTTTCGTTTTGTTTCTTAATTACGACAGTAACCTTCTAGTTGGTTAATGTTTTGGCCTACTTAAAACAAATTGCCATCCCACTGACAAGTCACTCGGCCACTCGTGAAATTCAGCATGGTATAAACTAGGAGAGTGGACTGGAGAGATGGCTCAGCGGTTAAGAGCACTGACTGCTCTTCCAGAGGTCCTGAGTTCAATTTCCAGCAACCACATGGTGGCTCACAGCCATCTGCAATGGGATCTGATGCCTTTTTCTGGTGTGTCTGAAGAGAGCAATGGCGTACTCATATACATAAAATAGATAAATAAATAAATCTTTAAAAACTAGGAGAGTAAATGACTTCCCTTGCTTATGCCATCAGTACTATGTGTTTCATGTCAGTCAACCTTCTTATAAAGGAATATTATCAAAAGTGTTTTAAGATAGAGCGTTGCTTATGATACTCGGATGGGACAGGAACTCACTCTGTAGTTCAGGATGAATTCAATCTTCTGACTCCACTTCCCTAATGCCAGGCTTTCAGGAATGTACCTCCAGGCACACCGAAGGCATGTAGCCCTAAATTGAAAGATGTAGTTTGTTTAATGTCTTCTACTCGGGATATTTAGCTTAGTCATTCTCTAAAATATTTACTATATTTTTTTTTGTGTGTGAGAACATTCCAAGTTCTATATCTTCCATCTCTTTTGATTTATATGATACAGAATTTCTCACTCCAGATATAACTTTGTTCTTTTATTGATTTTAAAAAATAGATTTATTTTACTTTTAATTATGTATAGTGTTTGTCTGTCTGCATGTTTGTGTACATGTGAATGACAGTGCCTATGGTGTCCAGAAGAGGGCTCTGGACTCTGAATATATAAAGTGTAATCGATGAACACATGGAAGTTCTGATTTTTATTTTTGAGAGCCCACTATGTAGTTTTCCATGATGATGATGCGTTATGTTCCCACCAACAAATTATGAGGGTTCCTTGTCTTCCATGGTCCTGGCAACACTTGTCCTGGTTAAAGCCATTCTTACTGGTATTATATATACCACATTTCACTGTGGGTTTGAATTGTATCTCTCTGATGATTAATAGACCCACAGGATGGAATAGAGTATCTGGAGGTAATTAATCAATGACCCACAACCAAAGGGTTTTGACAAGGACACCAAGAGTGTACACATAGACAGAAACATTCCCCTTAATAAATAGTGCTGAGAAGACAGAATAGCTAAACGTAGAAAAATGAGACCCGAATGCCTAGCTCCTATCATGAAAAAAAAAAAAATCAACTCAAAATGGGTTGAAGGCTTAAATGTAAAATCTGAAATGGTGAGACTACTGAAAGAGCATGGGGGGGGGTGGTTTGGGAACATTTGTCTCGGGAAAAAGTGCTGTGATGACTCCTGACACACAGGCCACAACCACAACGGTGGACACTCTAGAAGTGAAGTACCTGTGAAATACGTTTGCAGGAGAGCATGCTCAGAGTAAAGGAAACAACCTGGAGATTGGGAACATATTTGCTCCTGACACGGATCAAAACAGAATATGCCAGAAACAGGGCAATGGCTAAAAGAAAGCACGTGACAGACTGAGAGAAAGGAAGGCAGACCCTCCTGAGGGAAGATGCTTCCGTCATCCACTGGTGCAGACACGTTCTTATTCTCTGTCAGAGACACACTGGAGACTGTGCCTGGTTGCTTTGGGCATTGTCTTGATGCAGGCAGCGCCTTCATACAAGCTGTTACTCTTGTCTGAAATGTGGCTCCTTTCCCATGTGTCCTAGACTATGACATCCCTTCCAATGGGTTTGCTCATGTCTGACACATGGTCATCAAACGGTTAAGATCTGGTGAATTGACTTAGATTCCAGTCACCAGGATAACATGCCAGCATGGTTCCATGGTAATGTTTTGTGATAATAGAACACGCATGGTCTGAGTTTTACGGTCATAGCCATTTTTACCATGCAATTTGATTGCTTGATTTGCATTCACATTGTGGAGTCCAGATCACCATCCATGTTGGGAAACTTCTTCACCCCAAACTGAAAAAAGGGCTTTCTTTATCCCCTAGCCACTGATTCCCCAATTGCTTCCTGTTGCTATGAGTCTGTCTGTTCTATGTACTTAATGTAGTTGAAATTAGACAATATTTGCCTTTCATGGTTGACTTATTTCACTTACCATGATATATTCAAGGGCTCATCCATCCTCATGTCATGTCTTTTAATTTATCAAGTTAGATTAACATCTAGATATATTAAAAGCATTTCCCAAGTAGTGGGTGAGAATTTTATGTATTCTTTAATTCTTCCAAAAAACTCTAACATTGACAATGACTTGTAGACTTATGGAAATCAAATCACATGGTGTCTGGGTAGTTTTCCCATAGTAGCACACGGTCAACAAGTTGCAAGCCAGGAGAAATGACCACATTTTTCTTTTTCATTCCAAAATACCTCAAGACATCCTACACATTGAACCAGCGCATTCAGCTGTGAGTGCAGATAATATTTCTTTAATCTGTTGAGACTGTAATATAATCAAGCTTCCCCCATGACCCTTTCCTCCCTGCACGCTCCCCCCACCATATTGTGCTCCTTGCTCTCTTTTAAATTCATGGCCTCTTTTTAAAATGTATTATTGTTAATATCTTTCTATTACTTTTAAAGCATATTGGAAAACTGATAAAAACTTTCTAAAAGTTGTCAGCAAGTTTAAAATAAGAAATGGCACTTTTGACTATTATATATGTCAGGATTCAGGTATTTTCTTTTGAGTGATTCTGCAGTCAAAATAGAATAAAAATGGTCATATTAGAAGCTGACAAAAATCTGAGTTGTCATCTGTCAACTCTGATATCAAATTTTTCCTCCTCTAAAAGTTCATTGATGTTATTTGTTCCCTTATACGTTTATTGAAAAAACAAGAAGTTAGCCACATTTATCAAAAATAAATATTCCATTAACAGATTATGTGTATTGGGGTTCATAGACACTTTACCTAGTAAAGGGCATTGCCAGTTAAAGAAAATCACAAGCAGTTTGTAGTTAAACCTAACTCTTCATTGGGCGACTATGCAAGGAGACAGCCGGAATGCTATCCTCATAAGTAAATAATCCCAGTGCTAATCTAATGCGTAGTGTCTTACACATTATGGCCAATTTCAGCCTCTACCGTATGATAAATTCTGCTTTCTCAACCTTGAGGAAGAACCTCAACTAACATATACGGGCGGTCCCGGCTTTGGAAGCTGTGCGTATGTTCAAGAACACCATGCTCATAAGGGGACATAGGGTCACAGTGTAGAATGGGCTGTACCAGGTGAGGGCAGCAATGTGGCTCATCATGGTGGCTGCACTGTGACAGGTGTCTTGTGTCTACAGGCGTCAGACTTCTATCTCCCTGTACTTGTCTTCACTACTCAAGATGAAGGGCTTCCATTCTCTTCTGAGGTGGAAATCATGACTGGAGTCTGCCTTTTGATTGCTATACCTACTGGTTGGGCAAGTAGGGGTGAGTGCCCCCACGCATATCTGTGTGGCATTGAGTAGGTACCCGGTATTAAGGGGCAGCCATCTCCAAACGCCAGGGTGGAGCAGAGAACAGAGAGGATGTCCTCAGAGAGCTCTTATCTCCTTATGAGCAGCCAGTGGATAGTCAGAGCTACGAGGAAAGTAAGTCAGAAAGTGGGGTTAGGAGACCCACCAGGAAGACCTCAGAGGTCAGCCCTTGATGACAGAATGAGCCATGAAGACTTTGGGGAGGTGGCATTCCAAGCATATTAAGGAGCTGGTACCAAGGTCCCAGCCAGGAATGGATTTGGGTGTTTGAACTGCAAGGGCACATGGGAGAGGCTAGCCACACAGAGTGAAGGATCTTCCTGGCAGTGGGCTTCTATACGTCAGAGGACAGAAGTAGGTTGTTCTGCCTGACTAAGGCTCCTGAGCATGTTCTAGGATGGAGAGACAGAGACAAGGCATGAGGAAGCAAGGTCAGAGCAGAGTCTGTTGTGGAAATCCAGACCTGAGGGAAGGAAGAAACTGGAGAAACAGAACTGGAGAAAGCTGGCCAGGCTGGGGCTCTGTAGCGCATACTGGCGGCACTGTCACCAGAGCCTGGCTGCTCACCAAAGGATATTGGGAAAGTTCCTGAGCCAAAGCTTTGTCTGGGACCCAAGAGGAGAATACAGTTTCTGAGACTGTGATGGTGGGGCAGTCTGAGGCAGGGGAGGGCACAACTTTACACACTGAGTGCATAGGTCGGGACCCAAGCAGAGGGTATGTGCTATTATCTATGGTAGTGACTCAGCATGGGACAAACAGAAGTAGACAAAAGCAAAAAAGTCTTGATTCAAGGACAGCGGAGTTATAATGTGGGGGACACCAGGCTGTAGAAGCCACGAGGAGTTGGGGATTTTCAAGCAGAAGGTAGGTTCAGCCAGGAGATGTGCTACAGCAATGCTCTGGTGTTTTCGATTTAGGTCCTATAAAAGATGCTTCTGGAGTGCCCCTTTCTTTGCCTGATTGAGACTTTTATAAGTAGATTGACCTGAGCTGTTAACATAATCAGGAATGGCAGATGATGCAGCTGCTGCCCCTGGTGATGGCTGGAGTAACTGCAGGGGTACAAGGGCCCCCAAGGAGTCCCCGAGAGTGGCCAGGGCAGACATCCTGGAGAGCAGATACAATGGGGCTGATGCTAGCAGGTCCAGCCTACAGCTGCCAACTGCTGCCGTTGCTAGCTGTGTCTTAGGGCTGGAGATGACCCTGGCTGCTAACTGAGGAGTCTGCAGCCCTCACATTTTGTATCACTAAGCATCTATGCTAAGCATCTAGATTTATATAACTCTCTGGCTTCTAAGACTTGGAGTCATATGTCTTTAACTCTCCGGGCATGGAGTTGTCTGAGTTTATCAAGCAGTCAATAGGGTTCAGTGCCTAAAGATCCAGGATTACTGCTCCTGTTGTGACTTCTATTTGAGTGGAGCAGAAAGCTGGCTGCAAGACCATCAGCTCTAAGCAACTATCTTTATGCAGTATACTCCATCTTTCTGTCTCTCTGTTTCTGTCTGTCTGTCTGCCTGCCCTGCCTGCCTCTGTCTGTCTCTGTCTCTCTGTCTCTCTCTCTCTCTTTGTGTGTGTCTTTTACAGGTATATGAGTGTAGAGGCCAGAGGTCAACATATTGCTTTCTTAGACATTGAATCTGGAACTCACCAACTTGTGTAGGTTGGCTGCCCAACAAGCGCTGGGGATCCACCTGTCTCTGCCTCCTCGGTGATTGGATTATAGGTATCTGTCAACTCTATCTGGCTGTATATGTACATGCATGTGTGTGTGTGTGCGTGCGTGCAAGCGCGTGAGCATGTGCAGGGTTGTATATGTGTGTAGGTTTGTACTTACTTGTGAGGGTACTACATAGAAGTCAGAGTCTAGAAGTTGGAGTGTCTGTTTCAACCACCTCTCAGCCTTATTTATTTATTTATTTATTTATTTATTTATTTATTTGAGACAGGGAATCCAACAGAACCTAGAACGCATTGTTTCAGTTGGCTGGGAGCATGCAGGGTCTGCCTGGTTTTGTACCCAGCTCTAGGGTTACAGGCCTGTGCCATTGTCATGCTCAGCTTGTCCTGTGAGTGCTGGGGATCTGAATTTAGTTCCTCACACTGGTACAGCGGGCCCTTTACCTATTGATCTGCTTGTGCCAGCTCGGGCTTGCTGTGTATATGTCTCTGTCTGTATGTGACAGTGCATGTGTGGATGTCAGAGAACAAACCCCAAGTGTTTGACTCGAAGAAGAAGGTGATGACAAACACTTGCTGCTTGTCATTGTTTATACCAGGCTAACTGGTCCACGAGCTTCTGGGAGATTTCCAGTCTCTACCTCCCTTCTTGCTGTAAGAATTCTGGGATTGTAGACTCACACACTATTTTATTCAGTCTTATGAAGGGTCTGGAAATTCAAACTCAGGTCTTCATTCTTCACAGAACATGAACTTTATCCACTGAGCTATATCCCCAACCTGCACTTGGCTTTATAATGTGGGACCTGGGGCTTGAACTCAGATCATCACTCTTGTGTGGCACGTGCTTTGTCACCTGAGCTGTCTCCACCGCCGGTTCCATATTTCTTTAAAATTCATTTGTTATTCTCTGCCTTTTTTCTCTTTGTCTCTCACTAACACATCTCCAGGGCTCAGCTTTGAGTTGTTTTTCCTCCAGACCTTTCCTCTTTCTGTGGGACCAGAACCTATCTACTTTCTCCTCCAGAGCTTGCTCATCCCATATTTTAGGGCTCTTTTCTGTTTCATTATGACTGTGTAGCCTTTCAAATTTCCCACTATATGTCCATGTTGTTAGAGCCCCACTACTGAAAGAGGAGACTTCCTGGAGCCCAAGGAGGATTTCCAAACGGAGTTTGAATTTTCCCTTGGAGACCTCAAAATCTCAGGGTGAAAGTCACAGTCTGAGGTGATTAAATGGAAGCCCAACAAGATACAGCTGTGGGCATGAGATTATTGACTTATCAACCATACCGCAAGTTACGAAAATCTAGAAACCCTGCATTTGGTTCCTTATTGAGATGCACAAAGTAGGGAGCCCATGATTTTGCTAGAAAGTGTTGTGAGGGCCTTTGGAGAGAGCGGGAAGTGGTGAAGAGACTGGACTGCAGGTTGGCATCAGCTATGAGGAGGTGAATATTAGCAACCACTCACTAGCTACTTAGTGGGAAAGCAGCCAGCTTCACCGAAGGGAGAGGTGATGCTGTTTATGACGGAGAGGATGCAGGAAGAGTGTCGGCTGGTAGCATCCATCTTCTTCCTGTCCCATGACCATGCATTTTGTCTGTTTCAGTTCTAGGACATGGTTTCAAGTCCTGTGGTGTGGTGAGTCCATCTGAACCCACATCATTGTTTCTGATCTATAAGGGAGCAGACAGGTGCAGCCACAGAAAAATGTATCTCCTTAGAGTAGTGATTCTCAATCTGTTGGTTGTGACCCCCATAGGATGTCGCATAACAGATATCCTGCATATCAGATATTTATATCATGATTCCTAACAGTAGCAAATTATAGTTAGGAAGTAGCAATGAAATAATTTTGTGGTTGGGGAGCACCACAACATGAGGGACCGTATTAAAGGGTCACAGCTTTAGGAAGGTTTAGAACCACGGCAGTAGAGAAAATGCCCAAAGAGCCTAGGTCTGTTTCATTTTTACAACATTTTATGGTCTTGTTATCTCCAAGTACACCTTTTGATGGGGAAAATGACTAGGTAATCTTAAGCATGTCAGGCCTTTGAGGCACGCTGCACATCTTCACGGGGTTACATCATAATGCAAGGCTCTGTGATCTTTCCTGCTAGACCCTGTCCTAATTTCTTTCTGTCCCTGTGACAAACACATGACCATAAGCAACTCTGGTACGAAAAGATCTGTCTCTGCTTACGCTTCCAGGTCACAGTCTTTCTCTAAGGGCTCGAGGCAGGGACCTAGAAGCAGGTACCGTGGTAGGAGACTGCTTGTTGGCTCCCTCAGGCTCATACTTAGCCTAGCTTTCTTATCCAGTCCAGGACCACCTGCCCAGATATAGTCTGCCTGGATAGGCCCTCCTGCCTCAATAAACAGCCAAGAAAATGCCCACAGACATGCTCTCAGACAACCAGACTTCTTTTCCAGGTTGTTCTAGGCTGTCTCAGGTTGACAGTTAATGCTAACTAGGACACGCACCATGGCTGTGATGGGCCTGAGAGCCTGCATGCTCCCTGGAGAAGAGGCGTGCTTTGTAGTGATAACGAATTTCCCCCATCTTCTAGACAGGAGAGCGGAGACAAAAGAACAAAAAGAGACTATTACAAAAGCCAAATCTACTGCAACAATCGATGTCGCCAGTAGGTGGCGATCTTGCCCTATGTTTGGGAGCCAGGTGGGCTCTGCCAGATAAGTCAGTTACTGTAAGAATCATGTACTTTATTATTATTATTATTGTAAACACTGGCAACTCTGCCCAAGGAGGTGAAGAAGGATAAAACTTTCTTTCTGATTTAGCAGCATGAACAATCTCAATAATGACTGCCCAGATACGCAGACTTGCCAGTTCTGAGGTGCTGGGGTATGGTTAGAGGAGTGACCTGGTGACAGTCAGTTCTTTGCTTTATGTATGTTAAGAAGTGTAAGTGGTAGCCAATCTTTCCTTATCTATCCAATTTAACTGTCTCAGTGGTGACATTTAAACCCATCAGTATAGTGCATCACAGTGGTGGACAAAGGATGCCTTAGAGACTCTCTTTGCTCATTTCCCTCATCTTGGTAGTTACCAGGATCCCATGGAGTAACATCCAAACTCAGACCTCACTGCAAGGAGTGTGGCTTCTTTTCTACTTTGTCTGGCATCTAAGTCAAAACAGTGGATTTGCTCTAATGAACACTACCTTTTATGAGAGCATAGAAACAAGAGCATGTGTTATTGATCAAGATTTGGGAAGGCAGCAACCCTTACACCTACAGGCTTGGGGGGTGGGTGCTATTAGCTAGCAAGAACTGCCGACCAAGGTGTCTTTCCTCGGGGAAAACACAGACTCGGGGTAAGTTGTGAGAAGGTTCCACGTTAGAGTCTACTTAATCCGAGTTTCTCCACGAGCTCCTGACTCAGCTTTCTTACCACAGTGGGAAATATCTCATCTCTCTCTCTAGCCATAGACTACCGATGGACAGTGCCAGTTCCTCTAAGACCCCCACGTCTCCCACAGGAAGGGCCTTCTCTAGTTCCTACATCTGTGACAGGGCTGTGCTTCCTCACCTAGCATGTATAGAACCCATAAGGGATGGCTGTTGAGCATTCTGCTTGCTGTCGAGTGCTATGGCGTGTGTGCACGTGTGCACCCTTGTGTGTGGTGTGTGCATGTGTGTGTACATGTATGTGTGTTCATATGTGTATATGTGTGTGTTCATATGTGTGTGTGTGTGTGTGTGTGTGTGTATGTGTAGATCAGAAAGCGACTTTGTGGAGTTGACTTCCTCCTTACACATCTACACATGAGCTCTCTTGTACAGCAGTCACTTTGCCTGCTTAACTAACATTCAAGTCCAGGCTTGTAGCAAACATCCGGCTTGTGTTTCCATTCCTTGGCTACAGGGAACCTCCCAGGACAGCACAGCTCAAACTGAAGTCAAAATGGAGCTGTGCCAGGATCCCACAGGGAAGAAAAGTCAGATGCAGCTTGGTTACACTGAAGGTAACATTTAGTAAGGAGCTACATCTATTCTCTCTCCCTCACCAGCAGGGGGCGCTCTTCCTTCCGAAGGAGCAAGACTGGGCATGATCAGTGGTCAGATGTCCTAGCAGGCTGCTGCAGTGGGCAGTGCTAGGTTACGGTGGGTCTGCACTTTGAACAGTCTGCCGGAGCAAGTCTGCAACACCCAGGATCTTGCAGAGTCTCCAACCAAGCAGCTATGTATGGAGATGCTTTCCAAGCCCAAGGGAAGGTGCGCTCCCCAGAGCTGAGAGGACCCAAAGCATTCCTGTGGTGAGCGTGGACTTGCTCTGTGCAGGGACATTCTGTATGTAAGGAATCACCCTAGGAAAACACATTACCTGCTGGGGATTGAGGTCAGCTCTGTGGAAAGCCGTGGCCCTGCTCAGTAATAACCAGGGCTTTTTTGGAACCAGTATGTAATACCTCCTCAACAGAGCCTTGTGAAGGTCTTGATGGCATTACCAGGGTCTGCCAGTACACTGCTATGCTGTTGTAATTTTCGACAGGACTCTGCCCTGATGGCAAGGCACTTACTGTGCTTTACAGAGCTGGAGACACACATAATCAAAGCTAAGATGCTTCTAAGGTGGTAGGTCAGCCACTCAGGGGACTGAGACCTAATAGTAACTGCCTTCCTCATGTGGTACCCACTCAAGGTATTCACACTAGCCTGCAAGTGACACTGCTGTGTCTTAATAGGACCAGTCCTTGGGGCTCACAGGGGCCTTCTCCTGGAAACCCTACGCTACCTGATGAAAATTGAATTTCTGGAAGAAATTGTGCAAGAATAGCCACATATATGTAATAAATCTCTCTTGGGTTGTACAGTGTGCTTCCCTGAGCCTGATAACCTCCATCTTTTTTTGTTGTTGTTGTTTGTTTGTTTGTTTGTTTTTTGGTTTTTCGAGACAGGGTTTCTCTGTGTCCTCTGGCTGTCCTGGAACTCACTCTGTAAACCAGGCTGGCCTCGAACTCAGAAATCTGCCTGCCTCTGCCTCCTGAGTGCTGGGATTAAATGCTTGCACCACCACTAACTGACCAGCTATATACAAGCTTAGTTTAGAAGAGATAGTTGGGAACAGAACTATTAGTATCCCCTCAGCAGGGAATGGAGGGTCATTGGATTTGAGCCATTCCTCCTAGCTATTTGTATGCAAATTATGCCCAAATTGACCTTGGCCTCAGGGTCCCAGGCAGTGGTATGTTTATAGGCTGGGGAAGGTTCACCTGAGAGGTTTGTCTATGCAGCAATGGGAAAGCCATCCCCCATGCTTCCTTGGGGCTACCTGAACTCTTGTAAGCAAGCCCTCATCCATGCTGTCTAAGCAAGCTAGGCAAATTCATTGGCTCAGCGGGGTGAACTGTGGTTGGATTGTGTTTGGTTTATTACTGGGAACTGGTAAGGAGGGAGAAGATGTTCCCATCTGCCCTGGGAAGGATTTCTCGAAACACTTTGGTACCGAGGGAAGATGCTTTCTGTCAGGACCTTGCTTGTGTTCTCTAGAGAGAATGTCAGCTATTTGTTGCCTGTGGCTGGAGAGGATCATACAGTGATACAGGCAAGCTTTGGTGTGATGATGCAGTCATTGTTGATGAGCCTGTTGGCTGATATGATTGGGGGTGCTTCAATGGGCACTGTCTATGTCACACTTTCAGTAGATGTGGGGTTGAGAGCCTGATCTCAAGAAGCCAGTCTTTGCTGGCTGAGGGAGTTTAGGAGACTGCGTGACCATTTGGGTAGAGATGTTTAATTATGTTACAGGACTCACAGCATCGGGTGGTCTATTTCCTAATTCAGCTTCAGAACCTATCATAACAAGTTGTGTCTTCCTTGACGGTCCTCAGTCTTCCCTAGCAGTGTAGTTGGCTCACCTGACAAGACACATGCAGTTCAGATTTCTAAACCTGGCCACAGACTCTTTTTCTGCCTCTGTCTCTGCTTTGGGCACATTCTTGGCTACTGCTGATTTGACTTGTCACTATGGAGTTTTGTGTATTGGATACGGTTTATCGCACAGCCGTGGATTGTTATCTGTGGCTGGCTGCAAGAACAGGCTGTAGTAGAGTGATCGTGTTGGGCCTGGTTTCCCTTGGTTGTATGAGTGATTTCTATTTATCTCTATCTGCAATGCTTATCTAATCAGAGGCATTTGTTAAAGTGTTATGAATTATTCCATAAATGTTCACTTTCTTTTGGTTCTAGGCCAAGAGTTTACATTAGAAGTCAATGCCTGTGTGAGTCTCCACATGTATAGTGAAGTAATCTTGCATTTGGCCTGTCCCTGTGAACGATGCCATCTGTGGGGCAGGTGTAGCCCCTCTGGCTCCTTGCCTTTGTGATGTTCCATCCTTGGAGGGACAAGTTGGTGCTATTGTAAGCCTCAACCACTACCGTATTTCTTGAGACTCATTTTCTTTCTTCCTTCCTTTCTTTCTTCCTTCCTTCCTTCCTTCCTTCCTTCCTTCCTTTTATAAACATTTTATTGGTTCTTGTGAGTTTTATACCACTCACCACAGTCTCGCTCATACCCCCCACTAATCCCTGCCCTCCAGCCCTGCAACCTCCCCCTCCCATCAGAGAGAGAAAAAAACCCCTCACTGTGGAAGCTGTAGTGTGTCACAGTGTGTCCCACAGTACACCCTTTTGACCACACTTTTTTGCTTACAATTGTTCATTTCAATGACTCATTGGTCTGGTACAAGGTCTCTGGCTTCTGCTACTCTATCAACAGCAGAACCTCACTGGGACTGCTCTTGGATATCCTGTTATTGCCCTGTGTTATGGAGATCCTGTCGTTTTGGATCTGTAGGGCTGGCCACGTCATCTACTCCAGCAGTCCATCGATAGGTTAGATGTCAGGGTAGGCCAATTCAAAGCCCTGGATATGTGCTTGAGAGGTATTCAAACTGATCAGCCTGCAGGCTCTTTCACTCTCATGCCTTTGGAACTAGCTCACCCCCAACCCCCATATCCAAGGCAAGCTTGGCTGTGCTGCTCAGGCAAGGTGCAGGGCCTGCTCTCTTGAGTACTGCAGCAGGTGAAGGGTAGGGCCAGCTCTCCTGCCTGCCATAGGTGGCAAGGGGTGAGTCATCTCTCCCTCACCCATGTCACCAATGTCAGGCAAGTGATGGAGCTAGCTCCCCCATGCTCACACCCTCAGGGCCAGCTTACTTGTGCCCCCACCAACAGGGTCAGCTCTATTGTGCCTCCCAGATGAGATGTGGGGCCTGCTCTCCCAAATGCTGCAGCTGGTGAAGGGTGGGGTCAGTTTTCCTGCTCTCATGCCCCCAGCGACAGCTCTTCCATGATGTCTAGGTGAGGAGTGGGGCCAGTTCTGCACAGCACTCAGACATTAATATGTCTCCATGTGGTAGCCCAGACAAGGGACTTCCACCTGGCCTTTGTGGTCACAGATCCATCCTTCTGCATGGCTACAGATCCATATATGGTACCAGCACAGACCAGGACCCCACCATGGTCCCAGGTGGCGTCACCAGCTACTCACATCAGGCTGTTCCTCACTCCCCTCGAGTCTCCAGTTCTGCCTCTCTTCACTGTGTCCACATCCCTCTGCTTCTCTTTCTCTTCCATTTCTCCACCATTTACTTGCTCCTCTTAGTGGCACTAAGAGTCTCTGAGTATCTGGAGTCATCTCAGGAGTGGTCTCAGGAGTGCTAAGCACTGCTCATGTGTTATGGTGCCAGGCAGGGGTCATCTCAAGCATGTCTGTCACACCAGGCCTACACAGTGCCTGACTTGTGGTCATCTCAGGCTAGCTCCCTGTCCAGACCTCATGGCACAGGTCTAGTGGGCCCATTTGAGGGTCTTCTGTCTTGGGCTTACTTCTCCTGGGGGCCCTTGGTCCCAGGAAGATTCTTCTAGTCTTTGATTTGCTCTTGGGCCTGGGAGCTCTGGGGGTCTCCACAGCACTGGCCTTCTAGGCCTGTCTTTTTTTTTTCTTCAGGTAATGTTAGGCTACTAATCATTCACATGTTCATAGTCAGAACACTGAGCACAGACATAGCCTCGCTCTTTTCTGTCACCTACTGACACACATGTGGCACAGCAGCCACACCTGCAGTGCCTCTAGCAGCAGGTTGAAACACATTTTTAAAGGCTTGAATAAAGTAGTGTGTTCTTTCTGAGGAACCAGAAGCCAGTGTATTGAAAGCTCGACTGTTACATGTGCTATCCCGACTCACGCATTTCAGCCTCTGAGGGTGTGGTCCTCCTGTGCTTAGGAGCATAGATGTGACAAGAGGTACATAGAATCCCAGCAGACTTAAAAATGACCTTTTATGAAGAAACATCATAAAAGTACCAACGTTCTCACTTGAGATCATTTTAATGCATCTGCTTCTGAAGATATATGCAGCACCCTCATGTCCAGCCTTCCTTCCCTGTCCCCCAGAAGTGGATGAGTAGACAGACTTAGCATGCATTTTGATTAACCCAGACCTCACTTGCTTCTGCTGGAAGTAAGAAACCACCTTACCTAAGGACGCAGGGGCATTGTTCTGTGTATCAGTGTGGGACTTCTGTGTCCTGATTCTGGTTTGGTGGAAGAGTTTTCTCATTGAACCAAATCAAGTTTGGCCTCTCACAGAAATGAATGACTAGATACCCACATGAAATGCCCTGGGTAATGACAAAAGGTTAAAAATGGCACGCCCATGCTAAATTGTACTGAATACGTCAAAGTAAATGTAGTTGGCATGGGGATTTTAGAATCAGGACATTGGGTCATCTCAGGGGAGACATTCCATACTTGTTTAGATGTTCCCTCTTAGGTGATCTGGGAGCTAGGGATAGAAGCACCACTCCTCACCTGGGGCAGCCTTTGGCCATCCCTCTGCAAGCTGAAAAGAAGCCAAGGGAACCTAGGTTAGAGCCTAAAAGTATCACTAAATAAACCACGGGACAGCCTCACTCTGGGTGTCCACAGTTGCTTTCAGGGTCTCTCATTGGAGGAATCTCTTCATATGGAAATTGGGTTGTCTGTTGCTGGCTATAGCAAGGCTATATGAAAGCATAAACATTGCCTGGGTTTGTTTGTTTTAGTGTGTGTGTGTGTGTGTGTGTGTGTGTGTGTACATGTTTACATGTGTGCATATGTGTACATGTTTATGTGCATGCATGAATGTACATGTTTATATTCATGAATATTTGTACATGTTTATGTGCACATATGTGTTTGTGTATGAATATAGAATTCAATGCCTAGTATTTTCCTCCATCAGTCTCCACTTCATTTCTAAAAATGTCATTATATTATTTTATGTATTTGAGTGTTTTGGCTGCACATATGCATGTGTACCATGCATGTGCCTGTTGCCTGTGTAGATCAGAAGACGGCATCAGATGCCCTGGGACCAGAATTAGAAATAGTTGTGAGTTTCCATGTGAATGCTGGGAAAAACAAAAAACAAAAATCCCCAGGTCCTCTGCCATATCAAGTGCTCTTAAATACCGACTCCACTCTCTAGCTCCTTACTTTTCCTTTTTTGAGACACAGTTTTTTTCACTGAACCTCCAGATCATTGATTCAGCCAGACTGGATGACCAGAAAGTTCCAGGGACCCTTCTGTCTCTTCCTTTACCAATGCTAGGCTGCAAAGGCACTGTGCCATTCTAGCTTGTTACATGGGTGCACTTTACCAGCATAGTCATCTCTAGATTTCATGGTGTTTTTAACCAAAACCAGGGACTCTATCCATGGATATAAGCTAGTAAGATTATCCAATGATGCCCTTGCTACTTTGCAGACCTTTAATCTACTCAAGGGATAAAAATGACTCAGGCTAGACTTCTGTGCTCCCAGGCATCTGTGGCTGTGACAACAGTGTTATTTGTAGCCACTGAGATCCCAAAAAGAACAGAGGTAAAATTATATTGACATGGTTTCTCTGAAACTGGAGTCCTAATACTCCCCTGAATTCTGGGGTTCAGGGTGGTCCCCCTTTCTCTCAGAGCAGCAGAAAATGCTGGGTCATAATGAGCTGAACACATGAATTCACAGACTGGGTGAAAATTGTCTCCACCAATCTCGTGGTACTCAACTTGTGGTTGGGACCTCGGTCTGTTGTAAATGCCAAACATCCCAGTTTCAAGGTGAACCTAAGCCTCACCACACCTCAGGCTCTTTGAGGACTCAGGGGGTGCGTGGGGTACATAGTAAGGATTCTGAGTGTCCATGGCCGATTATGTGAGTCAACTCCCAGCTCTTTGGACTTTCTCTGGAACCCTGACTATAGAATCCATTCTCCCTGGCCAGCCCTTCCAAAGGGAATTCTAATAGCTGTGTCCCAAGAGCTGCTAAGACTGAGATAAAGCTAGGGTAGAGCATTTTAAGAGAACACAGCTGGTGGTGTAGTGTCGGGAGCTGTGGTTTTACCATGATGCTGAACAGAGTAACAGGCAGATCCAAGGAGGACTGTTCACCAGACTCACAGGCATCTGCCCCAGCTATATGTTGATTTTGGATGCCAGCTAGGGCCTCGGAAGCTACTGGTCTCTATCTATCCCTATCCTCTTCAAGGCTTCTGCTGAGTGAGCATAGCAGACTGTTTCTACCCCCACCTCCACCCCTAACCCCACTTCACATTTTTAAACCTTTCTGATGCCTGTGGGCAACCTGCTTTGCTACAGACCAGGGGAGGTATAGGTTGGGACTTGGGAAATAAATGGTTTTCCTGAATCAGTGGGAATGAGCATTTTGGAATGAGGAAGCTATAGTCTACCAAAACCATCATCTCTATTCCCGGAATCCCTTTGTGATAGAGCTCAGTTTCCAGTTCTCCTCTTAGCAGGACTTCATGGAGGCTGTCTACTTCCTGGAGTCTTACATGCAACTCTGAGATCAGGGTTCTCAAATTAGAATGCTCAGACTCTCAATAGGAACAGGTTCCTTCTAAAATGTGTTTTCATTTCTGTGAGAACCTAAGTGAAAATTTCCCCATGCATTAGAAAGACTAATTACTTTACAAGGAAGAATCCGCAACTCAAATATGCCCTTCTCACAACACAATATTTTTAGCTTCTTAGGTCAGTGCTCCTCAAACTGGAACCTAAAAATACATTCCCAGAATGCCCTCTGTTTTCTGCTGAGGTGGAGCAGTATTCTGGCCTGAGAAGTGACTCTGATAGAGTCCAGCTGTCTACCTCCAGGAGGAAAATTCTGAGCACACAGAGACTGGCTCCCTGTAGACCCTGTCTAGGCTGCTCCATCACTTCTGAGCATGTGGGTGCCCAGAGTACCTCATGCCTTTTCTTAGTTGTTATGTTCCCATTGAGTCAGAATCATTCTATTGACTCCTAGAGGGGGACATTTGTGTTTCGTTCCTGCAAATGTTGACACATATACCATTGTACCACCTGTCCCTTTCTGAGTCACTCTTATATAGTGGTTCTCTTAGAATCTCTGGGCAAAGGTATAGGTGATTGCCCAGTAGACTCAGAAGGACAGGCTCTCCAGACCTCTTTCTCAATCTAGCATCACTGAAGGGCCATGTTTTATATGGACCACACTGCCTGAAACCTCCTTAAAGTCACTGTCCTATCTATAAGTAAGTCTTGCTATCTTTCAGGACACAGCAGGGAGAATTTCTTCCAGAAATGCTGGTCAGAGTAAATGGATTCTATAGTCTGGGTTTCATAGAAAATATAAGGAACTGGGGACTGACTTACACAATTGGTTATGGAACCCTAATGTATGCCTCTGTCAGCCTGGGACCCAGGAGAGTAGATGTGGAGGGACTCACACTCACTTTTGAATCAGTAGCTATGGTGTCTGGAGACAGCAGATGGAGGTTCCAGTTGCAGGGTAACATTACTGAGTCCCCCATGAGTTGAGTGACACCTGTCCTTTGGGCAAGGGTGATCTTCACCCAGTCTGTGGACTCACAAGTTCATCTCCCTCCAGAAGGAAGCAATGTTTGCCAGCTAGGTGGCATGTGTCACATACCAATCTACAAGCTAAGATGAGCCAGCACACTGCCTGCTATGTTGTGTGAATATGCTCCATAGCATGTAAACAAACAACATAATAGAACGTACTTTTTGGTTCAGCAGACAGAGAAAGGTCCTGGAGGTCTCTGAAACCCCCTTTTGGTTTCACTGTCCTAGGAGGTGCAGTCCTGGGTCTTGTATTTATCAGCACGTGGACTAAATTAATACAGGATACAAACCATATAAACATGCTGTGGGTGTGAGGAGATGAACTCTTGTTTTTTGGCTCATTTTGATGAGTACTGGAATGATCTGCAATCCTATTTTCTGATATAAGTAGGTGAGTGAGTTTCTTCAGACTCTGCCTACCTTTCTGTGGACTTTGTACAATGGCTGCCATCACCTCTCCTGGGCCCTGAATTGCGCTGTTTCTCTGTGGCTGCTGTGTGTGCTCTGATCTTCCATTCTTTCTGGGGGTGGGGGGCATCCCACTTGTGTTCCTCCTGTGGCTGATACTTTTAGTTCCACAAGTAGACAAAAGTCATGGAGAAAGGAAGAAATCAGTTTATTGAGGTAGGTCTGCAGCATGTTAGTGGCATAGAGAAGCCCAGGGAACTGTTAACCCCAAATCATCCTGTTGCATGATATTTGATCACACTGTGAATCCCAAGATTGTGTTATTTATGGAAAAACCTGTTTCTTAGAACATGCCTCTAATCTCTCTGGCTGGAATACAGACACACCCTTAGTATACATCTTCAATCCCAAACAATGAAGGTAAAGTTAATTTGTAGAAAGAAACGCACGTTTGAAAATGATGTCTAATTGAGTGGCAGACAAAGTGATGAATCAGAGAAAGATTTGACAGAATAAGATGTGCCTAACTCTCAGGAGAAGAGAGAAGAAAGAGAAACTACTTAAGAGAGAGCAGTGCAGAGAGAGAAACAGAGCCTGAGGCAGTTTTACTGGGAGGATTTTACAGACTCAAGTTAGACACAGGTGAAGACAGAATGATCCAGAGAATGAGAGAAGATTAGAACAGATTGCCAGAGTTAGTATGAAGCCAAGCAGGGCAATTCAAGAGAGACCAAGAGAGAGAAGCCACATTGAATCAGTCAGCTTGGAGAGGAGTTTGAGCCAGAATTCCTGAGAAGTATCAGGTAGCTAGAGTTCAAAAAGAACTAGCAAGGGTGGGTGTATTCAGCAGGAAGCCTCAGAGACTGACAACATTCTAGGCCTAGATAAGATTGTATGAAGGCTAGAAGCCTCCAGGACTAGATCTAGGTTGACAGACAGAGGTATGAAGCCTCAGAGATGACAATTACATCAGGAGAATAAAGAATATTGTTACATCATCCCAAGTAATCTGGCAAGACACACTACTCCTAGAAAATACCATATAGGCTATCTCTTGTAGTTGATAATTTTCTTGGAAAACATGACCTTGGATAGAACAGTGTGATTTCTGCTATGCTTCTCAGCTTTCCTTGGTCTCTGCACTTCCACACTGGTCTGTAACAGGCCTGGAGTGGGGCAGGCCTTTCCAGAAGTCTCCTGTGTGGTGTACCTTCCTGTACCTGCTTTTTAGTGAAGTTCCAGTTGCTTCTCTGGTGGAATGCCTTCACTACAGGTTTCATTGCAGCTCAGCAAGAAACTTCGAGTCCTGAAGCACGAATGAGCATCTTCAGCAAGGCTCTTTTGTCCCTGTGGGGACACATAGAATCAGTTTTAACAGCATTGTTGCATCTCAGACTATGCTAACCTTCTAGGGCCTGCACACCCAGGGCCAAGCTTCGAATGATTTGGAGGTCTTTGTTTCTTGAAACCTGGCAGGATGCCTATCCCTAAAAGCATGCTTGATTCCTTTCTGCATCCAACATTGGTCCTTAGAGTTGCTTGCTGACACAGACACATTCTGTGCTATCTCCGTCATGTGGAGGAAGCCAGGTCAGGCAATCAGTTGAACTGAATCTGGGGTCTGAACTCTGCTTTTCAGCTGAGTAGAGCAGAGTGATAGTTGAGACCTTTTCCTCT
Organism: Rhynchomys soricoides; assembly: GCA_019843965.1. NCBI lineage: Eukaryota > Metazoa > Chordata > Mammalia > Rodentia > Muridae > Rhynchomys > Rhynchomys soricoides. Next base: position 3,420,519 of record JADRCH010000044.1, on the reverse strand, counting down.
GCAGTTTGCCTTGATTTCTTTTCAGGTACTTGTGGAGAAACCCCAGGAAGTCACTTGACCCACTGTGCTACAGTGGTCTCAAGAGAGGAAGCTCAGGTTGATTTCTGCCTATGAAATACAGTGAGGCTAGCAAGAGTCAACACATCACCACGATTGATTGAGTTTGTAAATGTGGCCAGCAGGCACTGAGGCGAAGCTACTGTGTTGCTGTGATGGGTACCACCAGCATTTCTTCAGATTCCTTAGGCGAGGCAGGGGTGGGCTGCTTGCTGGGCTGGGCATTGAAGGTGATATCGAAAAGAAGCCACAGAGGTGGCTCAGCACCAGGACCTGACTTCAGTCCCTAGAACCCATGCTTAAAAAGCCAGGCAGAGCCAAAATAGTGCAAACCTATAGTCCCTACACTGGGAAGACAGAGACAGGAGGATTTCTGGAGTTTGCTGGTTAGTTAGTCTAACCAAATGTGGAAGTCTCAGATAGCAATGAGAGAGTGAGAAACCATGTCTTACTGAAAAATTTAGAGAGAGATGGAGAACATCTGTCATCAGCCTCATTAGTCTCTGTCCTCAAATGCACTCATATATACAGACATACAGAAGCACATAGAAATACACACACACACACACACACACACACACACACACACATGAGAAGGCATCAGCCAGGCTTTTAGACACCATGCAACACATCAGAGAGAGACGGGCAATTTTACAGACCAGGAGAGGTAACAGTAAGAGCAAATGAGGACATGAGTGAGTGCTTTGATTCAGGGCTGGGACTGTGGAGGTGTGTGTGTGTGTGTGTGTGTGTGTGTGTATGTGTGTGTTTCCTATAATTTGTTCTTTCAAGCTTGAATGAAGCTAAACTGTGCTAAATGTGAAGAAATACATTTTCTCGGGAAGAGATGGACCTCTCCTCTCATAGAGAGGCAATATCTGACTGCAGATGATGTAGGCCTGTGGATGCTGTGTCACTTGCTGTCACTGTTGAATAGGGATCTGCCTTGGCTAAATAACATCTTTAGGTGAAATAGCTGAGTCCCCAAGGCCTTTTGAAACCTGTGATAAATTGTGGCACCTGAGCAAGCCAGTGTTTAGATTGTGAAGCAAACCGTATCACTGTGGTCAGTGTGCATGCTTATAATACACTGTGGTACCGTTTCCTGCACACCCTTGTGATGCACTGTGGTATCTTGTTTGTGCACAGTGCAGTATGATGTCCTTCTCTATGCTCATGATCAAGTGTGGTCTCTTGCCTGTGCATGATTCAGTGTGGTACCCTCAGTACAGAAGGAGGTAATAACTTTCTGTTTTCCTTTGTCTTTTTGCCTCAGACCCCAAAGTTGGGTAGAAACAGAGAAGAGGTTTCAGGATTCCTGTTTCTTCACATGAGGCCTCTATACCCACAGCTCTCCAGAGAACTCTCCACATGCAGAGGCCTCCACACACAGAGGCCTCCACACTACTCAGGCTCTTCAAGGACCGTAGGCCAAGGAGTCCATCTCTATCCTGGTTGCTCTGAACACACTTGGTAGTTATTTCATACATGTATTTTACTATCAGTGACCATGGACTTTCTAGATTGTTTGGTGTACAAGGGTGTAAAGTTTCATTTCATCCTAGCTAGGCAAACAATGGCTTTGCAGGCTCAGTGAGGTCTGGGTCTCCACCACCCAGCTGATTAGTGCTGTGAACAGTGGCAACTGAGGTGAGAACCTTGCAGTGTCCTCCAGCAGAGTGGTGGATATCATCAATCCTGTAGTTGAGTGTGGACACAAAGCCAGTCTTTATTCTCCTTCTTATGTAAGGATGACCTCATGCAGCAGACAGAAAAAAAAAACAAAAAACTTGCTGGCAAGGAAGGGTCTCCCTGGCTCCGCTGTTGGGATCTGAGCTGTGTCTTCCTTGGAGCAAAAACAGAATTTGAACAATGGCTGGGTTGGCTGTGAGGAATGAGCTCCAGCTGCCAACTGGACTCTGCTTTTCTTCTCAACAACACGGGACAAGGAATTGGTGGCACCACAGCTAACTTTCACCCATAAATCATGTCTCCATGTCAGCAGGGCTAGACCAGTAATGCTGTGGAGCAGCTGGGAGATACATAAAATAGGCTCTAACGTAGGGGTAAAGGGAGAATGCAAACATGGGGGGGTCCTTCCAAGGGATAGCCCAGGTTGATAATTTATTAATGGAGAGACATGCAAGGCTCCATTCTCTCTGGGGTTGGGGGTAAAATCTAGCAGAGCCAAGGAAGCCTAAAGATCAGAGCATTAGGGCTTTGCTCAGAGCAGATCTTGGCAGAGATACATGGTGGAGGTGTCCTACAATCTAGGTTGATTAGCACATTCAGTGGGGCCAGCTCAGTTGCACCCTGAAGCACAATTCAGGAGCAAAGCCACACAGTCTCTTGGGGCTAGGTGTTTTAGGAGTAGGTGTTTTAGGGTTCAGAACCAGAGCCTCTTATCCCTGTGACTTTCTTCCTCTCAGCATTGTGAGGACTTCCAGGGCTCTGGCTCCTCTACCAGCCTGCCACTCATCTGAGATGCTGCCCAGTGGTACTTCTGATAGAAGACATCCTCATGCAACTTCCAGGCCAGCCGACATATGATGGGAGTCCTGACATGGGTGTCTGCGAGGGCTGGGATAAAGGAATCTAGGGACTTCAAGTAGTATGTTGGACATGCTTATCTCTGGGGAGATTTCCCTCATTTCCTCTGATTCCATTTCTTTCCTTTGTGAAATCAACTTTTCTCCAGAGCATAGCTTTTCCAATGTTAATAGATGACATGCATACTTCTGTCTCTAGAGCTATGGCTCCCCTCAGGCCCTGTGACCATTTGCTTCACCATCTCTCATGTGATATGCAGATGAGAAACTATGGTCCTCTCATCTGCCTGTAAGTGTGACCTGGGTTCCTGTCATCTGGGTCATGCTATCCCTCTTCTGGGGGCTGTTTTTGAAAGGCCTTCCATTTCTGTGGACTGAGGCTGGAATTCATAGCAGAGCTGTCTCTGTACACATTGATCCTGTCACCCCTATTGCCCACAGTGGGGCCATTTTCCTTGTATGACTGTAAAGGCTTCCTAGTCAATATGCCCCATTCAACTGCATATTGCTGTGTCCTTACATAGCAAGGAGAATCACCGTTTATACACAGTCAATGAGGGATGATGTTTGAACTAGTTCTTAACCTTGGTTGTCTCAAAGGAAAAAGTGTAATCACTTAATACTAATGATGGAGTTCTTCCTATGAATAGCTCACTAGTGGGGATGGGGCTCTTCAGTACAAGTGGCTCACTAGTGGGGCTTCCTTACCTCAGCACAAGGATCCTTCTGTCAGATCAGTGTCCATTCCCTTCTCTACTTTTCGCTTAACTTCTTCCAGGACTTCCCAGCTCTGACATCAGGTGGGAACTCGCCCCCCCCACCCCCCACCCCCACCCCCCAGGACAGGCCTCTCACTGTGCACATTTGCTACTCCAGCTTCAGTGGAAAGTTCACATTCACAGCTCATCAGAAAGCTTGGTACCCACAGAGTCTATCCCTGGTGACTGGGCTACTCTGTCCCCTGAATGGTTATGGGTGCAGGATTCACAGACACACTAAAATGTCCATCTTGGGAAGAAGGGTCCACGAGCATCTGCAAAGCCATTATATTCTTGTGACAGATCAGTAGGGACCACTAAGTCATTCTGTGATACCCTATCCTGGGTAATTTAGAGACCATTAAGACTAGAAAATGTTCTCCAAGTCTTTGCTTTTTGTATAAGTATTTGGTGTTCCTGAGTATTTGGGTCCTATGCATCTATTGTATTAAGCCCAGGTGATGGGGTTACATGTCATTTCATCTTTTATTATGGGAGCTTCCAAATTGTGCAGGTGATCAAATTTGGAAGGTGTGCCTGCTGGAGCCAAGGCTCCCTGAGAGTTCTGAAGGCAGACTGAAGCGACTGCATTTCCTGATGGTGTTCTGTTTTGACTGGAAGCGCCTCTGCATAATTTCATATCAGGCAGAATAAAATAATCTTTCCTCCTGCTGGTGCTTTGTAGTTAGATTGTAGAGAATCTTCATAAAATATGCTGGCAACACATCTTTGATCCAGTATTCATATATTCTCCCACACACCAAATTTCAAGGCCGTGTTTAAAGGGAATAAAGAAAAAGACCCCTAGAAAAACTGACAGCTATGCCGCTTGGTTTACAAAGAGCCTCTGACAAACATTTAGATCTTTCGACCTTCCAACTTAAAAAAAATTATTAATTTATGTTGGGTGTGTGCAGTTGTGTGTATGATTATGAGTGTGCATTGTGTGCATGCATGGCGCAAGAAGGCAGCTTGGATCTCTACTTCCACCCTGGGCGTCATGGGATACAACTCAAGTTATGAGGCTTGGTAGCAATTGACTTTACCCGCTGAGCAATCTTGCCAGCTCATTTCTAAGTCTTAATCCCATAATCCACCAGTGCCCAAATTCCTGCTCAGTCTTTAAATAGTCGCTTTTGGTTCTGAAAAAAATTATGGCAATGCATGTCTGGTGAATGATACATGCTGCTGTGCTATTTCATGTACGGGCTATGGCTGAAGAGGGTCAGCATTTCCTGATGGTTAGTTTGTCAGGATGGAAGGACTGTGTCTCTGCATGTTTAGATACTAAGAACATTTCAGAGAGTGATTGTTTAGTAGAGAAGGGAAGTTGTTTCCTTTGGCAGGAAAGTGGGGCTGTGGAACAGTACAACTGGAGAAGGAAGGGGTTCGGGAACAGCCCAACTCTAGAGAGGAGTGGGGTTCTGGAACAGCCCGACTCTAGAAGGAAGTAGGGTTCTAGAACATCTCAACTCTAGAAGGAAATTTGTTCTAGAACAGGCTGACTCGAGAAGGAAGTGGGATTCTATAACAGTCTGACTCTAGAAAGAAGTGGGACTCAAAGGGGAGATCTGGAAAGGGGGAAACATTTGAAATGTAAATAAAGTATCGAAAAAATAAATAAATAAATAAATAAATAAATAAATAAAAAAGAAGTGGGACTCTAAAATGGCCTGACTCTAGAAGAAAGCGGGGTTCTAGAACAGCCCAATTCTAGAAGGAAATGGGTTCTCCAACAGTCTGAGTTTAGAAGGAAGTGGGGTTCTAGAACAGTCTGACTCTAGAAAGAAGTAGGCCTCTAGAACAAGTCAATTCTAGAGCAGTTCCAGGTCCTAGTCGATGAAGTTCAGTTAGGCAACAAGCCAAGTGCTCAGTTTGAAGATCTGCAGACGGTCTTCCTGTTAGGACATGAGGTAGATGACCACATGAGGTTTGCACACGTCCATGAGGAAGGGACACAGCCTCCTCAGCATGGACTAGCACAGCAAGAGGTGAGGAAAATATACAGGGGAAGGGGTCCACCTTTTAGTCATTCATCATAGAGTGGCCATTCAATAAGTAGGTGAGGGATCTGAGGGTGAGATCAGGGCAGTTAGCATTTCCATTATCCCAGGCTTTGAGAACTTCACTTTTGATAACAAGAACCAAGATATGACTGAGCAGATAGAAGCTCATATAAACAAATACACACCCTACTGGGTGGTACAACAGTGGTGGCAGGGCAGTGTCTGACGTTTAAAAGATGGTTAAATGGCCGTCCCAGAGAGCTGTTCGAGACAGTGGTATTTCAGATAAAAGAATAACTGAATAGGGTTGCTTATGATTATCACCACCCGTAAAAACAATCTAAAGAAGGCACCCAAATACTTAACTTTCATTTTTAAATACGTGACCTAGACTTCTAAATAGGAGAAAGCAACAGGCTTTATTACATTCTATAACTGCAGGCCCTGCAAAGATGGGTGCAGAGGGGAGCCACCCTCTTCCTGTCAAAGGGTTTCTGTTCTGACTGCCCTGAAAGCCTAAGGTCACTCTTTGTGCTTGAGGTGGCAGTAGTTACTTTTCTGTTGACAGCAATATAATATTGAGATCAAAAGCAACTCAACGAAGAATGCATTTTCACCTAGGTTTCCAGAGGGCTAAGATCAGTAATGATGGGAAAAGTGAGGCAGCAGGCAATATTCCTGTGGACATGCCTGTGTGGAAAGGTTGTAGACAGGCCAGACTGTGAAGAGAGGAAAGACATGGCATAGGGCTCACCTTGCCAGAGTCCCCCAGACATGAGTGCGCCTTTAGTGACTTATTGGTTTTTGTTTTGTTTTGTTTTTTTGACAGAGTTTCCTGGATCCCAGGCTTGCCTATGCATCATTGTGTAGCTAGGATGGTCCTTGTCCTTCTGATCCTCCTGCCTCCACCTCCAGAGTTCTCGGGCTGCAGGTACAGGTGAGCAACCCAGATGATGTAGTGCTGGAGTTGGATCCAGGGATTCCTGTATGCTGCCACCTTAGCCCACTGCAGCCCTCACTGTTGACTGAACTTGCATCTGAGCCCTCTCGAGCCCTCCTGGTGGTCAGAGTTTGTTGTTCTTTACTTACTTTGTCCTTAAGCTCCATGGCTTCTTGGACATGGCTGAAATCACAGCATCCTCAGTGTTATAGAAGCGACTTTGTCTTCTCTGCTTTCTATCTTCACCCTACACCCACAAGAAACGATAAAATTCTGCTTGTAAGGAGACCTTTGAAAAACAGACAAAAGGAAATTCAATTTCTTTATATTAAAAAAAAAATCCCAAAGTTTGTTACTTAGTAACTGTGATGAATGAAAGTTATGTCAGTTGTAACATATTCACCACACACGAGTGATACCTGTGAGCTGCAGGTCTTAGTTTCAGTTGCTGTAGCACAGAGCCGACAGCTGGTTGACTTATAAACAACAGAGTTTAACGCTGACATTCCTAGGGGCCAGGAATGCCCAGTGAAGACATGGGCCAGATTCAGTGTCTATGGAAGTCTAGCTTTCTGGTTCACAGACAGCACCATCTCTGTTTGCACATGTGGAAGGAGCAGGGAACTCTGTGGGGTCTTCATTTATAAAGGTTCTAATCCTGTTCATATGGGCCCCATCCTCATGACTCATGAACCCCTAAAGACCACACTTCCTGCCTCTGTAACTTTACGGGTGAAGTTTTAGTGGGTGAATTATCCAGGACACAGACCTCCAGTCTTGTGCCTTACTTAATTAAGTCTCAACACTATCAATTGGGAGATATGCCATAAGTTTATATACAGCTAAACTGATGCAAATAAAATTAGGACATAATCCCTCCTTCTTAGTGAAAATGTTAACTTACACATTTAAAAGAGTTCTTTAAGGCATGTATGGATAATCTAGGTAGCTTGTGGGTACACAGAGATATATGCATATATTTGCATATATACAGGTTGATAAAGGAATCTCTAAACCTCTGCAGAATCTGCTGTTTTCAGTCACTTAACTTGGAATCACTGATGTTGATGATCCTCCACTCACTGTGGGCTTCTCAGACCATAGCCTCTCCAGGGGTGGTATGTTGGCACATATCAGGGATGTGTTGGTCCAGGGATTACAGAAAGTCTATGCTTTCTCTGTGCTGCTTGCTTTGAGATGTTCCTTGGTGGTTATCTCACAAGACTGCTCACTGATCATCTTCCAGGTCTGTCTCTTCCTTGAGTCATCAGTGACTGAGGTGTGACATCAAGTGTAGAAACCAGAGCCTCTAGATCTTACTGGTCTTATTGGACCAGTGAGAATTGTAAAGATTCAGTAGTGATGGTAAGAGCTTTTCCAACCAGAGACCTTAAAACAAAAAATAAGAACAAATAACATAAGAAAGGTGGACCAGCCAGCACGTGTTCTACACACCCCACTGCAGTGGAGTGAGGATCTCAGAACTGAGTGTTCATGAAGGTACAACATATGAGGCCTGGGTCCACATGATCTCAGAACACCATGTTCCTGCTCTCTGGGTGGAGTGATGGTTGTTACTAAAGTCCCTTCTCCAATTTCAATGTCTGCCCTGTGCATCCCAGCTGGGCTCAGAACTGCCAGCACCTTTATTTTCTGAGCATCAAGTGTGGATCTTTATTTTAGTCTTGGAAAGCTCAGTTTTTGACAGGAGTTCACTGTACTCCAGATTGTCATCCTGTAGCCCTGTAGACACAGCCTAGATGTCAGGCTTTATGTTACACCCCAAAAGAACTTGTAAGTAAAAGAGAAATCGGATGCTTTTAAGATTCTTCTAGGTTTTCACCACTTGACATTTCAAGAATGCAGTACAGAGGTTTCTTACTCGAATTTACACCTTATGCCAGGTTAGCACTTCAGAGTTTGCAGAATTCTTTTCTCCTGGAAAAGCACTGACTCTTGGCAGGAGCTCTCCCTCTGAGCTATACCTCCATTTTGTTCTGGGGAAATCTAGGCAGGGGATCTCCTTCTGAACCATACCTCCACCCTTCACTGGTATTTTTAATACAGGTATTCTACAACTGAGCCATTCCTCAGCTTCTTACTGGTGTATTCTAGGCAAGTGATCTACCACTGAGCTATACCTCTTGCCCTCACTGGAAGATTCTAGCCGAACTCTCCTGCTGACCCATACACTCCAGCCCTCAATGTGGTTTCTAGGTCACCACTGAGCAATGGTCTCAGTCTCCTGTTGGTGGTTTCTAGACCAGTGCTCTCCAACTGAGTCACATCCTTAGGCTTTATTGATGGATTAGGAGCCACCACTGTATTTCTGAGCCATAGACCCAGATCTTCTCCATTGTTACCATGGCATTTGTAATTTAATGACTCAATAAGAGTCTTAAAAAATTCACCTCTTGAGTTGTTTTTGGCTTAGGATTTGCACTATCACTTCCTTCTTGAGAGTCTCATCTAGGACCAGTAAGTCAGGCATCCTTCCTTTTAACAGGGGTAATGAGATCTGCCACTCCAGATACTCTGGGTCCACTTGATCTGATGATCTTCCTTTTCAGTGGGTCCTGAGTTCCTCCAAGCAGTGGGGAGCTTGGATCCTGCATTTCTGTCTCAAGCAGACATTTGCTTCAGCTGAACTTCAATAGTTGTCACTAAGTGCTGAAGGCTAGTGTGGCAGGTTTATCAGTAGAATCTAATGACAATGGTGCAGCATCCATGGGTGAGGCTGCCATGAAGAACTTCTGCTTCTAAGCAAATTGGAGGGAGGTGGGGGCAAAACCCAGCTTGATGGAAAGAGGGCTATGTGAAGTGAGGAAGAGAACCAGAGGGGTATGAAAGGGTCATAGAGCACAGGCGACATGCAGGTAGAGGAAGGGACTATTTGGAGGGAGGAAAGGAACCAGCCAGAGGACGCACAGGGGCAGGGGAGGGTGGTAGAGAATGAAGCTAAAGATAGAACAAATCACAGTGACATGAAAATTCCACGGTGATGCCGGGCAGCGGTGGCGTACGCCTTTAATCCCAGCACTTGGGAGGCAGAGGCAGGCAGATTTCTGAGTTTGAGGCCAGCCTGGTCTACAGAGTGAGTTCCAGGACAGCCAGAGCTATACAGAGAAACCCTGTCTCGAAAAACCAAAAAAAAAAACAAAAAACAAAAAAAATCCCACAGTGAGGCCCATTACTTTGTATGCTAACTTAAAAAATACTAATAAAAAAGAAAAACACAACACACAAAGCTACAGGGTGATTGTGATTCATTCCATAGTGACAAATTACACTCTGTGACAGTTTCACTCCTAATCATGGAATCAGGGACCAGGGACCCAGAAGCGCTGAGTTACCACAGGGTGGCATCAGGGCTCTGAGAAGGGCTGTGACCAAGTCCTGGGAGAAGGGTGTCTGTTTATTGATCTGTCCCTGCTTCCTTCACATAGGAGGACAGGGTTAGTCTTGTTTTCTGAACCTGAAGATAACTTAGCAGTCTCGCTTAGCAGGTGACTGTCAGCAAAAATAGATGTGTGTGTGTGTGTGTGTGTGTGTGTGTGTGTGTGAGAGAGAGAGAGAGAGAGAGAGAGAGAAACTGATTTTGTGTGAGAGTGTGTGTGAGAGAGTGTATATAAGAGAGTGTGTGTCTGTGTGAGAGACACAGTGTATCTCTGTGTGTGAGAAAGAGAGTCTGTGTGTATCTCTGTGTGTGTTTTTCTCTGTATATGTGAAAAAGAGAAACAGAGAAGCAGAGGGGCAGAGGTATAGACAGACAGACAGACAGACACACACACACACACACACACAGACAAAGGCAGAGAGATAGAGGCAGAGAGACAGAATATGAGCAAGTGTTAAATTTCAGCTCCATGCAGAACTCTGCTGGTCCTGAATGGTCCCTTCTCTCAGGCATCCAGACAGGAGGCTTCATGAGTGAGCTGTGCTGTGATACAGAACGGGACCAGGAAGATTGTCAAGACATGGAGATGCTGGGACCATGGTAGTGTCTGGGTCTAATTTCACATCCAGTCCTTCCCAGAGGTTCTTCTGAACAGACATTAACTTCTAAGAAGTGTGGTGGTTTGAATATGCTTGGCCCAGGGAGTGGCACTATTTGGAGGAGTGGCCTCATTGGAGTAGGTGTGGCCTTCTTTGAGGAAGTGTGCCACTGTGGAGGTGGGCTTTAAGAGACCTTCCTCCTAGGTACCTGGAAGCCAGTCTTCTCCTTTCTCCTTTGGATGAAGATGTAGAACTCTCAGCTCCTCCAGCCCCATGTCTGCCTGGATGCTACCATGCTCCTGCTTTGATGATAATGGACTGAACCTCTGAACCTGTAAGCCAGCCCCAATGAAATGTTGTCCTTTGTAAGAGTTGCTTTGGTCATGGTGTCTCTTCACAGAAATCGAAACCCTAACTAAGACAAAGAAGTCTATGTATTTTTGGCTGACTTTTGTGTTCAAATGCTTTCATGCCCTAAACGTTTTCATGGGAACCCTTCTCACATGCCAACCTCCTATAATTTTTCCCAGAATCTTGTTAGTTTTGATGTATTTAATTTCTTACATACTAATATCAAAGTTGCAAGGGCGATATTTTCATTTTCTCATGAGACTTTTCTCTCAGATTCTAAAGGTCTTTTTATGCTTTATCTCTGTGAACACCAATGGGACACACTTGTGTCGGTTTTTGTGTTATGAGAGATCAATATAATTTAGTGAAGATTTTAGCATTTCTTTCCTGTCCCCTTGACACCCAGTGTGTCTCCTGGGGACCCTGAGCAATTTTCTTTCCAGATAGTGAGCTCCTAAGTTGAGCAATGTTTGTCAAAACTCAGACATGCAAAAATGGAGTGAGCACCTACAGAACTGTTCAAAAAATGAGGTCTCCAGAAAGAGATGAGACTCCAAGCATACTGTCAATAGTATTTAAAAGAAAACCAGATATAATCTTTCTTTCCAAGTGTCATTTTTATTTGCTGTGATCAAGAAACTCAACAAAAGGGGCTGGAGAGATGGCTCAGCGGTTAAGAGCACTGACTGCTCTTCTGAAGGTCCTGAGTTCAAATCCCAGCAACCACATGGTGGCTCACAATCATCCATAATGAGATCTGATGCCCTCTTCTGGGGTGTCTGAAGACAGCTACCATGAGTGGGGCCGGAATAAGAAGACAGCTACAGTGAACTTACATATAATAAATAAATCTTTCAAAAAAAAAGAAGAAACTCAATAAAAGCAGCTGATGGGGGTTGGAGGCATCTATTTAGCTCATAGTTCCAGGTCACATCCCATTGATACTCAAAGTTAAGGCATCAGGAACATAAAGCAGCTCTTCACACCCTTATTTAAGAGCACAGAGCAAGGAACTAATGCACGTGTGCTAGGCTCGGCTGTCTGTCACTGTTCACAACCCCAGAGTCAGCATCTGGAAGGGTACTGTCCACTTTCAGGGTGCCTTAGTTCTTGGTAATGTCTTTGAAAGGTTAATTGGAAGACTAGATTTTTCCCCCTTCTTTTGTTTTCTAATCTCTCAATAGTATATTCATAGCCTAAAAGAGGGTATGTATATAGAGAGGAAATTTTCAGCCAGAAATAACAGTTATAAATGGTCCCTAGGGCAAGTCAGAATGGAGAGGAGTTCATACACTGCCAAACTAGGACAAGAGGGCTTGGTGCTAAATCTGAGAACTCTTGTCACTGGGTCTGTGCTGTATGAAATCTAGAACTCTGTTCCATTTATTTGTTGAGCAATCACCCCTAGGAAGAATTATTTTTTCCCCTAAATCACAGCACACACACACACACACACACACACACACACACACACACACACATACACATGCACACGCACACGCACACACACAAACCATAGGATTTTTTGGTCCTGGTTAAAGTTTGCTTAGGAAATGAAGTTAAGTAATCTACGTAATCTGCCCCCGTCCTGTGGAAATGTCTGAGTTCAGAGAGGTAAGAGGAATCTGAAGGCCCAAGTTGTCTTGGGTATGAACTGAAGAGATGGAGTATGGGCAGTTGCTGGTGAAGACAATAATGGGTCAGAGAAGCTGGAGTCTGGAAGAGACACACCTATACATGTCCATGTACAGCAACAGAGAAGTCCCAGGCACCTGGTTGTCTCTACAGTCAGGCAGAGCTATGGCTCCATGTAGCTGCTTCATCCTTACCATAAGGAAGGAATGAAATCCCCATGAGCTCCCCAATTTGCACAGTCACAAGGGTGATGGTTCCCCTCATCAAAGTGTAACAGGGTAATAGTTCACTCATTGCATTCATCCTTAAAATCAAGAGGGGTGAAATCCCCATGCATCCGCCATATCCCCAAACCAGGCTGAATGGTATCCCTGCACAGCTGCCTAATCCAATAGCCAGAAGAGATAGCCTGTCCATAGGGATTTACATGAAGTGCGTTGGGCCTTACACGCTATGATATTCCTCTGTCCTTTCGCACACTAAGGGCTCTGGACATCGGAGGATAAGCTAATGTGTAAGACCATGCATAGTCCCCCTGCCCTTCTTTATAAATGCTGCTGCACTTGACTGTGGTAAGCATGCTGTCCTGCTCCTGTGAGTTTCTCTGCTTTCTATGTCTTGGAGAAATCAGCAGCGGAGTGCCAAAGATGAGATCTCTACTCAAGGAGGCAGGCACATTCCCTATTCCTAGATCCACCAGCCTCCACAGCCCAAGCTGTCTATCAAATAGCCTCAGCACCATTCCATGGTATCTGCAGCACCTGTCGGTGGCTTCTTGAGAGAACGGAGATCAATTAGACAGCATCTGCTGTGTGACGCTTAATGTGTTGATGGGGAGACAGGCATGCAAACAACCAGCAAATACTGCTAAGCTAATCAAACAGCAGGTTGGATGCCCAGAGAAGAAAGAATTAATTCTGACTTGGAGCAGCAGCAGAGCCTCTACAGACGACACAGGACTTAGAGAGGCTAAGAGAATACTAGGGAGTTAGGGACTCCACACTGACTGAGCTTTTCCCATTAAAATTGAAGGTCTGAGACTGTGGCATTATGGGAATTGGTAACTGATCCATTCTGTATCAGGTATGCTTTGATGCATCTAATGTATAAGTTGAGGTCTAGATACCCATTGTAGCTGTGACTTCTGCTCACACAGGCCAGAGCTCTTGGCCTTCTCAAATACTGGAGTCTAAAAGTGCACCTTACAAAATTAGTCATCTTGACTATCCTTTGTCCACATCCCTAAGCACTTACGAATTTTCTTATAGAAAAAAAAATGGCATGGTTGAAGATCCACTTTGGATGACCAAAACATGGAATAAGCAACCATCTTACAGAAGAATGCTCTGGGAACCCCTACCACCATATTTTCTGTTTTAAAATAAAAGCATACATAGTTTCCACCTATCAATGCATTCTTGTCCCATTTGAAGCTCAACAGATGGAATAGAAAAATCCTAACCTAGCCACACATGTGTATCAGAGCACTGACACTAAACTGCTATTAATTTAGACACTAGGAATGAGAGATGCTTGGTCCACTACATTATGATTCCCAATTCTCTCCACAGGTAGAATTAGATACAGACATGATGGGTGAAGGTGACAGGCACAGAGGGTAGCTATATAATATGGAGAGATGGCTGGATGATGGGTGATGGGCGGGTGATAGGCCAGATAGGAAGTAGATGCACACATATCTGATAGAACACAGGTATTGGCAAGCAGGGTACGCATGCATCTATGGGTGGATGAGCAGATAAATATCCAGATATTAAAAGAATACATTTTCAAGTTATAAATGTGGGCTATTTTCTCAAAAGGTTGTAATGGAATGAAGAGGTTTTCTCATTAACTTGATGAATTCCACTGTACTAAATTGAAGATTAGGACTCAGATCTAAGCACTGTGGCAGGGGTGCTCAGAGCACAGTGTAAGAAGAAGTCTCTAGACTGACCCAAGTAGACAAGCTTTGGCAAGCACTGTTCCTCACACGGCACTATGAAGGGAACCACCCAAAAGTGAAGAATCCCAGGAATTTGGCCCATCAGAGCAAGGATACAGGAACCATGGGTCATCTGTGGAATCTGGTGAATAGGACATTTACCAGGCAGATAGTGTGGCTGCAGGAACCATGGCTGGGGAGGGTGAGTAGGCAGTCACTGTAACTTTGGGGCAGAATAGTCCTCTACTGGGCTGGGTGTGTTTTGTACTATTTTGTGTGGAAATCCATAGGCAAGAATCAAGGCTTTGGCCCAATGCAGGATTTTACAGACTCTATGTGAGTACTTCACACTGCACAGTAAGCAGAGCTCTGCAGGGAGCAAGTGCCCAAGCTCTTTTGTATCTAAGATGCTTCCTCATCTCAGCCCCCAGCCATGCATTTCCTGACTGCACACCTGCCTAAGCAGTAGGGAAGTTGAGAGGAGGCTTTGAGCTTCTGACACCTCAGTATCCACTGTCCATCCATGTAGCTGTCTCTCCTTCAGGATTCCTCAGAGTCTGGACAGCTCAGAAACTAGGACAATGGAGAAGGGTTCCATCTACATTTGTGCTCCCTAAGAGGGTGCCCCTTGTAAATTCCAAGGAGATCTGATCAAAATGGACTTTCTAACTCAGAAAAGACTGGGTGGGACTGAGACTCTGTATTTCTAACTTGTTGGTCCCAGGTGATGTTGCCAGGGTGGAGAAGAGAGAAAGGAGAGAAAGAACTAGAAACGCAGCCACAGTGGTGCTATACGGAGTGTTTAACACATTATGCTTTAAAAGTATCCTTTCAAAGTTAAAAGAGAGAATTATGAGCATGCACCGTGATTCAACATAATAGACAATATTTTAAAAATGCAGTTATTGTGCCGAGCGATGAAGCCGTCCGTGTTCTGAACTTCAATGCAGGGACAAGGTTAGCTTCAACTTTACTGACTGGCCTCAGCTCAGTAGGATGAACCATCACAGAATTCCAACTCTTCCCTTGGAAAAGGAAGGTTCAGGGAAGGGCATCCTCATTAAGACGTTGTACCCCATGGTGTAAGAGACAAGCACTAAGACTGTCATGTTTTCCGAGAGCCTGCTAGGAAGGGTCTGCTAGCTTGCTCAGCATTTGTCTGAACCACAGTATGGAGAATTTCAATATTCGGAATGCACATTTTATAAGCCTCGCGCTGAATATGCATTTCTGAGAACTAGGCTAAATATAAAAAGTCCAAGTAGATTAATTCATCCCAGTTGCTCTCCCTTTAAAGTCTAGGGAAGCCAAACTGTATTGTACTGTCGGAAGACAGTCCTGCTCGTCAGTTTGCCAAAGAGCATCAGAGCCCAGAGGTATTTGAAAAGGAATAAAAGCTCCCCATGTGCAGGCACACTCTGAGGGAGCTCTCTCCTTGTTCATGCACAAGGGAACAGACCTGGAGTTTGGAATGGGACCACCCTCCCAGCACTTCCTCTCTGTGAACGCCTTTAGAAGCTGCCTGGTACCCTTAAATAGCGACTGCGGCCAAACATTTTTGCATATCAAACATTTTTTTATAGGGAGGTCCTAGTCTTCTCAAGGAGCAAGGTAGATGCCACTTGCAGAATTAAAGCCTTTTGAATTGTTGGAAAAAAAATTTCCAATAGTGTAGTGACTATTTCCTGAGATTTGAAATAAAATGACCTAGTTTAAATCAAATTAAATCTGAATTATGTTCAAAGTAGACCCCAGGATGGAGAAGCAGCCTCTAGGCCTTGTGGACACCTGACCATGACTCCTCACTCACTACTATGTTTTTTTGGGGGAGGGGTGAAGGAGAATTTGGAGGACAGGGCTGTAGCCTAGGCAGTTGGAGCTAACAGGATTGGAACATCCACAGGATCCACTTTCAGGATTCTCTGATAAATCCCAGAGCTCTGCAAACTTATCCAGTTTCCATCACACCATGTCATGTCTTTCTTTCACCTGCTCAGAACCCACTGAGGGAGAACTTTATCTCTGTGTTAACTATGCAGATATGGAAGGGGAACATACTCTTATCAAATGTCAACAAAAAGTGGCTGAGGAGGTTTAGCAGGCCCCAAACTTCAGGTTTTGCTTGTGCTGGGATTGAGCCTTGTTGTTTACCCAGAGCTTGCTCTTGCCGTGACATCTAGTACCCTGAGCCACAATTCTGCTCATTCCATGTTGGACAAACTCAGGATCACACACACTAGTGTGTGACTAGTGATAAGACTTTTGGAGCCACTGTGGGAGAAGAGTGAGCCTGAGCCTTTGGGTCTCTATGGAACATTTTGAGATTCTGATTAAATAGCTACAATTTAATTAAAAATCTAATTAAAATATATACCTCTCACTTTAATGTTCAGAGATAAGGGTATCCTAATAAAAGAGATTGGATTTTTTTTTAGATGTCTTACAAGGAAAATAATGTTTGACCTTTTAATAGTCCGATTCTTGCATTTTCTAAATTCTTCCCCCTTTGCACTTCACTCTGTGACAAGGTTTAGTCTCCCTGGGTTGTAGTTAACTTCTCACATTTCCAGAATTTACACATGCAGTATTCCTGGCCCTGACTTTGTAGCCTCATCAGCTTTCCTCAGTGCCCCTACTCCACCTACTTCTGTTTCTTTCCCCAGGTTGGCTAAGTGCCCTTCAGGTGAGAACAGTAGTAATGGTTCCCAACAGCTCTGGCTGCTCAGCCTGAGGACTGAATAAGTTCCCACCAGGATGTTTCTGTGGGCTGCCCTAGAGCCTGGCTGCCCTAGGAGAAACCCATTGTTCTCTGGGCTGTTTGCTTTTGAAGCTGGTTTGAGCTGCACACATCCTACAGCGTTTTACAGTCTTCCCCTTCCCCTTCCCCCACTGGGAGCAGATTCATCCCTCCGCATGTGTTCCTGCTTCTTCATTCTTACAGTTCAAGAATAAATTTTATCAAATCTGGTTCTTTGACCATTTCATAAATACGTTCTGGCTTCTTCCCCACTTGCATTCTCTTATTTCCCCCGACCGTTGTCAACTTTCCCTCCTCTCTACAAGTGCCTTTCGCACATTTGTATCTTTGGGGACCCACTGATGTTAACCAGGGCCATCTGGGACAATAGGTTTGGAACTATCCATTAAGCCTGGTGGGCTCCTCAATGGGAACATAGAAACCATGCTCTCAGGCACTCAAAGGAATCTAGAAATTTGCCATAAAGGAGATGGGAGCTCCAGATGTGCACATTGATATCAGGCTCAGGAAAACCATCTCAGCCAAGGGAATAAGGAATGTTCCTTATAATATCCATGTATGTTTGTGCAGAAAACATAATGAGGATGAGGATTCACCAAACAAGCTCTACACATGGTTAAACCTGTGTCCCTATTACCATATTAAATCATCTACAGTCAATGTGGATGAGAACTAACTATTGAATGTCAAATAAAGTTACAGAACCAACAACAGCAGGAAGGAAATGTGGGTGGGTACATTGTGGGTGAACATTATAGAAGCAGCAGCGGAAGGAAGACTGTAAGAACCAGGGGACAGGAAGAAGAGCTACCAAATGCTGAGATAGGAATACATAGCAACTGCAGCTGCCTGCACTGGGCCTGTGGACAGGCAATTATGGGTCATGAATCACAGATGTGTTGGCAGGGCCCTATCATTCCCTACTGAGTTATTGGTTACTAATGGGTTCTGGGGCTGGGGGTAGGGGCAGATGTAATCACTGTCACCTCTTAGGTTCAGTCTTTCCAAGTAGCTTTGAATTGCCTTTTCCATGTAGCGTGCTGGAACAAAGGGGTGCTTCAGTGGGAGTAAGGTATCACTCTTGGGGTGAGGTGGGTGGTAGAGATTGGAGAGTCTGGAAGCCCATGTGCCAGCTAGCCTGAACAGTGAACAATTAGAGAGTGGCTCAAACAAGGTGGATGCTGAGAACTGACAGTTGGCATTGTCTTCTGATCTCTACATGCACATGTGTTTGAACTTATACACATGAACATGCTCATTAATGAATGTGGCTAACTTAATGTCTCGTCCCCTCTATCTACTGACCTCGTGATGGACATGCCATATTGAGTAAAT
Source organism: Rhynchomys soricoides (assembly GCA_019843965.1). Lineage (NCBI taxonomy): Eukaryota > Metazoa > Chordata > Mammalia > Rodentia > Muridae > Rhynchomys > Rhynchomys soricoides. The sequence goes on along the minus strand of JADRCH010000044.1, from coordinate 3,402,189 downwards.
ACAGCGAGTAACCCCATGTAGTGTGTAGCCAATATCTCTGATTTATTTTGTACTTTGGTTTCTTTTCTTCCTGAGCATTCGTCTTGCCTGGTTTGGTTCTAGAATATTTAAGTTGTTATTTGACTTAATTTCCATTTTAGATTCGGATGATCCATTTACACATTAAATTAATGTCCAGGAGTGCCACTTGGCCTTAAGATTAAACAGTATTTTGCCACTTGTCCACATGAGAACAGAGAGGGAAATCGCAAGAGTCTGGGAGAATTACAAAGTGAAGCATGAAGGGCAGAGTAGGCTACCATGAGGGCCCAGCCAGAGTAGCAAAGGTCTGGGGGGAAGGGTGCCAGGCAGCATGGTCTCCACAGAAGCCCAGGAAGAGGCTGCCCAGCAGCATGGTCTTCATAGGAACCCTGAGAGTGGTCCTGGGTCCACCTCAGATTGCTGATCCATTCTCTCAGCAGTCACCCACAGAAGTGGCTCTTCTGCCTTTCTATAGCACAGACATCATGCCTCGTGTCTTCTTAGGACTATTGTGAGCTTTCACTGAGATAATACAGGCAACTCCTATCTACTTTGCCTCAAGTCTATTCAAAGCTTTTCGAGTAGTGATCCTTACTGCCATCATTGTTAGCTATTTTAAAATAAAGCACACCACCGGAGACAGAAATCTAGAGTATGATGTAGTCACAGCTCAAACTGACACCCAGCATCTAGCCTCCACTTTTATGTCAAGTTGTGGGAGTGTTCACGTATGCAGATGAGTTGTTTCTGCTCCAATCTGGTACTTTCTAAATGCTGAGGGCATCTTTGTATGTGCAGCCGGCACGTGTATCACAGGCACCCCATTGGATGACTAACAGTCCCCAAATTCTTCCCAGTTCTGCAGTTCTTTGGTGTCTGCCTTTGCTTAATTGTCATGAATACCTCCAACATAAACGAGTTCCCTTTCCTTAGATTTATCATGACCTCTTCTGAAAGTCACGTATGTTCAGAAACCTTTGAAGGAGTTTGTGAGATGTATCATCTTCATAGGCATTGTAGACTGTGTTAGGAACGGAAGTAAAGCGTGGCGTACATAGGGCACCCCTGTTTCAAAGAAGTGATGTGACAGTTCAGAGACACGGGCTCCTAGTAGCTGTTCCAAGACAGGGTGAAACCCCAGTACAGTGAGAGAGAGAGAAAGAGAGAAAGAGACAGAGACAGAGAGGCAGAGAGAGACAGAGAGAGAGACAGAGAGAGACAGAGACAGAGAGATGGAGAGAGACAGACAGAGAGAGCAGACAGAGACAGAGAGAGAGAAAGAGACACACACACACACAGAGAGAGAGAGAGAGAGAGAGAGAGAGAGAGAGAGAGAGAGAGAGAGACTTGTTTTCAATGAAGTGCCTGGCTGTGCAAATCTCCACACCACACCCCCCCTTGAAGTTTTAAAGATCACAGGCAGTCTTGTGTGCTGAGCTCATTTCCGCACCTCCATCAGAACAAACTTTAAAAAACGAGGCAGTGCAGTCTCAGGTATTTAGAGAAGCTAGAACGTCCATTGATGAATGGTTGTTCAAAGCGGACAGGTTATATCAATTAGCACTTCTGCATGGGCGGTGTGCAGGTGACTGCTGATCTGTTTCCTAGTTCTTCAGCTCATCTCAAAGTGGGGGCTTTCCCTCCTTTACTAGAGCAAAGGCAGGCGGCCACGCTCTTTAGAAATTCTGATCATCTTTTATGTTTTGCATACCCAGCCAGTGTACCAGTGAGCCATGCAAATGAGCTACGCAAACGACCTTCCAGGTTGTACATCAGAGCATAGTGTGCTGACTGTTCTGCATGACCCTCCCATAACTTGCTATTTGCAGAAAGACCCATTAGGGAGAGGGTGTATGATACAGGCCACCAGTGCAGGAAGTGTGGTGAAGTTTCAGTGAATAAACACACATGCACACATGTACATGCACACACACTCACACAAACATCACTCACAGATGTACACAACACATTCACACAGTTTTGCTTACATATCCACTCAGCATACATGTACACATACATGTACACCTACATATGTGTACACACACATGCATTCACTCACATGTACACACAAACACAGTTATACATGCACACGTGTACACACACAGTTTTGCTTATATATCCACTTACACATACATACAAACACATGTATACCTACATATGTGTACACATACATACACACACTAAAATCTTAATAGAAAAGGACTTTATAATTAAATGAGTGGCTCATTTGATATTGTATCACAGGAGGGTTTCCAACAGAAGTGGCAGAGTAGAGTGCAGTGCTAATGTATGCATGATGCCAACCTCTAGGGCAGGGGCACATCCAGGTTGAAGGCTGTCCTTGCTCCGATGTCTTCCTCGGTATTAATTTGGTCCGGGAGCATTGTTTGTGATATAGGTGTGGTTCCCTGGCAAAGGCAAACATTTCTGGTGCAAGTGTCCTGTGCAATTCAACATGGAGGTTCCATGAAGCATATGGGTTTATAATTCTTTCTGCCCATGCTCCATGAAAACCACTGTGGTGCCTGGGGTTCTGTGCATGAGATTTGAGATCTGAGGTCGTCTGTACCCACCTTGGCTAGAAGTCTCAACCCCATTTCCTGGGAACAGAAGATGCTAAGATGACACCAGAAATCAAACAATGGTGGAACTCAGTAGTGCTCTCTGCCTTGGGAAGCATCATTCCTATCTTCTTTGCAATCGGATGATGTTTATTTCACCCCTGTGGGCCTAGGCTCAAGCAGGACAATGCTTCTTCTACAGCCACCCCATTCTTCTGGCTTTTCAGATGTACCTGGCCTATTTTGTTCTGAAATCAATTTCTTTCTTGTTAACAAAAAGGTTATTTTGTGCTAATTAAAATCACCAGATAATTAAATTTATTTGCAATTTCAATGAAAGTGTTTCAAGGATGCTTACAATAAATGTCGCTCCTTCGAAGATAAAGCACCAGGGCCTCTTTGGTCACCAGCTTTGCCTCCTGTGCTCATAGTCCACTGTGCCCTCCAAGAGGACATAAATGAGCGTCGTTATTATTCGTGCATTAGAAACAGGCATTTAATTTCCACAAAGACTGCCCTCATCATTCATATTAGTTAGCTGCTCTTTGAAATTGCTAATTTTGTTTTATTTATTTTTTCTTCGTAAAGTTTCACCAAATGGTGAGTTAAAAAGAAAACAACTTGTAATTCAGACAAAAATGCTAATTGTGGATTATGCAAATGAGTGTTTAAGGTGAAGGTATCAGCAGTCCTGTTCTCCCTGGTGTAAAACTGTTGCATGTAAAATGAGTTAACTATTTCAGCCTGGTCAGTGTTCAGATGATCTTTACCTATGCATGAGTGCAGGCCTCTGGGCAGCTGCCATTACCTCCAGTGGGTGGACAGCAAGGCCTCACTGGAGCCTTCACTCCTGCACAGTCATAGGTTTGGTATTCTGTATGTCTTCTGGGCACATTACATCCTGTGTGTGTCACATGGCCCCACTTGGGAGATCACTTCCTCACCTCCAGTCTAGAAGCATGGAAACTTATTCAGTGCATACTGCCCTTAGAACCAGAGCGGGCTCACTGAAAACCCACACATGTGGTCCCAGTGGTAACTTTGAAGCTTGTAACTTCCCACGACCTTGAGACCCCTGACAGTTCCTAGGAAGAAAAGGAGGATGGTTAGTTAGCCTTGGCTGGGCTCCTGCCTGGCCCCTCTGCCACTCCTGTGGCATAAGTCACTAGGGAAGAACACATGCCAACAGAGTAAGGGACTCAGCCACGGATGTTCTTGGGACTCTTGCACCGATTCATGGCTGATACCTCTCTAGGTCTGTGCCCCTCAGCTCTATGATTTTGGTTGTTTTTAACATACACAGAGCATATATTTCACACCTGTGCCGGATCCTCTGTCTGTTAGTCAGCTCTCCATGACTGGACACTCACAGTAATCAACTGATAAAAAGAGAAACTTACTGTGGCGGCAGCTTTGGAGTTTCAGCCTTTGTTGGTTGGCCCCATTGCTTCAGAACTATAGAGAAACATTTGTTCTCATTAGGACTGCACAGTAGAATGAAACCACTTATCTCAAATCAAAGTAGAAAAAGAGACCTGGATTCCCCTCCTGCTCTTCCCGCTGTTCCTTAAGGTCACACCTCTCATGATATGAATAACTCTCACTGGGTGGGTTCTGCCTCTTAATTTCCCTTCCACCTCCCAATTGTCTACCCTGGGACCCATCCCATGACACCTTTATCCTAGGGGACAGTCTCACACTGCAATGCCTCATGTCTTTAGTGTCCCTGCCATGCAGCCCCTGCTTCGCATGAAAGTGGTTTTCCTGGTGTTTGTGTCCTAACTGGCTTTCTGCTAACTCTTTCCCAACGTGTTTTCTGTGTGAGGCCTTTATGATATCTTTGCTCTGTGTTTACCAGCACCTTGCCTCCTCTCTAGGTTTATTGAAAAAAAGCCTGCAAAGCAGGATCTCTCACCTGGTAGGAGAAAGAGGCTTGCTCAGCCTGGGCTTGCTTCAGCCTCAGCATTCTGGCTTTCTTTCAAGCCTTTGCACCAGTTCTTGCTTCCATCTTCTGCCTGCCACACTGCCTGGTCTGAAGTCATACTTCAGACATCCTTGATGTTCTTTATCAATCGCCTTGCCTCATCAAAGTTCTAGAAGAACACCAGGCTTCTCCTCTTGCTTTCTACAGCACATTAACATCTTTTTAAACTTATTGTTTTAACTATAATGTCCGTGCAGAGCCTAGAAATGTCTTTTACTACCATGAGGAGGTTTGATATTTTAAGTGCAGTTCCTGAGCATCTTGGCCCCTCTGGACCACATTTGCTTTTAAACATGACTTACTATTGTAGAGACGTTACCTCAGACCCTGACATCCACCTTTGTCTTAGTTAGGGTTTTACTGCTGTGAACAGACACCATGACCAAAGCAACTCTTATAAGGACAGCATTTAATTGGCGCTGGCTTACAGGTTCAGAGGTTCAGTCCATTATCATTAAGGTGGGAGCATGGCAGCATCCAGGCGGGCATGGTGTAGGCATTGCTGAGAGTTCTACATCTTCATCTGAAGGCTACTAGCAAAATACTGGCTTCCAGGCAGCTACGATGAGGGTCTTAAAGCCCACGCCCACAGTGACATACCTACTCCAACACGACCACACCTTCTAATAGTGCCATTCCCTGGGACGAGCATATATAAACCACTACAGTCCTATCCATTCACAGGGAGGAAAGATATTTGAAGTTCTTGTGTTTTTCTGACTACACAGCACACTTGGCAATGGTATGTGACTCAGATGTGAGGTGAGGCCACTGCTGGTTCTTCAGGGACATCCTCAGCCTTAGTTCGAACATTTGTTCATTGAAGATGGCTACAATTGTACCTAGGGAATCCACTCCCACATCCTTACCACATTCTTAGTGTCATCTCCCCATACCCCAGAGTATCCTCCGTCAGTGCACCCTGGATCAGCATCTCTGGGCTGAAACCCTTGAGAGATAGCATCACTTCTGACAAGACGGTAGTTTTATTAGATAGTTCCTCTTCTGGTTGACATGCTGGTCTTCACTTCTCTCCCACAATGCAGAATCACACTCCTAAAATACCAGCCAATCATTGGCCACCTCTTCTCAGTTTGAAAACCTGTATGGATCCACATTCTTATCACCTTAAGCCCAAAACCACAGAATGAGGATACCCTAGTCCCTCTGGCCTCATCCACTTCTCTTTAGTGTCCTCTGGCTGAGTCAGATGCAACCTATACATCATCTCTTCCAAGGACATTTCAAGACCCACTTCCCCATATGCTCATTCTGATGGTATGTCCCTCTTTTGTATTCATAAAACATAAGACATTGCACTAACTTCTTTTTGTGTCCTCTATTAATGACTAATTTCTTTGGAGCAAGAGCAATCTATAACTTGCCCAATTGTGTCTTCCTAAACATGCACAAAACCTAGAACTCCAGACCTTATGTTGCTAAGAGCACAGTTCTAGAGACTGAGTCTGGGATCAAAAGGATCTCATTTCTCGGTTTCCAACAGGATCTAAAAATAAATCTGAATGCCAGGCAGGTTTAGGGGCCACTGACTAACCTGCTAAAGGAGAGCAATAATGCCACAGGGATGGGAGGGGCAGAAAAAGAAAGAGTAGTTTTATTGGGTCTGTAGAATCTTCCCTTGAGTATACAGAAACGAGAGTACACGTTTCCTTAAAGGACAAACCACAGAAGACAAACATGGGAAGGCAGGGAGATAATGTCCAAGTCTGGTAGCAAAACCGGTGAGTTGTACATGCAAAAGAAGGTTGTTCTCAATGATGGTTTTGTTTGGTGTCTAAGAGAGGCAGGGATGCTGAATGCCATGATAACCTAAGGTCTTGGGGAAGGCTTCAAAGGTCTGTGAGGAAGATGTGAGATTTGAATGAGTCTGGGAAGAGGTCGTAAGAGGAGAGAGCTGATGTGGAGGAGGGAGTTAGGGGTGTGCTCAGTCATCAGGGAGCACAGCTCAAATGGAATTGGGATAGAGTAGAGCTTCACCTTGGAGGAAGTTGAGAAAGAGAGAGAAGTGGGAGTCCAGGGGCTGTCTGAGGTCTCTGTCAGGCTTCTTACAAAAAATGTTTCAGCATCCAAGAGATTTTATAAATGCAAATAAGTGAAGAGGTATAGTTTCTTTATGTGTCTTGGAATTTTTATCTATGTATTTGTTTGAGTTAAGCTTTTCTGTAAATATTGATACTGCCCTCAATTTTAGTGGAAAACAAACACCCCCTTAAAACTTCTTTTTGTGACCCCTGTTTCTTAGACCATCTTGAGCAATAAAAACATGGGTGGCTTTGAAATGATGTGCTCAGTACCCATGCATGTGTCTTCACCAAGGGGCCCTGACACAGAGCTTCTCACATAAGGTTCTTCACACAGGGGTCCCCACACAGGATACCCCTAAAACAGGTCATCACACATGGTCCCCACAAATGTATGTGATCACACAGGGTTTCTACACACAAGGGTTATCACACAGGGTACTCACATAAGAGCTCTCATAAAGGAATATCCATGTAATGGTTCCTATGGGGCTCCTGACAGAGGGCTCCTGACAGAAGGCTCCTGACACAGGGCTTCTCACCCTTTGTATCTCTGATAGCTAATTTTGTATCAACTTGACATAACTTAGAGTTATCTGGAAGGAGGGAGCCTCAATTGAAAATGAATGCTCCCATAAATTCCAGCTGGAGACCATTTTCTTAATTAGTAGTTGAATAGAGTAGGGCCCAGCTCATTCTGTGTGGTGCAATCTCTGGGCTTGTGGTCCTAGGCTCTATAAGAAAGCAGGCTGAGCAAGCCATGATGAGCAAGTCAGTAAGTAGTACCCCTCCATGGCCTCTTCATCAGCTCCTGCCTCCTGGATCCTTTCCTGCTTGAGTTCCTGTCCTGAGTTCTTTCAGTGATGGACTATGATGTGGAAGTGTAAGCCACATAAACCCTTTCCTTACAAACTTGCTTTTGCTTGTATTTTGTCATAGCAATGGTAACCCTAGCTAAGAAAACTCCTCCCTCCCACATGGCTCCTCAGGCAGGGCTCCTCATACACTGTCCACATTCAGTTGCTTCCAAGGAGAGTGACTACATGGACAATTAAAAGTTTAGCAGTAAGTTGTGGAAAAAATATTCTGGGGTGGGCCTTGCCACATTTTATTTGAAGTTTTAATTGGATCAAAGGAATAGTTTTACTTTTGAGCTAAATTAGGGATCACTAATCCCAGAGGAAGGTAATTAGCTATAGAATTTAATCTTAAGGCCAGGCAAGAGTATTTTCCATGGTGACATGAATTTGTATAATGTATGTAATACCGAAAACCTATTTTTATGGCTTTTGTACCAAAAAAGATGGAATTAAAATATTGAGCTACAAACTATACCAATAATAACATCAAGGCAGGTCTGCAGTTGATTTGAATTATAGCTGAACCCAAAGCATTCAGAGCAGTAGGGTGTGTGTGTGTGTGTGTGTGTGTGTGTGTGTAGGTGCATATGTGTTTATGTGTGTTTGAAATACAGAGTTTAACCTCAAGTATCATGTGTCAGATGCCATCAATTTTGGTTTTTGAGATAGGGCTTATTATGGGCCTAGAAAAGTCCCAGGGATCCACCTATGTCCATTGACCCAGCCCTGGGATTAAAAGCAGGCTCCACCATGCTCAGCATTTCTATGTGGGTACTAAGCATCAAGCTCAGGCTCCCATGCTTGTGTAGTGAGCACTTTAGCAACTGAGCCCTACCCAGACCTCAAAAGGGATTTTTCTTCATTAACTTTTTCACATTTGATGGGAAGAGGCAGAGAATTTCCCACTCAGAACATCAAGCTACAGACAATTATTAGAACTGATTTATCAACCTCAGAGAGAAACTTGGTAAAAGTTTGTGTGCAGTGTCCTATTTTTCTCTCTGAATTATGTGTTTCTAACTTAGTTTTTATTTTGGCAAGGGGTTATGCTGTTCTGAGTGTTCTTCCCCCACCCTCTTTCCCCAGACAGGATTTCTCTGTGTAGCCCTGGCTATCCTAGAACTGTAGACCAGGTTGGCCTTTAGTTCAGACATTCACCTGCCTCTGTCTCCTGTGTACCACCACTGCCTGACTTCTGTGAATGTTCTTACAGGATGCATACTCATGTCCAGTATTGTCAAACTCACAACCTGTTTGTACATTTATGGGTCATTAAGGTGGAGACAGAAAAATTTAAGGTACTGCATCTAAATTTAATAATAAATAATCATAAAAATAGAACTTGGGATAATTGGAATGAGATTGGATAAAAAGGGTAAAGTAGAAATACTTAATTGTTAGTTAAGGACTTGTTATGAGAACATTTTGTAAAGAATAACTTTAAAAACTATGATTAAAAATGAAACTTCTGTGTTGTTGTGAAGCAGGATGGGCTGATCTGGTTTGGATAGAAAGTGTCATATCTCTAAGTCCATGAAGAGAGAGCCCGGCTCTCAGCTAAAGCCACTACTGGAAAGTAGAGTAACTTTCAGGAAGTTACTAGAGAGAGAAAGTTAACTCTTTCCTCTTTTCTTCTTCTTAGCTATTGTGAGATGAATAGCTGTGTTCTAAGTAGGACTCCTGCCTTGATGCTATGCCTTTCTACAGACCCAAGCAATGGAGGCAACCAATCATTCCTGCCGCTCTCTGAAACTGTGAGTTAATTAACTATTCTTAAGTTGACCATATTGAGTATTCTGTACTAGTTGCTGACTAGTACAGTAAAATCATGCATTTTTGCTCACCATGTTTGAAACAAAAACTCACATAAAATGATTTATATGTTATGAAAGCAAGACCTTCCCTGAGCTTCTGGTGATTGGCTAAGTATCAGACAGAGGAATGGCTGCAAGTATCAATCCATGCAGGTCAGGAATGGAAAAGTCTTGATTTCTGAGCCAGGAAGGCTTTTCTCCTAGATGCTAATTCCTACTTTAGTTGTAGATGATGCTGGTCTCTCTAATACTTATGAAGGTTTCAGTCTCAACAAACCTACTCTCAATGGTATTTTATACAACCTCTCCCATGATTATAACTCTATATAAGTGCTGTTTTGCTTAGACCACCAATAAGGTAAAACCTTCACCTGTCCATTTATGAGCAAGCAGGTTCTTCCCCATGTCTGGCCCATGTTCTGTCTCCTAGAGGTATCTCCTGGAAGCCTTCATCTAGAACTTGGTTCATGTCCTTGTCTCTATCAGACCCCTGTCTCCTTCAAGTGTCTATGTGACCCTTCCACATTCCTTTGAGACTGTAGCCATCTCTACCCTCACTGTCCCTGGCCTCAGCTTTCCATAGTGTAGAGAGACTGTTTCTAAATGTTGATCTCATTCTGAGTCCCCCGCCCCCACCCCAGGCTCATGTGGTTCTGTGGCCTCTACACCACCATGACTAAAGCCAATGTCCCCTGCACTGTCCTTGGTGTCCATACACATGCAAGCATCCTCTTGCTCCATATTGCTTTTCCAATAGCTATATTTAACTTGCCACCCTTCAAGCTTGCTTTGCTGTTTTATGGCTATAGCTTTGCATAGTCCATTTCTGTGTGAAACAAATGTACATTCCTTTTCTCCTGTGTGACTCCTACCCCTATCTCAGGGGCCATCACAGAATACCTGTCTCCTCCAGAGGGGCCTTCCAGTGTCACAAGGGTTAGCATTTTACAGAAATTCTCATTTCACCCAGATTTCAGACTTTCAGAGAAGGGACTACCATAGTTCTTTATGCCTTTGATTGCTGAAGCTCAGACTGAGGCAGATCTATGCCCTATAGTCTTCACCTGTAAATCAGTTGCTTCTTTTCAGTGCAACATCTGTTCACAGTGTGTTGATACTTTCTTGGTTTAACCTCACACTCAGTCTTAGATTTACAAATGGCATCTTTCTTCTTGGTGATTTCCTACTAGAAGCTCCAGGTCTTCAAGAATTTTATTGCGTTATTGATGGGATATGTGTAATTGTCATTTCATATTTGCACATGCTATGATGATCACTTGTGTGTAGATGAAAGCTAAGCACCACTTGTAAAGACCCTGGCTAGTCACAGCAGACCCACTCTCAGTGACAAAGATTTGGGAAAAACTCAAACATTTGTCAGATCTGGCATGGCTTCAGATGGGATGGTGTGACACAGTTCCCACCCCTGGAGCAGAGCCAGCAAGGCCTGGGTCTTCTTGAGTGCTGACAGTGGCTGTAGGCGTAAGCCTTGTTTGTATAATAATGTATATATTTTACTTTATGCTCCTCCTTTGGGGAATGCTCTCCCTGCCAAGGTTAATGACTCCATGATAATCAGAAACAGCACAATTCCAGAAATTCCTCAGAAATATGGTGACACTGTGACCTTAAGAACAGCCCTCCTTAAGGCTGTGGGAAAGAACTCTGAAAACATGAGTTTAAGAATATATAAATCAATGTAAGAACTATTCTTTATAGGATTTCTCAACTATGCAAATTATAAGGATGCAATATGAATTATATGAGGGAATTTATAGGCCTGAAAGAACAGAGGCAGCTGCACTATGAGCCAGCTTTGTCAGAAAGATATCAAGGAAGGTGATAAAGAGATTTAGGGACTGGTGATCATAGGGCAAGAGCCCACCTAGCTAAGCTTATTGTTTGTGTTTGCAGTTGACCTACGAATAGTTTGTACTTTTATTCTGGAATGAAGTACAATCCAGAAATGGAGGGCATACTTGTGATCCAGACCTTGAGGCTGAAAGACACAGTCTTTTGATTCGCATCTTTTGTTGTTGTTGTTGTTGTTGTTTTGTTTTTTTGAGACAGGGTTTCTCTGTGTAGCCCTTGATTTGCATCTTGAGGAATAGTGGCCACGAAAGTTTAGGCCCAGGCATGGTGCTACACATATATAATCCCAGGAGACAAAGGCAAGCAGATTTCTGAGTTAGAGTCTGGTCTGGAACAGAGAAAGTTCTAGATGAAGAAAAGTTTAGGTCCAGGCATGGCAGTACAAACCTTTAATCCAAGAATTCAGGTTCAAGGCCAGTCTACAGAACAAGTTCCATTATTGCCAAGCTTAGGCAGTGAGGGAGTAGGAAAACAGAAAGCTGTTGATAATGTAATAGAACAATGAGGCCATGTTCCTCCTCCAGAAAGCAGAAGAACTCAGTAGCTTTGGCCATGTGGCTCTGTCTTTAGAGTTAAGGGACTAAGGTAAAAAAATTTGGATTTATGAGACAATTAAAGGGAACTGGGGGTAAATGATGAAATTGATATGCAATTCTTAAGGAAGTAGTTTATGCAAAATAAAGGCTGGGCTTTGGTCTGGGAGATCTATCTCAAACAGAGAGCTATCTCAAGCAGAACACAGAGCTGTCCACTTGCAACCTTCACGGACTCAGAGTCACTCTCTGCTCCCAAACACCCCTTTCTCAGGACCCTTTCCCAAGTTGAGGCTGGTCCTACGCAAACATCCCTTGATGGCTTGATGAACAGATATGGTACCCAGGTATAGTGAAATACTATTCACCTTTGAAAAAGAAGGCAATTCTGATGTATGGCTGAACCCTGAGGGCATTATACTGGGTGACTTTAAACTAGGCACAAAGGGCAAAAACTTGTGACTCCCCTCATCTGAAGCAGAAAAGTGGTCACTGTCAGGGGCTAAAATTATATTGGTGGTTACAAGGTGTACTGGCTAGTTTTGTGTGTCAACTTGACACAAGCTGGAGTTATCACAGAGGAAGGAGCTTCAGTTGAGAAAATGCCTCCATGAGATCTAGGTGTAAGGCATTTTCTCAATTAGTGATCAAGGGGGGAGGGCTTCTTGTGGGTGGTACCATCTGTGGTCTGGTAGTCTTGGGTTCTATAAAAAAGCAGGCTGAGCAAGTCAGAGCAAGTAAGCCAGTAAGTAACACTCCTCCATGGCCTCTGCATCAGCTCCTGCTTCCTGACCTGCTTGAATTACAGTCCTGACTTCCTTTGGTGATAAACAGCAGTGTGGAAGTGTAAGCTGAATAAACCCTTTCCTCCCCAACTTGCGTCTTGGTCATGATGTTTGTGCAGGAATAGAAACCCTGACTAAGACACAAGGGTTACAGGGTTGGCATGGCAACAGATAGTGAAGGGGTTCAAAGGTCATAGTATGAATGTAGAACCATACAGAACTGTTTGGTGGTGGTCACATTGTGGCATATGTACTTGAGGCCTCTGCAAGTGGCAGAGACTCCACTGGTGTTATTTTACCACAATGGAAAAACAAAACAAAACAAAACCAACAAGCTCTCCTGGGATGTGCTTGGATCAGTGAGTTCATTTGGGGTGGTAGAAGGTGGATTTTGAGGGGCAGTGGTGAGGACAGTTGGGAGTGTGAAGCAAGTCAAAAGCTGCTGGAGCAGCTCAGATATTTGTTTGAGAGTTGCCTGCCTTTTTGAAAGCATTTCCTTCTTTAATTTACGTCCTCTGATAATTTTGAAAGGGTCATTGACCTGTATGTTTTTCAATCTGGTGCCCTGTTTTCTCAGGGACTGCTCACAATAGCAGACAGGCAGGCGTGACATTTCCATGAACTTCTAGTTGCTGACCCAGCTTCGAAAATACGTTCCTAGGATGGGTCCCCCACTGCAGAGTTGCGTCCAGGTATATGTGTGATTAAGATTTCTGAGCCTGTGGTAGGTCTCACTCCTGAACCATCACTGAACTCTGTTCTGAAACCGAACCAACATTGCTTGGGGGCTGGGAATATTGATCATACAAAGTGAGGTAACTGGTAGAACTGAATTTGAATTCTATAAAAGTTCCCAAGCTATACGTTCTCAGAACATAAACACCAATAGCCTATAAAAAGGGAAAGAATTCCAGATGAAGAGGCACCATGGGGCTTGTACTGGCTTTGGCAGGTCAGTGGGATGGAAGTTTGTTGAGGAATCTAGGAAAGGGGAGAAGAGCCAAGAAGATAAAGTCCATGGGAAGGTGCTCCTTGCATCCTTCAGCCATGATTCCGGCCTGTAGGTGTTGGACCCCCGAAGGTCGCAACTACCAGTAGTTCCCCCTCGCAAAGACACGGAGATCGAGAGCGATGCAATCAGCAAGAGGTTTATTACTTCCAATGCATTGGGGTCATCCTGCACAGGAGGCAGAGGCGAGCCCGTGGAGCCCATTCAGGGACCTTATATAGGATTTTAGAGCAGCTGCCATTAGGTACAATGTGATTGGCTGAACTGTTAAACTGATTGGTCTTTAGGGAATGAGGTAGCAGGGGCTTAATAAGCCCCTCCCTTCCAGCCTACGTGCTGTCTAACCTGTTTCTTCTGTGTGCTTGGAGGGGGGAGAGGACCCTGGTGGAATATCTCAGTTCTCATCAGCCCCTCCCACAGGGAATATCTGCTAGCTAGGTGGCCTTATCTCGGGAGAGGGGAGGAGGGGAGGAAAAGCATTTCTTTCATAGGTATATACCTACACGTCTATGCTCCTTCACTCTGTATGTTCCTGTGGGGTTTATTTGGAAACAAAACAAAACAAACCAAACAAACACAAAAACACCTCAGCCTGGAACTATCAACTATTTAAAGCCTGCACTGACCGGGTGAATTATTGGTGTTTGTTTCTACTTTTGCAGCCTCCTGTGTTGTGAGGCTGGCTGTCCAGCACGTGGCAGCAGCTGCACTACTTCTCTGCAGCCAGAGTAGCTGCACAATCATCTCTAGGCTGCAGAGCCCGGAGGCATCCCACATGCCTTGCCCTCTAAAGTTGTTGGGGGAGATCTGTCCTGTCTGTGAGTAGTGGCAGATGGCCCATCACCGCCTCTGTGGCAGCAGCCCAGTGAACTCTGGACGTTAACTGAGGCCTGGATGACCTGTAAGATCATTCCTTTGCAGAGCGTGACTCAACCTGAGGAGACTCTGAAGCCATTCCCACACTGGGGCCCAGAAGTGTCACCAGGAAATGCTCCTCTCCATGATCGATCCTCCAGACTTCAGCATCATTTTTGAGATCTTAATCTTCTGTGATGTTAAACTTATTTATGTGAAAAGTTTCGGGACAGCACACCTTTGTCCCCAACTTTCTAATGTAGGTTCTTTTTTGACTAAGACCTTCAGCTCAAAGACGCTTAAAAATTTTGGTATCTTAATAGAGCGCTACCTTTTACCTTTGTATGAACATAAAACCTCTGCTTATGGTGCATTTTAAAAATGTGATGAGTTTTAATAGTTTCTTTGACATTTTCACGGCAAGCTCCATTTTCCTGTGGGAGCCTGTTGAGAATGTGGGGGGGATTGGTGACGTGTACTTAGGATCCCATTGCATAGATGGATAGATTTTTCATGAGGACCCTAGAGTTGTTCTGAGCACAACCCATTCAGCCATGGGAGGTGCTTGCTTATGAAACAGGGAATAGGGATCGAAGAGAACCTGAAAGTGATTCCGGCAGAGGCAGTAAGTCAACCCCAACACCTTGAGTGTATTAGCAGCTGTGGGAAAGCTTTGCTAATTAAGGTCAAAGTCTACCATTGACCAGATAGCCTTCTGGGGCTCACCTCGTAATGGAGGGCTCCCTTTGTTAGCAGTTTCTCCTTTTCCGACCTTGTACAGGGAATTCTTGGAATTCTAAGCCTCCTCACTTGCCTCTACCTGAGAAGTGTCACGTAGCTTCAATTAGTTTATAGGGTCCATTTCCTTTATGCTGACAAAACTTGTTCAGCCAGCACCAGAGATTCTTGAAATGCTTCCCCATGCTAACTAGGCATTCTAGGTACCCTAAGACCCCAGCCAATGACCTTTGCCCATCCTAGATGTCCCTACTTTCGGTTCCCCAAAATTTTATAAGCCTTTAATTACTCTAAGTAAAATTGATCTGCCGACTGACAAGTGGTGATGATGTGGTCTTTCTCTGAAAGTCCTCATGGGGCTTCTGATCCCCCTGTTCAACGGCTCTGCTCCCACTGCCCTCATGAACTAAACTGACTGACAATCCACAAGAGTGGGGAGACCCACAAGCAGCGGTGATGTTGAGGTTTGGTCTGTTGCTATGTATTCTAATGCTAAATTCTATATTCCAAGGTCTACTTGCCTCAGGATGAGTGAATTCTCACGTATACCAGCTTTTGTTGTGTAAACTTTGCTCCTTAATTTAAAACTATTGGTTCATAAAGATACCTAGAGCCTTAGCTGGATAGAAGAAAGGTAGGCTGGACTTTGCTTCCTGAGCTTGGGGTCCGAGGAGAGACCACGAGGAGAGGGAGGAGGAGGAAGAGGAAGAGGAAGGCACCACGGGAGGTAGAGGGCGAGTGCATGGCTTGTTGGAGTAGAAGTGGCCCAGAAGGAACTCAGCAGGTGGTATTTGGGGTCACTGATGGGGAAGTAGACAAAGTAGGTAGAGGATTGATATCTGTCCAGCTTTTATGCTTTAAGGCTTATTATAAGCACGAAGGTTTTGTGTCTTTTATTTGAGAACTAAAGGGTAGAAACCCTCAAATAATATTCGCCACAATACTGTAGCTTATTTTTTTTCCTAGTTCTATGTTTCCCCCTTCGTTTGAAAGCACTGTTTTATTTCTGACACTGTGAGAACTTTAAGCTTCAGAGACAGGTTTCTACTTGCTGCAGAAGCCAAAGTGGCAGTGCTTGGGGTCAGCATGATGTCCTATTGTGGGTAGGAAACCTTTGTTGTTTCGGAAGCCTTCAGCCATACGGTGGAAACAGTATTTTCTTATTTCCATGGACAGTACTTCCACCACCGGTTCGAGCTTCCTCATGCGCACTGTGGCACCCGTGTCATGGCATGCAGTGACAGTGAGCTCGGTGTGCCAAAGTAGACATGTGCAGGGCAACAGAAAGACTATACAGGGACACTTAACTGGAATGTAGCAACAGGCTAATGACATCTTCAACTTAACACGCTGTGCATTTGGAGCATAAGTATTAAGCATCCATATTGAATATGCCTTTCTTGTGAAAGTAATCAATGGTGTGTATTGGCCAGAAAGTCATCTCAGGTTTAAAAGGTGTTCACTTATTCTTGCAGAAGATGTGCAGTGCGCATGTCAGATCCTGTCCTGAGGGAGGTAGGGTGTAGTAGGAATTCTTACCAGAAGGCTGTTGCAGTATTGTTCCTTAGGCATCAGAAACACTCAGGATCTGTCCACTGACAAGGGTTGGACTGCCAGGAACTTGCAGAGGACACGTCTAGAAAGCTGTGTGTCACTGCATAAAGACACACAGGGCAAAGGAAGATTCTCAGTGGATAAAAACAGGCATTGAGTCAGCTTGGGAAACACCCGGCGTAGATAACTTCACTGTAGACCCGTGCAGTTATAGCGCGGCCCATCAACGGGACGGGGCTCCCCACATCACTTCTGAATTTCCTTCAGGGTCTTTAAAACCCAGCACTTACTCAAAAGCATCGTGTAACTGTGAGTGACTGATGTTTAATGCCACGTTACAAGAGTCATAATGTCCCCTAAAGCAGTTCTGAAAATGGTAGAGTTCCCCCTTTCTGGTTTCTATCCATTTGAAAGGGGAGCTCTGTATTTGGTGTCTGGGGATATTTCCTCATCTACTGGGCATTTTGTCATCCAATTAGAACTGTGATTAATTACACCTGTGGAACACCATTTTCTTGAGTCAGAATGCGAAGATGAGGTATAAAGCGCCTTCTGCAGCGCTTTTGAGTTTCTCAGAATGCTCCAGTCTTCCCGTTTTGTTTTGTTTTTTTCTTCTCCAATGGTAACTCTACTCTTGACTCCCAGCAGGTGGCGCTGTGAGAATGCGGATGTAAAGTCTCAGCTGCCCCCTTTTTAGCAATGATACGGCCCTATGCTCTCATTTGTTCTTTCTTCTTTGCTTTGCTTTCCTTAAAAAAAAAAAAAAAAAAAAAAAAAAAGTTTTGGAAGCCTTGCAAACTAAGTTCCTTCAGTCATTATACAGCTCTTGTGAGAGAAGAGTGGGTGACTGTCCATCCCGGGAACCTCTGGATCCCAAATCCAGGCATCTGGGCTTACTGAAGCCCAGGATGGGCTAAGTCAGGGTTACTTGGAAGACCAAGACAATTCTGGAAACACTCAAAATACTTTAGTATCCTGGACAACAACAACAATACAATGATAAATTTTAAATCTGTATGGTTAAAATTTTAAGTGACTTTACATTCTTTTTTTTTTTTTTTTTCTACAAAACTCGGCACTGAGGCTGGAGAGATGGCTCAGCTTGTCTGGCATTACATGTCTGCAATTCTAGCTCCAGGGGATTTGGCCCCTTCTTCTGGTCTCTTTGGGATCCTGAGTGCCTGTGCTGCATATCAACTCATGCAAACATGCACCCATACACATAAATAAAACAAACCTTTTAAAAATATCGGCAGTCTAGCCACTGCATAAAGGAAGCTGGAGGCAGACTTGGTGTCTCTGGATCATAAAATCTCAAGACTAAACTACCTCACATGTTTGTTCATGACAGCTGTGCTCTACAAGGCAGGTCACTTGACTTCATAGTGAGTGTAGAGTCGGGCCACAGAAGCCCAGGGAACACACTAGGATTCCGCTCAAAATGAACCCTTGCACTTGGCCCAGGATCCTGTTTTCAGGACAGAGTTATGACCATGGACCTTGGCATTGTGGGTAACTCTAGTCACCAGGCAGGCAGGGTCACACAACCTTCCTTGGAACCTGTTTTGTTGGCCCTTGGGACTCTGAGTATGCAGAGCCCCACTGAGTGTGGTTTCCAGCCATTGGAGCCATTCCACAAATGTGCTCATGAGGTGGGGTGCACAGAAGGTGTGAGGTGATGGGAATGCTTATTCTGGCCAAGATCACACTCGATCTAGACACAAAGGTGAGCCTGCTTTCCTAATCTCGAAGGCCATTCTGCAGGAGACAGGCAGAGTTACAGGGCCCTGCACGGTGTGGCTACCGCTTGCAAGTAGTCAAATGATAGTTACAGGTTCAATCAGGAAGGTTCTTGTCACATGGTCCTAAAGACCTAAGTTTGACTCCCAGACCCACATGAAAAGGCTGATGGTATTCCCAAGGCCATTGGAGGCAGTGCCAGATAGATTATTGGGGTTTGCTAACCAGCCACCTAACCTAACCCATGAGTCCTCAAGTCCTGGTGAGAGAGCCTTCTCCAAAATGTATGTGCATGGCTGTTGAGGAACTGTACCTGAAGTTGATCTCCAGCCTCTACATGCACCCCCCCCCATGTGTATGCATACCCATATGAATGCCCACCTACAATCAATTGGACATGAGACAGACATACACTCACAGAAACACTTGCAAAATTGCCATTTACTCTGTTTAGCTCTTCCTAAGGCTAAAACAGTTGCTGTAAGTGGCAGAGATCAACTAATTGATCTTGGAAAGTAAAGGTGATCTATTTTATCTCGCCCATTATCCGATCCCCTCCTCCTGAGTCCTCAGTGGTGGCTGGTGTGGTCCAGCCTTTCTCACACCTGCCAGAGGTGGATGCCATAAAGGAAGAGGATTCATTGTCCAGATCGATCTGCCTTATGTTTCCTTGATGCTCTTAAAACCTGCTTGACAGGCAGGCTGCTGAGAATAACTGAAGGAGTGAATTAGAGGTTGGCTTGTGTGGTAATTAATCTGAGTCTTGTCCCATTAGTGCTACTAATTGGCTACATGGGAGGAAAAAGCCCGTGAGCCTTAGAGAGGGGAGCTCACCCTCAGATTGGTTCAGCAGTTGTGATTATTAGTTGTTTGCTTTTTGTTTGTCTTTTCTCACACCAGTCAAACAGTCCTGTTGTGAATGTTCTTGTGAATTAGTTTTAGACTGGGATCTCAGAGCAACCCTCTGCCCCTCAGTCAGATTCCAGAAAGTTCTAAAGGTCTCTCTAATTAGAGAGCTCAGTGGAGCTTTGTCTTGAATTCTGTGGTCTGTCTTTTCTTCTCCATTGGCTCCAACGCTGTGTCATTCATTAAAGTGAACAGGGGCCTATCTCATGACTCTGTCTTCAGGAGGGAAGCAAGTGCCAGGGTCTGGACTGTGGCTGCTCAAATGTCCACACAGCACAGAGGTAGCTGAACTCACAAGAAACACATTCAGGCTCCTGAAACACAGACAGACAGACAACTCTCTCGTCACCTGATGAACAGTCAGACAGACAGCCCTCTCATCACCTGACACACAGTCAGCTCTCTTATCACCTGATGCACAGTCAAACAGACTGCTCTCTCATCACCTGACACACACTCAGACAGATAGCTCTATCATCACCTGACACACAGTCAGAAGGACAGCCCTCTCATTGCCTGACACACAGTCAGACAGATAGCTCTCTCATCACCTGACACACAGTCAGACAGACAGCTTCTCATCACCTGACATAGTCAGAAGGACTGCCCCCTCATCGCTGGCCTTGTAGGCTCTCAGCCTTTGCTCTTAACTGTGCTTTTCTCTGGTCCTCATCTTGGCCTCTGTTCTTGTCTCTCTCAGAATCCTTCCTGTGGCATCAAAGGGCGTGTGAGGTGTGCTAGAATCTTTCAGAGAACATGTTTGTCTTTCAGAGCAGGAAAAATGAAATCATGTCATTTCTAAGGAAATGAATAGAACGGGAGCTCATCATGCTAAGCAAAGAAGCCAGGCCTAGAGGCACCAGAATTGAATGTTCTCTCTCACATGCAGTTTCTAGATAAAAATATTCGTACAGGGAGGATGGGGTTTAATTACAATGAAAGATATCAAGAGAGATTAATATATGTGTGTGTGTGTGTATGTGTGTGTGTGTGTATGTGTGTGTGTGTGTATGTGTGTGTGTGTGTATGTGTATGTGTGTGTGTGTGTATGTGTGTGTGTGTATGTGTGTGTGCGTATGTGTGTGTGTGTGTGTGTGTGTGTGTGTGTGTGTAGAAAGCAGAAGAAGCCTTAAAGGAAAGGATGGAGACCATCGACTCTCAAAGAGCTTAGAGGGGGAGAAGAGGAGCAAAGTGTAGTGAGATGTATGTGTGAAAATGTCACAGAGACATCTACTACTATTTTTTTATACTTACTGAAAATATTAATAAAATTTTAGATTAAATAAAAGACAAAAATGGGTGAAGTCACTGGAAAGCCAAAATCATGGAAATATTGCACGTTAGAAACAAAGGCAGAATGAAAAATTAAGTGTAAAGATGTAAGAAAAAGAAGGGGACACAAGTAAAGAGAGGCAGTTAAAATGACAGTCCTTACAATCTCCCAGGTCACGCAGAGGGCCAGCAGGTCCCATTCTTCAAAACAGATAAAATAACCATAACTTGGAAAATACAACAACAAAAAAAGAAGAAGCAGAGATGATAGAATTAAAGCAAGCTTGATGGAATAACAGATATTAAAATTCAGGAAATAAGTCATATTATGTTAATTGCTCATCATATAAGATACAATTCTTTATTTTATAGATGTCAGATTAAGTACAAATCTTTACAAAGGTGTTGAAGTTATTAAGTGGAAAACCCTACCACAAGTGATTTAAGACGGTGGAGGTCTAAATAATCTTATTAAAGGAACGAAGTCAGTGGTTTAAAGGATTCCCGGGGGACCTTCCCAGCCCCAGATAATTTTACAGGCGAGTGCAACCACACTCAGATAATTTTACAGATGACTTCCACCAAGCCTTCAAAGACAAACCCAAACTTTCCCAAACACAGAGGTAGGAAAAGAGGGGACATTTTACTTCCCTAAGTCACTGAGCTGAGACAGTGTGGATACCAAAGCCATGGGGACAGCTGGTGGAAATGGAATGCCAGGACACTCTCAAAATTCAGAAATAGGCTTTTGACTGTGGGATGGCACCCTCTCCTTCATTGTGGTTGAATTAGGGAAAGGCTGAAAGAAGCTGAGGAGGAGGGCGACCCTGTAGGAGGACCAATAGTCTCAATTAAGCTGGACCCCTGAGATCTCTCAGCGCTGGACTACCAACCAGGCAGCATACACCAGCTGATATCAGGTCCCCAACACATATACAGCAGAGGACTGCAGGGTCTGTGTTCATTCAGAGATGATGCACCTAACCCTCATGAGTCTGGAGGCCACAGGGAGTTTAGAGGTCAGGTGGGCTGGGGGTGGGGGGTGGAGGATGGGAACATCCTTGTAGAGACAGGGGTGTGGGGAGGAGGCATGGGATTTGGAACAGTTGGAGGGTGGATGGGGGGGAGGGATAGAATCTGGAGTGTAAATAAATAAATAAATGAATAAAATTTCAGAAATAGTCTTATTATTCTAAAGAGGTCAACATTGTACTAAAACCACAGACTTTTCAAGTTCATTGTGTTTCTTCATGGAGAGACAGGAGATTAGGAGGAAAACCGTTAGATGTTATTGAACTCACTACCCAATTTAAAAATGGGAAAAAGGTAAGTTATCACAGAAGATCCCGAGCCCTTAATACAATGTGGCATGCATCGACCCATTCAGAGGAACTTCTGGTACCCAGGGTTTCCTTAACCCAGAAAAGCTGAATGTGGAAAGCTGATGATAAAATCAGATCTACAGAAGGTACAGAGGCATCTTCCTAAAAAGGAACGGAGGAGTGTGCTGGCTCAGCCCCTCCTAGCAGGTTACCTTGGGAACCTTTCAAACCAACCAAATGCAATCAGGAGTAGCCAAAATATCTTTTACATCACCGAGGATGTAAACATAAAACTAACAGTACGTGTTCAAAACTTCGTATCAATATGGCAGCCGTTGTTAAAAAGCGTCGAAGGATGCTGCGGTCAAGGGAAGTCTGGGCCCAAATCTTGTTAGCTTCTAAATCTACAGGGCCCTCAGAATTCTCCCAGCTATATTTTCCTGAGTATTTGGTGTTATGTTTTCATATGGTCTAATGTGTTTCTCCCTGCAAACGTTCAGATGCTGGCGACCTGGTCCTCAGAGTGGTAATACTGGGAGGTGATGGGGGCTTAAAGAGGCAGAAGCAAGTGTGGTTTCCTTAGATCACCTGGGGGACCTGGTATCCCCCTGCCTTCTTCTTTTGAGAGGTGCTATCTTTCTCATCTCTCTCCTCACTGCTGTCTACAAAAAAAGCAATGAAGCTAAACAGGTCCTTGCTAGGCAGTTTAGACTTTCAGTGTCTAGACTCATGTCTGTGGGCTAAATAGGTCTGTTTTCTTATAAGACATATAAGAAAACCTAATAGTAATACATAATACATAGGGTGCTACATAATAGTAAAAAGGGAATAAAACATATAAGCAGATTTTAAAATGTACACAGTGTAAAAGGCTGAAAATCACCCAAGCAATACCAGTAACAAGGATAAGACAGAGAATTACAGAATCTGTCACTGAGAGTTGAGGAACATGCTTAGGCGGCAGAGAGTCACTGTGTGTCATGGAGATGGTACAGACACAGGATCTGAATAGATATTCCTGAGCAGATATGTGAATGGCTGATAAACACATGAAGGTGGTAGACATCTCTAACTATCAGAAAAATGAAAATCAGACCTTCAGTGAATCACCACATCACTTCATGTCTGCTAGCATGGTCGTGAGTAGCACCCAAACTAGTGGAGAAGTGTGGACAAAAATACAGAGTAATTGCAACCCTTATATACTGTTGAGAATGTCATGGTGTAGTTATAGACACTTTCGGAAGGTATGGCAAACCCACGAATGGCAAGCAGTTCCTGGTTACGCATCATGATAAAAGAAGCCACATTGAGGCAAAAACTCACATGCAAATGTTCAAAGCAATGTTGCTCATAGTAGGGAAGAAGTGAAAATCACTCCAACAACTGTCAACTCTCAGACAGGGGAATAAGATGTGTATGTCTACATGACAGAATATTATTTGAAAATAAGATAACGTGAATTATTGAAATATGCTATGATTTGGAAAACCTTTGAGAGGGTATGTCAAGGAAAGGTCACAAAGGGCACAGCGTGTAGAATCTCTGCCTCTCGTGAGGTAAAAGACAGAGCTAGGGAAAGGGAGAACTGAGAGACCTGCCGTCAGGAGCTTAGCATCTGCCTAGATAATAATAATATTCAGTGACTGGTTGTGGTACAGGACACATAACTGTGAGCATGCAGAAATTTAAGTGTACATACTCAGTGGGAAAATTATGAGGAATGTAAACCACTTCTTAATAAGACTTAAAAAAATTTTAAACCAAGGAACAAAATGATTGGGTAAGGGGAGTTGATATCATATCAACACATGGTCCTGAAATGAGAAACTACAAGAAGGATATTAGCCTTGGGGGAAGACATGCCATGGACATTGATCTCAAAGCAGGGCTTTATCTAAACAGAGGGTCTTTAAATCGATGTGCAAATCAGCTTACACCCCAGCATCCTGGATTCCTGGTGAATTTCAGGGTGTTTTAAAAAGTCATCCCAGTGGCCTTGCTGGGTGATCTTGTGATTTCTATTTAGAAACGATTTTTATCTCAAAAGAAATAAGATTCATTCTTAAAGCTTATTAATCCTTGTCCAGCAGGAGTCTTTTACCTTTACAATATTTTTATTAGATATTGGGGATTTCTAGTCTAGGCATCTATATTATAAATTGGCTAAATCATTTGAAGGTCCTTGAAAGTTAAGAGTTCAAAAAAAAAAAATCCTTCTAGTCTAGGTAGTCATAGAGATTCGGGGTGAATTGAACATGACTTTTTAATTTTTTATGGGCTGCATTTGGCCATTCTTCCATCTTTTATCATATAGATTTTTAAAGACAAGTGATCATGGAAAACGTGTTATTTAGTCCACTAAAACCCAGGCATCACGTAAGATCCCTTTAGATTCAGAATCAAAGGCTTGCCATTCAAGTTTCTTCCAGAATGATGCGAATCAAGCACATATCTAGATGTGTAATTTATTCTCTCTTTGGGGAAATGAAGAATAGTCAAAGTAAGGGCATTTTGCCAGCACACTCAGCCCTTTTAAATAGAACCATCCATCTTCATGATTTCCCTGCTTGCTGTGACGTTGTCCTCACATTCAGACTCGCTGTCAGGTGCTGGGAGAAGTGTGTTAAGATGAAATATGATTGGATTTTGTAATTTTTAAAGTGAAGATAATTAAATCGTTAACATACTCGTTAAAGTTCTATGATTAGAAGTTGCATTTCTTATTCCCACGAAGCTGTTTGTGTAGCAAGTGACACTATCTTGCTCGGTCCGACCAAAAAACAAGCTAACAACAGCAACAAAACCCTCAGAAATCAACAGACAACCATGTAAATGGGACTCAACTGGCCAAGACGTCAGAGATAAGGACCCCAAGGAGGAAGCCATAGGCAGCTAAATGCTGTTTCCTTGGTGCTGGCTGGTTCTTACTAAAGAGTGGAGTCCTAAGATACCCTGAGGACCCTTTGCAGTTTGGCTGGGCCTTGGGCAGAGAAACCGGAAGGAGTTTGGGAACTCTGGATGGGTTACAGGATCAATAATTAGAGATTTAAGGGTATAGCATCCTAGCCAGGCAAGAAGGAAAGAGAACTGAGTAATATCTTTACCAATGTCTACATATAGCTCATTATATATTATATGAATCATTATAGATACTACATATCATATGTATTGTATATTATATGAATCACTATAGATACTACATATCATATGTATTGTATATTATATGAAAATATTGAAGGAGCACAAAGGGAATCTTATAAAACATTGCAATCAAGCTATTGTGACCCGAAGGAAGACATCTTGCTCCTGCCAGACAGAGAGGCTTGTGCTTAAAACCAGCAACAAGAACACCAGCAAACACAGCAGTAAAGCAAAGGCTGACTTCTGACCACAGCGAAGGCTCCCAGGAAACAGGGCAATACTTTTTAATACCAAAAGAAACCAACCAACCAACCCAGCCTGCTGAGCCAAGAGAGACTCAAAATGGAGCCAACAACTTTCTTACCAAAACAGATAAAAAGAAGTCAATGAAAGTGAAAACCGAAAAGGCCATAAAACCCACCAGCAGGACTGCACCCAAGGAAATATTTATTAATGGGAGCTCCTGTGAGACAAGAAAATGATCCCATTTCAAGACGTGGTCACTCAGAAAACAGGAATGTCCATGAGAGTTAATGTGTTGGTGAGGTGTTTGGGTGAGCATCACATATATTAAAATACAAGCAGAAGGAGAACACTAGACTGTCGTGGGTAGCTTTTCCATACCCCACCTAAGCTCCATGAACAGGTCGCACTCCTTGACACAATTGCTGGGTGTTACTATCTCCTGCCTGGAAAAGCATTACCTTATTAAAACTGTTATCTCTGCATCTCCCGCCTGCCCTAAACTTAGTTGCTCAGTTACATCCCTGCCTGCCTGTAGGAGAGTCCACAGGCCACCGCTCCACCAGAGACCTCACATATCTGGTCAACTTTTCTCCATCATTAACCTGGTGAACTCTCCTCTCCTCCCTTGTGTCTGTCTCTTCTCCTCCAGGAACCAGGAAGTCCCGCCTATTCCTTCTGTTCAGCAATTGGCTCATGGCTTCTTTACTGACAGATCAAGAACCAATTGCGGAACAGGACAGTATTAAAACCATTCCCTACTTTGGCCTCCATAGAGGAGGGTGTAGGTTACAGGGAGCTTGCTCTGAGGGTGGTGGCCCAATGCCCAGGCACTGGATGTGGAAGCCTCATTCATCAGTGTTAAAGACTGACATTCTGGCTGCCTATGGGAAGTGTAAGGCTGTCCTTATAAGCTGATAAAGGAGAAACATTATTTTAAAAGTCCATCCAATTATTAAACGTAGATTTAGGTTAAAGAATACAGAGACAAATAAGTTATCTTATCAGGTCTTCTACCACGAATGTTTTCCCGGGGCTGGGACAAGACAAAGTGGCGTCGCACTTGCCTAATATCAGGAGGCCCCGAGTTCTATCTGAAGGCAAGGAGGAAGGTTACTATTTACAGAGCCCTGCCGTTTACCTCGGGAGCTATAGGCGTTTTCCAGACAATTCGGTTTCTGTCTAGATAGTTCTTGATACATTATTAAAACAACCTAAGGCAGAACATAAAACATATATTTGCTCATGTTATTTAAATATAGTATTTTGGAAAAAAAAAATCATTCCTCGCTCCCACCTTGCCCCCTCCCTTTCTTCATTCTTTCCCGACTTCTTTCCTTCCTTTCCTTTCCATTATGAATGTGATGATATTTTTCCTGGTTGTAGCTGGTTCTGCTCAGGTGATCTCCTGATGGATTTTGCAGATGCTTTCTGCTTGGCCCATGTCACTGCTGAGTGTTGCTGTGTGGAGCCCTGAGGTGGACAACCATTTACGGCTGGCTGGTCTTTACGGGAGTGTTCAGTGTCATTGGAATTATCCTCTGTGGTTAAGATCTGCCATGGGGAGGTCAAAGGGGAGATCTGGAAAGGGGGAAACATTTGAAATGTAAATAAAGTAGGAAAAATTAAAAAAAAAAAAGATCTGCCAAACCTCCTCCAAACATGCCTCCAAAACAGGCATTTTTACTCTTAGTTTTGCTATAACAAGTTTGAGGTCCAAAACGTTCAATGACTGGTCCCTAGAGCCTACCAGAGGACATGGCAGGAGTTGGAATCTCACCTTGACTTTCTCAGAGTATGGGGTTTTATTGATCGTACTTCTTTGCTTCTGATCCGTTTTCCATCGTGAGGAGGAAGAGGTGGTTGGAGATCCTTAGTCTCTAGGTCTCCACTATTCCCAGACATAAATAAAAACCTGGCTGTCTTAGCAGTTTCCTTACAATGGCCCATCTTATTCTTGGTCCAGGGACTGTGTGATAGAGAACCAGAACATAGCGTGGCTAAGCTTCTGTCAGTCCCAGTGGTGCTGGTGTTGTCAGACAGTTCTCTAAGGATCCCAAAAGAAAACAAAATTACTTTCAACCAAGTTATATTCAGTTCTTATGCCATAATTTAACATTTGGCCTCAATAAACTTCAATATTAAACAATAAAAGGTTTTCTTATGGTAGTGAACTCCCTTCTTTTACACATGAAAACAAAAACAAAGAAACAAACAAAAAACATAGATGGCATGGCCCTTGCCTATGTGCCTTTCTCAGGACATCTCTCTCCAGGTATGTCCTTACAATGACTCTTTACCTGAGTTCTGCGATCAATCCAAGGAGCAGATTGTAGGAATTGTAATCAAGTCGTTGGCTGAAAACTCGTGTAAAGTAACCCGGGACTCTGGTATCTAAAAGGATGGGGTGAGGGCAGTCCTAGGAACAGAAACACAATCTGTGAGCCTGACCCGATTTATGGGTGGACAGCATCAGCACTAACCTGGATCAGATGATCTAATTGTTGTCTGCTATGGGGCCTTGGCATGTTGAAAACCATCGGTATGCTCACCATGTGTGCTCGCAGTGTGTCATGCCTTTCATGTTTAAATATCCATGGATTCATGAAATTTATGTTTTAGGTTTCTTTCTGTTGTTGTGATAAGATATATCAGCATAAAGCAACTTTAGGGGTAAAAGGTTTGTTGTAGCTTCCAGTTCCAGAGAGATACGATCGAGGGTGGAAGGGAAAACAGCAACCGGCAGGGGGAGCACTGTGGGAGGAGCAGGAAACTGGCTGATCTCATTCATCCACGTACAGGAAGAGGAGAAGGAACCGTACATGGAGTTAAAGGTCTTCCAAGCTCGTCCTGAGCAATACTCTTTCTCTAGCAAGGCTCCACTCCCTAAAGGTTCCATAACCCCCACAAACACATGAGCCCGAGGGGGACATTTCATGCCCAAACCACCGCAGACTTATTTTACAAAAAGATTAGTGAGGGTGGACTTTCCGCGTCCTTGAACAACCGCAGAGACCGATCTCCCCAAATATCACCAATCACGTAAACGGTTAGTGTGAATTTAAAACCTCAGCTGGTACATAAGAATTCACCTTCAGAGTGTGAACTAGAAATGTTAACTTTGTGCTGTTGCTTTTAAACAAGGACACAAGTCCTATAGGACTATAGCAACTATGCTAGAAGACTTTATAGGAAAAATATGAATGAGTGAGAACTGTAAATATAGAAAAAAGATAGAAGTATGTGTGTATATGTGCATGGGTGTCTGAATGAGTACGTGCAGGTATGTGCATGCGTGAGATTACGTGAGTGTGTGGGGGTGTGTGTGACTCTACAATGGTAAGCATATGTGTGCATGTTTGAGTCTGAATGAGTAATTGTGGGCGGGTATGTACATGTGTGAGTTTACATGTGTGTGTATGTGTGTGTGCATGTATGAGTCTACAGTGGCAAGCATGTATACACATGTGTATGGATATGTGAATGTAGGGGCACATGTGCTTATGTATGCAAACAGTCACACATAATAAAAATAGTAACAAAAACATCAACTAGATAATGAAATGGGAGAAATGTTGACAGCAGGCAAAAGTTGATATGCTTGGGGGAAATTAGAAAATAAAAAAGTGTCAAGTTTGAAATTGGTGCACACAGAGATACAACATCAAAGAGAGAGATTACATCAAGAGGAGACATTAGGTAAAGATGAGAGAGAGTCTTTGTTCGATGAGAGGAATGAGGGATCATTTAGTCTCTGAAGAGAAAGGGGAGTCTGATGAACAGTCACCGAGGCACTGATGGGAGGTTGGGTGGGGGCGCTGTTGTTAGGGACAGGAAAAGAGCTTCATCCTAGTGAGGAACAGAGATGTTGCCCTGGTCCATTTGTGTTGAGAGGCTGAATAGTCTCCATGGAATGGATATTGCTCCTTGATGAGGAATAGTGAAGTGAGTCAGACTGCAGATAGATGAGATGTAGGAGAAGGATGGATATTGTAGAATTAGTGCACACCCACAAGGCCGGAGGACCATAAGATGATACACAAATAGCTGAGGCCCTAGGAAGGAAGGAGCTGTGGACATGGTGGAGAAGTAGGTATTAGAGATGAGGAATGTGTCCTAGGGGTTGGGAGTACGCAGGGAAGACTGTGCCTGGACTTGTAACTCTCTCCTGGGACCTGGTATAGACTGATTCTCAGCATGGTTATCTAAACAGGCAAATGAGAGAGAGAGAGAGACAGTGCTTCTCTGAAGTGTCATCAAACTATGAGTGCAAACCTACTCTTCCCAACTTCCCCAGAGGTCAGGGCAAACATGCTTTCCCTTTCACATTTTGCGTTGTACTAGTTAAATATACACATAGAAGCAATGCTCGGTGGTGCAGGTATGCATGTCCAGTCCAGCTGTCCTATAGGTAGGAGCAGAAAGGTCACAAACCCAAGACCTGCCTGAGCTACTTAGCAATACCTTTGTTGAAATAAAAATTGAGAATAGGCAGGAGATGTGGTTCAGTGGAAAAGCACTTGTCCAGCATGCTTGTGGCCATCCATTTAATCTCAAATAATACGGAACAAAATAAACAGGGTCACAACAGAGAAGCTTAATCATACAGAACTATATGTCTTCCTCTAAAACAATGAAGAGCATTCCAAGTTGCTGATACCAGTCAGCTCTCCATTGCTCTAACAAAATAGCTGAGATAGGCAACTTAAAGGTAGAAAGGTTAATTTTGTCTCATGTTTTGGTCCACAGTTGCCTCGTTTATTTCTGTGGATCTAAGTCTAGGCAGAGCCTCACAGTGAGAAGCAAAGCTCTGTCCCCATTGAGGTGGCAGGAAGCAAAAAGGCCAAGGGAGAATTTGGAGCGAAAGTACATCCTTATTGCCATCACCCAAGTGAACTACTTCTTAAGATTAGGTTTACTTTAGATTTAGTTAGATTTCTAACTTTCTGCTACCTCCCACTAAAGCTACCATCTTAAGAATACACTGAAGAAGTTGAAACTGCCAGGTTTTGGTCATTTTACAAAAATTTCATCAGGTGGTGTCTTAGTTAGGTTTCATTGTTGTGAAGAGATACCATGACTACAGCAACTCTTACAAAGGAAAACATTTCATTGGAGCTAGCTTACAGTTTCAGAGGTTTAGACCATTCTCATCATAGCAAGAAACATGGCAACATGAAGGCAGATATGCTGATGGAGGAGCTGCAAGTTCTACATCTTGACCTGCAGGCAGCAGAAGGAGACTGTGTGCCCCACTGGGTATGGCTTGAGCATAGAAGACCTCAAAGTCCACCTCCACAGTGACACACTTCCTCCAACAAGGCCACACCTTCTCCTAATAATGGGCTAAGTAGTCAAACACATGAGTCTGTAGGGGGCATATCTATTCAAACTACCACAGCTGGAAACCAAACCTTTGGCACACGACCCTTCAAGGAAGATTGCAGGTTCAAACCATTGCCACTGCTGTCAGAGGGCAAGCATGTGTCCTTCCAACAGTTGCTGCTGACCTTAGGTTACAGTTTGCTGTTCAACCATAGTTTGTGCAATATGCAGTGTCCTTTGTGTAAAGGTGTGTGTTCACTGGGTTGTGTTTGTGGCAGGCACAAGGGAGAGAAGCATCCTTTACCCAGAAAAGACTTCATTTCTGACCTATAGGACCTCCACTCTAACCTATAGGGAGGAACCCCCATGACCAAACAGTATGCACACATAGCAGAGGGTCTGATAAGCTCAGCTGCAGACAGAGACCTGGCCTCTCCACTCTGCAGACAAAAGAGCTAGGGAAGATAGCTGAAAAGCTCAGGATATTAACTTGTGATGGTTACAGAGAGGATGGATTTAATTCCAAACATTACCTTATAAATGGGATGATCCTCCCTCCCCTCTGAAGTTTTAACCTCTCATCTGAAAACTCAAACTAGAGAAGATGATTCTGTATTCTGAATCCTGTAGATGGTTCTAAGGTTGATGGATATATCACTTTTTAACACTCCCTAGCTCTGCAGTCCTAAGCAAAACAGTCATTTGATTGAAATACCAAATTATGAGGTCAGATGAGTACCAACACTTTTAAATTGAAAAGTTTTAAAGAATGGGTTCTAATGCCATTTTCTCTGACATCGGATTTTAAAATGCTTAAAAGTCTTCAAAATATTCCCTTTAATTCTTCTTCACAGTTGTCATGTCCCAGAAAACCCGGCAATGCCCTCTTAACACTGTGATAAAACATGATAGAAAAATAGGAGGCTTTGAAGCAGCCATTTACCCTGAGCTTTTAGAATGAGCCAATAAAATATGGACAAGGGGTCTAGAATTTCCAACATTCTTATAGCAAAGAGCATGTCGTTCTCACTCAGGGTTAAGGATGTGGAGCTGGGTTGCTAACCTATGAGAGTGGCCAGTGGTGTTCTCAATTGTCCATAAATAATGGGTCAACCAAAGGACTGCACACTAGAACTGTTTGAATCAGCTCCAGTGATCAATCTTGTGAATATTTATGTAGATGACTAATCATAGTTTTTTCAAAGTCAGAGAAAGATTTTGTCACTTATGCATTTAAAGAAAAAAAAAAAGAATGAAGTGTGAGGAGGGGAACTGGACAGTGTTTAAAGAGGTGCTGCCCTTACCAATAAAAAAGAATGACATTGCGTGACAGAGTGGTGGCCTATGAAATGCAGTATGTGTGATCAGGAGGACGTAATGTGTATGCATGTTCCTGTAGGTGCATCTTCCTGTGCCTGTGTGTACAAGCCTGTGTAGGTGTGCCCAGTGCCATAGTGGATCTTGTATGGCAGTCAGGGGACAACTTCTTTTCTCTCTCTCTCTCTCTCTCTCGTTTGTCTCACTGTCTCTCTTTCATTGTTTCCTTCCTTCTTCACTTCCTTCCTTCCTGCTTTCCTCCCTCCCTCTCTCCCTCTCTCCTTCCCTTCCTTTCTCTTCCTCCTTCCATTTTTTTTAACAAGTCATATATCCAGAAACATCTGTGATTTTTTGTAACTCTCCCCAGAAATGAGTATCTCTTTTGTTTTGAACAGTTTCATCACAGTATAGTCCATATACCATACAATCTCACTAACAACACACATAGCACACAATAGTTTTGTTTGTTTATTTGTTTTGAGGCATTCCGTCTCTTGGTTCATATTGCCTCACTTCATGCACCAGGCCAGCTTCCAAGTAATTCTCCCCATTTCTGTCTCCCATTTTCTGCAGGCACTGAATTTCAGATGTTCCAACTGTATCCAGCTTTATGTGGGTTCCCAAGACTGAGCTCAGATCATCATGTTTGCATTCTAGATACTTAAAATTTATTTTTAAAATATAAATTGGTTTTGATATTTTCCCTCCAATGTCTACCATCTAAACCCTCCATATGCCCCTCCCCACTCTCCTTCAAATTCATGACCTGTTTTTAAAAAAAACTAATGGTTATTGCATGCATATATGAATATGTATATACATATACATTCCTAAATATAACCTGTCTGGTCCTCAGAATACTGCCTCTATGTATGTTTTTAGGACTGACCATTTGGCCCATTACTGTGTTCTCCCCAAGAGGTGAGCTCATTCCTATCCCTAGCTTTCCTTGGGTTGCTATAGTTCTTTGTGTAGGATTGAGAACTCATGGGCTTTTCTCTGTCCAGTTTGGCATGTCCATTGATGTCATCCTTGTTCATGTTTGTGCATGTTTAGGCAGTCATGAGACTTTGTGAGTGTAGCTTCTGATGTTACTAGGAGACCCAACCACACAGAAAACTCCATGATCCTCTGGCTCTTTCCACCCTTCTCGCTCAATGTTCTCTGAGCCTTAGGTATGAGAGTATTTTGGGTCCTTAGGGCCTGGACTCCCTAACTCTGCATTTTTATTGGTTGTGGTTTTCTGTAACAGTCTGTCTGTTGCAAAGAAGTTTCCTTGACTACATTTATCTGTGACTATAAGGACAAGGGATAATGCTGGTTTTGTATATTAATGGTGGTAGATTTCTCTCTTATTGGGTATGTCTTAAGTACAATTAGAGAACCATTGGTTACCAGGCAAGTATGTGTGCCATGCTGGCTTTTGATGTGGTTCCTAGGCATCATAGCTGGGTAAGACTGGTTGCCTCCCCTGGAAACTTGCATGGTGTCTTCTGGTACCATGAAAGCTGGTTCTCAGGGTCTCTGGGCCATGCATATGAAGTTTCTCACAGGTTTATCTCCCTGGCCAAATGCTACACCTTTTTTTTTCTCCAATATTTTTTAAATTCACTTTGTACCTTCCCTCCTCTGGAAGTCCTGCTTGGCGACAGGAAGTGCCTATTTCAGTCTTAATATCTCCTCTTGCATGAATCTCAGCTAAGGTCACCCCATAGACTCCCAGTATTTTCTCCCAGTCCCAGACCTCCAGCTAATCTAAGAGGTGCCTGCCCCCAATTTCCATTCTTACTTACAGCCCTTTTGGATCCCCACCCTCTCCCTATACCCGAATGCCATCTCCATTTCCCTCCTCATGTCCTTTCCTACCCAGTTCCCTCTCTCTATCCACCTCTGATGACTATTTAGTTTCTTCTTCTGAGATTCATACATCCTCCCTTGGGTCCTCCTTATTACCCAATTTCTTTTGGTCTGTGGTTGTAGTATGGTTATCCTGCACTTTATTGCTGCTGTCCACTTGTAAGTTAGTACATACCATATGTATCTTAAAAGTTAGTACATACTATATGTATCTTCTAAGTTAGTACATACCATATGTATCTTTCTGGCTCTGGGTTACATCACTCAGGATGATATTCTCAAATTCCATCCATTTGCCTGCAAAATTCACGATGTCTTTATTTTTAATAGCTGAATAGTATTTTATTATGCACATGTACCACATTTTCTGTATCTATTCTTCAGTTGAGGGACATTTAGGTTGTTTCCAGTTTCTGGTTGTTATGAATAAAGCTGCAATGAACATAGTTGAACAAGTGTCCCTGTGATATAGTGGGGCATCTTTTAGATATATGCCCAGGAGTGGTATTTCTGGGTCTTGAGATAAAACTACTCTGTTTGCCGAGAAACCACCAAATTGATTTCCAAGGTGGTTGTACAAGTTTGTATTCCCACCAGCAATGGGGAAGTTTCCCTCTTGCTCCATATCTTCATCAGCATTTGCTGCTCCTTGTGTTTTTTACCTTAGCCATTTTGATGGGTATAAGTTGGATCTCAGGGTCATTTTGATTTGCATTTCCTGGATGAATAAGGATAGTGAAGATTTCTTCAAGTGCTCCTCAGCCATATAAGATTCTTCTGTTAGGAATTCTCTGGTT
Organism: Rhynchomys soricoides; assembly: GCA_019843965.1. Classification (NCBI taxonomy): domain Eukaryota; kingdom Metazoa; phylum Chordata; class Mammalia; order Rodentia; family Muridae; genus Rhynchomys; species Rhynchomys soricoides. The sequence goes on along the minus strand of JADRCH010000044.1, from coordinate 3,367,638 downwards.
AATTCTGCACCATTCCATTTTTTAAATTGAGTTATTTGGTTTGTCATTGTCTATCTTCTTGAGTTCTTTATACATTTTGGATATTAGCTGTATGTTGGATGTAGCATTGGTGAGGATATTTTCCCAATCTGTAGGCTGCCATTTTGTCTTATCGAAGGTATCTTTTGCCTAACAAGAGCTTTTCAGTTTTATGAGGTCCCATTTATTAACCGTTGATCTTAGAGCCTGAGCCATTGGTGTTCTGTTCAGGAAGTTGTCTCCTATACCAATGTGTACAAGGCTATTCCCCACTTTCTCTTTTATTAGAGTTATCTGGTTTATTAATGTTATCTGGTTTTATGTTGAAGTCTTTGATCCACTTGGACTTGAGTATTGTGCTGGGTGGTAAATATAGATGTATTTATATTCTTCTACATGTAGACACCCTGTTAGACCAGTGCCATTGGCTGAAGATGCTTTTTCCCTCCATTGTATGGTTTTGCCTTCTTTCTCAAAAATCAGATGTCCATACATGTGTGTGTGTGTGTGTGTGTGTGTGTGTGTGTGTTTATTCCAGAGTCTTTGATTCAATTCCATTGATCACCCTGTCTGTTTTTATACCAATACCAGGTGAGTTTTTTTTAAATCACTATTGCTCTGTAGTATAGCTTGAGATCAGGGATGGTGATACCTCCAGAAGTTCTTTAATTGTTCAAGATTCTTTTATCTATCCTGGGTTTTTTGTTTTTCTATATGAAGTTGAGAATTGTTCTTTGAAGGTCTGTAAAGAATTGTGTTGGTTTGATGAGAATTGCATTGACTCTGTAGACTGTTTTTGGTAAGACGGCCATTTCCACTATGTTAATCTTACTGACCCATGAGCGTGGAAGAATTTTCCATCTTCTGATGTCTTCCTCAATTTCTTTCTTCAGAGACTTGAAGTTCTTGTCATATAGATTTTCATTTGCTTGGTTAGAGTTACAACAAGATATTTTCTATTATTTGTGGCTATTGTAAAAGGTATTGTTTCCCTAATTTCTTCTCAGCCCATTTTTTGTTTGTTTGTATAAAGGAAGGCTTTATTTCTTCAAGTTAATTTTTTATGCAGCCACTTTGATGAAAGTGTTTATCAGCTATAGGAGTTCACAATGGATGATTTTCTAGATAGATTCCACTTGCCAAAGTTAAATCAAGACCAGGTAAACTATTTAAGCAGCTCTATAATGCATAAGAAAATATTAATTATTAAAAGTCTTCCAACACACACACACACACACACACAAAAAGCAAACTCAGGACCAGATGATTTCAGTGCAAAATTCTAATGCCAATATTCCTTATACTCTTCCAGAAAATAGGAACATAAGGAAAATTGCCAAACTCATTCTATGAGGTCATAGTCACCCTGATGCCTAAACAACACAGACTCAACAAAGAAAGAAAAATTCAGACCAATTTTCCTTATGAATTTTGATGCAAGAATACTCAACAAAGTACTCATAAACCAAATCCAAGAATGTATTAAAAGCACCATCCATCATTATCAAGTAAGCATCATCTTAGAGATGCAGGGCTGGTTCAATATATGAAAAGCCATCAACATAATCCACCATATAAGCAAACTAAAAGAAATCTATTGTGTTATCATCCTCATTAGTTGCTGAAAAAGCTTTTGACAAAGTCCAACACCCTTTCATATTAAAAGTCTTAGAGATATCACAGATACAAGGCACATACCTAAACATAAAATCAATATACAGCAAACCAATAGCCAACATTAAATTAAATGGAGGGAAACTTAAAGCAATTTCACTAAAATCAGAGATAAGACAAAGCTACCCACTCTCTCCATATATATTAAACACAGTACTCAAAATTCTAGCTAGAGCAATTAGACAAATTAGAAAAGGAAAAGTCAAAGTATTGCTATTCACAGATGATATGGGTGTATGCATGTGCGACCCCTGAAATCCTACCAGAGAATTCCTACAGCTGACAAATGCTACACCCTTTTAATGATGTGAAGTTTGCTCAAATACTAAATAAAAGCTAGTATAATGAAATCAGGATTCCATGCTAGATTTATGACACAAAAATAGCTGTCCCTTGCTGTGTTCTAGAATTTCTTCCTCTTTACATGAGCCTGTAGTACACACGTTATGGCCATCTATACATGTGTTGTGGACACTTATGCATTATTACTTTGAGTGCTTTATAGCTATTTGTACATGTCTTGTGAACACTTGGCATTTATTTTAGGCTAGCTGTGTTATTAAAAGCACCTGTTGTGCCCTATTGTCCTTTGCCTTCCCTCTCATGAGGACATGGCTTCCAGGGTGCTATCCTAAAATTGTGTCCTCACTGACTACCAAAGCTGGCTGCAACTTGATTTTGAGTGTACAATCACCAGAAATGAGGGAAATACATGTTTATTGATTGTTGCACATTTGATATCAAACATTTTTTATAGTGACACAGAAGAACTGAGCCAGAAGAATAAACACTGTGGGTGAGGTGAATCCAAATAGCTTCCATGGGAAGAGGCTGGAAGTTTGCAGCAGGCAAGGCAAGGAAGGGTGTAGATGTCACTTTATTGGTGGCATCTGCCTTTATAATGCTACTGGTGTATATGTATGCTTTAAGACTATGCATGCATGTAAAATACATTTTTTATATATTGAAGACCACATTATAAAACCCCTAAGGCACGCCATCTCCCTAAGGCATGCCATCTCCTCACTTGCCTAGGTTTTCCTCATCAATCCTCCCTGAATATCACCCTTGTAACTTCATTTAAGTTTTGAAATATTTTGTTATATGCTATTTTCCATCAGTTATATTTTCCCCTTCCATTAAGCCCAGCATTCAGAAATTATGGCTCATGAATTCTTGGATTCTTGATGTGCCACTGTACCTAGAAAGAAGCCAGTATTTTCTAGGGTGTGAGTGTGTGTGTGTGTGTGTGTGTGTGTGTGTGTGTGCTGCTCCAAAACCCATGTATTGAAATATGATCACCATGTGATGGTGTGAGGGGCTGGTGACTTTAGGAGGTGATGAGACCACAGGGCTGCACCCTACCAAATAGAAGTACCTTTGTAAACAGGATCCTAGACCACCAGCCTCTTTGTAGACATCACCATTTGCCGTGGGGTCATGGCAACAATGTTCCAACTGGGATGCAGAGAATAGCCCTCAGATTGCACTGATTTTGCCAACACCTTGATGTTGGCTTTTTCAGCTTCCAGATCTATGAGAAACAAAGTCCTCATTCTTAAGAACCATGCATAAATGAAGATGCTGTTCGGAGACATCAGCTGAATGAGTCAAGTATATTATCTTCAAAGCATATAATACTTCAAAGTATATTACCTTCCATTTTAGCTATAAAATCCCATTATTGATTTAAGGGATTTCTTTTAAGTCCTCAAACTTGCAGGCAAATATTCTACATTTGTATTTTAGCTATACATTAAAGGAATTCTTTTCCAACTTTTAAACAAAAAGGAGATACCCCTATAGATACTCTGGAAAACATATACACTCTTCAGGCTCACACTGAGTTTATGAGTAAGCCACGTGATTCATAATTGATTGTGGATCAGGAACTAGAGAGTCTGCTCAATGTAACAAAGAAATACTGGACAAATCCAATCCCTGACTCTGTAGTTCTTAGGTGGTGTTCATTGATTTTCATTACAGCAAGTCTGGTTTTCTTGGATTAATTAGTACCACTCGTAGAAGACAGATCTTGTGTCTAAAGTAATCCATTTTTTATTCTTACAAGAAATTGATATCCAACAGAAAACAACCACAGTAGTCCAAGATTAGTTCCCTGAGCAGAATCTATCGCCCACACTGGGCAGACCTGTTTTCAACATCTGGGGAGGAGGTGTTCTTTGTGTTTCAACATGGAGCTGGCCTTGACAGGGTCCTGCTGCCTGCTAGAAGCTTTTGTCCCTTGGGATTTTAAGGCAGAAATTTTTAGGGTCAAAATTGATTGGTATGAGAAAAATAGTAAGCCCTTGACAATATATTTTGTTTTGGAGAGGAGAAAATAACCTTATATGCTAATACCCAAAATGAGTCATCAGTTTAACATTTTAGAGACCAGGAGACATGATGTGCATGGTTTGGGCATCAGATTTCCATATTGGATATGATGGAGTTATCAATCACAACACAGCCAGAAATTTGACCTGAAATATAATTTTTCTTGGCATTTGAAAGTAATAAGGACACCATCATCATAGACAGAGCCAGCAAAAATGACTCAGTAATTAGTACTCACCTGTGTAAAAATTTAAAGGTAATTAGGCCACCAGGCCCCTAACATACTCTGCTGCATTGTAGGCTCTGCTATGGATTCTAGTCACTTTCTTACTCATTAACCTTTATTTGAAAACTTGCTGTCAGTTGTGATGACAGATTTGTGAGTTATTATGGAGAATGTTTCCAGACCATGGCATAATTAGGCTGCATTCACTCTGGAACTGCTGTAACTCAGATTTGAAGAAGCCCCAAGCTTGTATTGAAACATCATCCATACCCTGACAGCCATGGCTGCTTTCAGTAAATGAAGGGATGCTAAAACCTGGGTCTGTTTCTCTACTTCCTGTGCCAGAGGCTCACCTGCTAACTCAGTAGCATTGTGAAATATGTGTCTCAATGAATTGTATTGGTTCAGGAAAGAAGCGGAAAACATTGGGAAGTAACAGCAGCTGTTAGAGTCAATAATTGTAGCCGTTCGCTGAATTCTGCAAGCATGTGTTAATTTCCACAGATGGGTTAAATATCTGGAATGGGATCACAGGAAATACATCTCTGCATTAGGGTCATCACTGATGGGAGCAAGGACCTCTGATGTTCTGGGTCATAGCATCTTGTTTTTTGGTAAGATATTTACATAGAATGGGACTTGAGTAGCATTCAGTTGATCTTCTCCAACTTGAGAGTGGGTGATAAAGGAGCCAATGTCCTTCTATCCATTGGTAGTTGTATCTGCTCTGTAGATACACTCAGGACTGGAGAGGTGCTTCCAGATATGCACAGCAAGATGGACTTAGGACATGATTCCTCTGGTGCCCTGAATAGCCAAGATACTGCTGAGTCTAGTGGGCCAGTATGACCTTCTGGGTTGCTGCAGACTCATATTAATTCTGTGTTAATGCTAATGATGTCATGAGCACCTGGATGCTCAGGTCCACCTCATGATTGGCAACAGTTACCTTTGGGAGTTTTGTAGACCAGAGCTGACCTGTTGCCACAGAACACCCTCAAGCACACCAACTTTCCCTTTGCTAAAGAACTGGGCCGGTGCAATTAGGGGCTCCTGAAGGCCATCATAGCTCTGTTGAAAAGATTTAGGAATCATAGCACCTCTTTCCTGTGATGATATCACAGGAAGGTTAAAGGTCTGGGGAACTACCCAGGGACAAGGAAGGATTTTTTTTTTTTTTTTTTTTGCGAGGACTCCATTCCTGAGCCTAAGTTCCAGAATGCTGGTGCTATGAAATATCTGGGGACAGATGTGCTAAAGACAGTGTGTGAGGTCTGCACCTTACCTATACACCTGTCCCACAGGATAGCAAAGATCTGTGCTTAGACACTCCCATGTGCTGTAATTCCTATCATGAAACAAGGGAGAGAAGTGATATTATCCCCAGTAAGTTGTCTAGTTTTTCAGACAGCTGAGCAAGTATCTCATCTCTCTGTAGCCTGAGCAAGTTTTCCAATGCCCTGCTTTCTTCTGGAAAAGATTCACACATGTCTAGGAAAGCTACTTGGAAGGCTCTACACTGAAGGCATGGCTGATCCACAGCTTCTTTCCACACATGGTTTTCCTTTGTTGTTCCTGCTTTGTGTTTATTTCACCTTGATACAAAACCATTCTGCCCCTCTCCTGCCTTGAACCCTCCAAACCCAACCTCTTAGAGCCAGCAGAGCCTATAAACAGGTAAGCAGAGAGACCGTGTCAGCATTTGTGGGACAGACTGCTTCTTTTAAAGTATTTGAAACAAGACCAATATATATTATCTCCTGCTTATATGAAAACACCACAAAGACTTCCTATGTGGTTTTCCAGT
>JADRCH010000044.1:3307559-3361176 GCA_019843965.1 Rhynchomys soricoides | reverse complement strand
AAAAAAGTTTTGTAGCTCTGCCTAGAGCATCTCTCTCCTTCAGCTACTTGAAAAAGTTTCATGATTTTTGCCACAGTTAAATATCTCAGGAGGAAAACTTCCATCATTTAGCCTTAAGGAAATGAATAAATCAGTGAAGGATTAGTTGGTGAGTTGACCAAGTTTCTTTAGTAATGGAACACATTTCTTTTCTTAAAAAGATTTCAGATTATGAATATTTTCCTCTCTGAGATCTGAGACATTAAATTCCCACTATTGCTTCCCCAGCGGGCTGGCTGTCTTTCTCTCTACCAGGTCAGCAGATTTCCAGCTTGCTGTAGCTGAGGATCTGTGGGATCCTCAGCAGCATCCCTTTTGGTTAGCCTGGGCTTCACCACTCTCCATCTCAGATACACACCTCACCATGCCTGAGCTTGCAGACAGAGCTGCCAGGTACCCCACTCAGGAATGATGTGTCTACAAAAGCCTATGTCAGCCTTTTCTCCTCTAATCAAGATGGAAATCTGATAGTGTGAGAATCAATGAACATCTTAGATGATTTTCCAATGGGAGACAATACAAGTGACCCACATATTCTGTGATCACACCTGCTCCTCTTTAGGGACAGCACATTGCAAGCTCTCTGCCAACTGAGCCTCATTTCCAGACCCCTGGTTAAATATGCAAGACCATACCATTTCCACCATGTTTCCCTGTGGATACACAGCAGAAAAGGGTTCTCATTCAACAAAGGCAGTTAACTAGGAAATGGCACATTATTACCCTAAATAAACTCAGTTTCTACTTGAAGTTTCTCTTTCAAACTGGTTATAACCTTTCCCAGCATACTATTAAGATTAGAGATAGCACAGTAATCCCAAATCAACCACTGGACTATGTAGTATTTTCCAAAAGTCTGAGTAATAGTTGCCCAGTTTCTCAGATTTTTAAGTCTTCAGATATCTTGCTAATCCCCACTAAGTTTAGTAATAAATTGAAAATAAATACTTAAGAACTACATACTCTTTATCTGTGGGCAGCTGTTGTCATTAATAGATTGGAAAGACTTGAAGGAATCAGGAAACAATTACATAAAACCCCAATCAATCAAAATTGGAGAGTTGTGTAGTCCAGACTCAATTGACACATCTACAAAACACTCCTGTACCTAAGGATCAGGGGAACATTGCAAAAGAAGGGGTAGAAAGATTGTATCTCCTAGTAACATGAGAAGCTACATTATAAAGTCTCAAGGACATGACTGCCCAAACATGAGCTAAACTAGGAGGATACCAGTGAGCATGGATGGGGAGTAGCCCATGAGACCTCAAACTCTACACAAAGATCTAGAGAATGCCAAGAGTGGTAGAGGTTGACCTGTCTAGGGAAGAGCACACCTAATTGTTTGTCCAATGCCAAATGATCAGTCCTGAAAACATGCATATGAGTTAACATTTTATGGATTGAACAGGTTCCAAAACATAGTCAGGAAAATATGTGTATATTCATATATTCATGCAAAAACAATGAAAACAGAGGCCATGAGTTTGGAGGGAAGTGGAGAGAGGTGTGAAGTGGACATTTTTGGTTTCTTTAAAAACTCAGTTGTCCTGTGATGTCCTGTGGTGTCACAGATGTCTGTGAGAAGGTGTAAGGGTCCATGATTTGCCTAAGAATGATACCCTGGACTCAAATAGTATGTAAACGCAAAGAGTATTTTATTTTGCAGAAGTCCAGCATGCTGGGGTCTCCCATTACCAGAATAGAGAGACACCCAAATGAGCTTGTAGGGCTGATTTAAAGTACATTAGGGAAATCCGGGGTAGGAGATCTCTATGTTAATCTGTTGGGTTCATCTCTATGGACTTTCCATTACCAGGGTGTGAGGGCTGGAAACTTGGTGGTGGTGGTGGTGGTGGTGGTGGTGATCTGGAAGCTGCTGCTGACCCATTGTCCTTGCTTTAGGCCAGGTGGTCAGGCAGCTTCTGAGGCCTGTACTTGCCTAGACTTGCCCAGTTCTTGGAAACATAGATTTAGGCCTTATCTCCTTAACTGCCAATTTGAAACCTGTCATGGAATCAGCCTAGCCTTCCAAAATGCATATGAAAACAGACACTTATAAGGGTGTGTGATGTTTAGAAAGAATATAAATAGCACCCATAAACAGTGAGAGGATGCTCCTGCATTGCTACACTGTGCAATACTTCACTGGTCTTCGCTGGACTTCCTTGGTCTTCACTATATATAGAGAAATGCACCAAAGAACTTCTCATGGTATTCCGGCTGATTCTGGCCACTTCTGATGACTCCAGCCAATACTGCTGAGCCTTGCTGTTTCTGCTGAATTGTGCCACTGCTACTGATTTGGGTTTGTTGTTTGCTATTTTTTCTAGACTGCTAGTATCCTGACAACAAAGAGTAGTATCACCCCCAAGGAACTGCTTGAAAACAGGTCCACAACTCCCTTTTCCTGTTAACTTTCTTTCTTCCCCACCTCAAGTTGGTGGGCTAGAAGGGAGGTTGAAGTGTTTAAGAACCCTAAATAAAGTAAGTTTTAAAAACTTATAAGCCTACAGGGGTATATAGGCGGTTTTGGAGGCAGGAAAGAGAAAGCTGAAATGTTGTAATAAAATTATAACTTTAATAAATAATATATGCATAGATAGATAGATAGATAGATAGAAGTATTCAACCCTGAATGTCTGTCAGCACACAGTCAAGAGGTCTGCAATGGTTTTATCACGCAGCGTGTGAGAGATGGCCTTTCAGAGGCCACCTGAACTATGGAGAGGTCTATGGCTTCCGGCTCAGCTACATCAATGCTGTGATGGACCACCAAGATGGTACCATCAGTTAGTTTATTCATAAGTTTCAGCCATCATTTTGGCTCCATGTCTCGGTCCTTTCAGTGCTGCTGTGTAACTTCCTGGTAAGTCATGAATAGACTACTATCCACCCCAGACAGAACTGTGAGAGCCAATAAAGGAGACTGACCAACCAACTCCAAAACAAAAACAAACACCCCCCAAACAACAACAAACAACAAAACCACCACCACCAACAACAAAAAACAAATAAACCAAAACCAAAAATAATCACAGCTAAGTCTCTATTAGCAGAGGGCTTGCTAGGGTTACTTTCAGGAGCAAGTGTGACTCAGGGACAACTGTATTAGTCACACTAGGAAGCCCACCCCACCATGGGCGTTGACTCCCAAAAATCAAATCTCCTGTGTCATTCTGACTTTACTTTCCAGGAGTCCTTCCCACATCCCCTCTGTTGTGTTTTATAAAAATTTAAGAAGAGAAGGGATATGTTTGGTGGATGGGTAGTCAGGTGTGGGGGAAGGGGGTGCCTCTGAGGGTCCATGCTGAGGCATCCCTTTCCCCTGAGGGACAAGCCACAGGACATAGGTATAGAATAGAGTTTATTCAGGGTGTGGAGAGGGGAGTTGAGAGGGTAATAGAAATAGAAAGGCAGAGAGGGAGAGGAGAGAGAGAGAGAGAGAGAGAGAGAGAGAGAGAGAGAGAGAGAGAGGAGGGCAAGCAGCCCCTTTTATAGTGACCCAGGCACACCTCGCTGTTGCCAGGTAACTGTGGGGCACAGCCTAGACAAAATGCTAACCCTCAACACTTAATTTTCCACTCAGCTCTCCCCTCAAGCCTTTCTTCCCACCATCCTTCCGTCTGCCCCTCCGTACTAGAAATAGCATCTCCAGCCACCTAGCTTTCATTCTGGAGTTTGCAACATTGCTGAAGTTACAACAGAAATCTCACCTCCTCCAGGAATCTATTTCGGAGTATGCAGGATATCTTGGACTATATTTATCCTGCATCTGTGGTAGATTTTCAATGCAATGAAACAGGTAAGAGTTTGCTTCTAGCAGTTGAGGGGCAAAACCCATGAAACACGGGCTTTTAGTTTTGCAAGGCACTCAAAGTCTCATCTCCATCATGGGGTCGGTGGCATCTCCATGCAGCCACCTAAGTGCTGTGTCCTTGTTGTCTCCCAACCTGTGTGCATATTACCCTAAGTGTTCACCCAGCACTAAAGATGTCTGACCCTCTGTGTCCCGTATGGCTGTAGATCAGGATGCTTCTCTGCTTTGTAGCTAAGCCCCTCTTTCATCAAGCTCATGCCCTGCTCCTTCTTTCAGAGCAGTGGAGATCTCTGGGCCAATGAGGTTTTGTTTTACACACAAATGCAATCCAATTCCTTTGGATGGAATTTGCACGCAACATATCCAAGAGTGGCTCACTCTTTTGGCTGGAAGTTGGAAAGAAAGGATTTTTTTTTTTCCCACCCAGGTTACTCACTAGTACTAGGTTTCCTTCTCCTGTCAGCTATGGATGTAGGCTTTACATGGGGTTTGAAATTCCTTATTTCTACACTGACTGTTTACATGGATTTTAAAAGTTAATGAAACCAACAGCAGCAATAAGAGGAGCAGCGGGTATACACAAGTGACAAACACAGGCAGAATGCAGTATAAAAACTCCAGAGCCAGCAGGCAGCAGTTTTGGTAGAGTAAGTGAAAGAAGCAGCCCCAGGGGGTGGTTGCAACTCCAAGGGGCACCATGTTTACACTAAACAGCCAGCTGTTAACAGCCTGGAATTAGGGTCTGGCATTAAGAAAAGCAGTAACAAACATTATCTGTGGTCTCATCTAATTCAAAAACACTGCCTGTGGACTGAAATTATTCCATTAACAATTTAGATAATAAAATATTTGTACAAGCTCGATGTGGTATGAATGAAGCTAGGTTCAAAATTCCGGGACAGAGAAACAGCATGACATAAGGAGTAAAAGAAAGAAAAAATGGGAAATGTTATGTTGTGAAAAGGGCCGGGTGAATGCAAGGCGGTGAGTTTAAAGATGTATTTATTTTCACTTTAGGTGTATGAGTGTTTTGCATGCTTGTTTAGGTGTATGATTACTTAGGTATATGTGTGTATGCATACATGCTATATATATGCAGTGACCATGGAGACCAGAAGAGGGTATCAGATCTCTTGGTACTAGATTTTGCAGACTGTTGTGAGCTGCCATGGAGGTGCTGGGAAGCACCATGTGGGTGTTAGGAAGTGAATCTGCAAGAGTAGGAAGTGCTTTTAAGTGCTGAGCCATCTCTCCAGCTGCAGAAGACAGGTCTAAGTGTCTCTTCCTCCAGATGTAAGGTTTCATGGTGCCTCTGCTGGAAAGGATGGCAGACACTGTCCAAAAGCCTGGAAAATAGTGCCATCCTGGCAGCTAGCAAATTAATACAGGTGTGTGGAGGTGTTTTCTTCCTCTCCACTCTCTGAACCTTCAGTCTGAAGCTGCACCAGGCTCAACCAAATGGCTGTTTCCTTGCTTACATCGTTTCTTGGCCATGGTGAACACCAAAGTCCAGGTTTTTCAGGGACTGTAAGACCTGCCTTCTCCACCAGGATTCAGCTTTCAAATAGGCCACTTATAACTCATAAACTAGAGCAATTGTCCTGATACTGATGGGTCCTGTATTTAACTTAATACAAGCTTAGTATCTGCCGCAGACATCATTGCTGTGTGATCTTCATTGGTGATACCAGGAGAGTCTGTTCCAGTGGATGTGCTGTTTACAAAGTATCAGAATTGTGAAAATTAGAGATACTACACACATTTTCTTATATAGAGGCGATATTTAAATGAAATATTGAAATAGACTCTGCTAGCATGTGTCTGTGAATGAAGATCAAGCAGGGAGTGTCAGTCCCTGAGAAACAATAGTGGCCACTGGGGCACACGAAGCAGAGAAAACTGAGCCAGGATGGATCCTGTATTGAGGCAGATCATGGGCAGGGATTCTTTGTTTTCAATCATTTGGATAAACATGCAGGCAGTGACTACGGGACCTGGTGGTAAGTGCACCAGCTCCTCTCTGTTTCTTTGATAAAATACTATGGCAAAAGGGGCATCTTGGCTTACAGTTCTAGAGGGTAAGAGTCCATCATGGATGAAAAGACTTGGCAACAAGAGCAGGGAAGTGTGTCAGCAAGAGCAGGGAGCTGGCTGATCACATTTCATCCCCACTGGAGAAACTGAGTTGGGGCAGAGAAGGAAGCCAGATGGGGCCAGGCTACAGCCTGCTCCCAGTGGCATTCCTTCCTCTGCCAAGACTCTATAACCTTCCCAAACTACACCACCAAGCACAGACCAAGGATTCAAGTACATGAGCTTATGGGGACACATATCATTCACAGTAAGGGTATGTTCAGAGCTGTAAGACTCCACCGGACTGCCTACTGGGATGGCTTCACCTTTCCTCATTTCTACCTGCAATGAGGGCTTTCTTGCCACTCCGTGTCATGACAGCATTTGTAGATTTGGGTCCTTCCTGTGGTTTATATTGGTAGTGTGTAGCTCATTCAGTTGCACGCATGCCTTCTCTCCCCTAGATCTGTCAAACTGCACCTGCCTGCAGCTCTTACTGCTTGTTCAGTACAGTTGGGACCCTCTATTCTTGCCAGGAGCTGAAGTTTAATATTTTCTGAAATTATTTATCTATCTGTATTAGAATGTAATCATAATGATTTCTTATCTTGCCTGGACATAGTACTTGGGAGACATACAATTTTTGTTTGTTACTGAGAGAAGGTCATGCTTTGTCTGGCTTGGCACTTGCTGTGTAGCCCAGGCTAGCCTCTAATTCATGGCAGTTCTTATGCCTCAGACTCTCAAGTGCTGAAATGTTAGGCATCTAGAACCTCTTCTGGCTTGGAAGTCACTTTTAGCACCACCACTCCCCTCCCTGTTTTCTCCCCTCTTCTGTCTCCCACGTTTCTATGTGGACAGAGCAGAGTTGCATATCCATGCAATGTAGTGAGTGCTTACGTGCATTAGTTTCTCAGTTGAGTAGGACCCTGGCTCTTGATAGTTCTCCTTCTTTCTTTTTTTCCTTCCTTCCTTCCTTCCTTTCTTTCTTTCTTTCTTTCTTTCTTTCTTTCTTTCTTTCTTTCTTTCTAACAGTATGATCTTAAGATACTTGAGTCGTGAGTTTAGGGTATAGAAATGAAAAATTTCTCATCAGGAGAAGATAGAGCATCTAAGACATTCAGTAGGTGTCTACACTGGTGGGCGAAGTGATTGGTAGGTTGGCTCATACTAAAATCACTATATGCATTCAATGTTTGGCTTTCCAGGGTTTCCCTACCAGTGTCCCAGTGACATTTCTATATCCTGTTGCCATCAGCTTCAAGGAGTACTGTTGGGAGCCGCCTGAGCACCCACATCCGCCATTACAAGATGGCGCCTACATTCGGCCGAGGACAAGTTGTAAACAGGCTAGTGCGCATGCACCTGGTAATTTTCCACTTCAGAGTCTCAGCTTCTCTCGTGGCGTCATCTGGCCTGGTGTGCGGGAGCCAATGGGGAAGCTCCATGTCCCAGGCAAGCGCTGTGACCCATATAAAGGGCGGGTATTCTATTGTTCTGAGTCTCCATTCGTGGCAAGCTTATGCTCTCCCTCTCAAGATGCATTAAAGCTTTACTGCAGAAGGATCCTATGTGTGCTGCATCGTTCTTGCTGGCGAGACCGTAGAGCGGGACAGAGTACAGTCCACAGGGTTAGCCTTGCCTCATCTCATGCAGATGTTGGGAGACTGAAAGCATATGGAAGAATTTGAGGGGTTGTAATCACTGAAGGTAGACAGGACTAATGAGTAACGGTGTTCTCCAGAGTGCATTATTGATAAAGGAATGTGAATCCCATTGATGTACTTGAGTCTTAGATTTGTATGTTTCTCCACTTTTAGCACACCCTCTTTAATAACTCATTGGATTCTGGGTACTCTGACAACAGTGATCTCTTTACAATGAATGAATATAACTAGAAGATTGGATTGACCAGATTGTACTGTTCTCCAAAAACTTCCATCCTGGGCTACATCATCTGAACATGCTTCCTGGAATGTGTGCTCAGAAAATACTTTCTTTCTGGGCTGCCTTGTCTGGCAGTATGTAGCTCCTGCACATACATTTCCCCTTTTGGCCATTAGTGGGAGTGCTGGGCCATGCTGTGATGTCTGGGATAATCCAGGACTTTCGTGCAAGCCTCTGAGTGCAGGTCTGAACTCTGCATCCCTCAGCATCTTTGCACCCCTGCCCTTCCTACTTTGCCCAGAGTGCATCCTTGGTCCCTGACAGCTGCCCCAACCCAGAACACAGTGTGTCAAGTGGCTGTAATCAGTGAGCTGGCTGACCTAGTTTTGAAACAGGTTAATCAGAATATATTTGACAATTATTTTTTTTCTAGAAAGAATGTCTTATGTGATTCATTTATGAACTAGTGTACAGAACTAGGCTCGATGACTTTATGGTCACTTTCTATTTCCTTCTTATCTTGTGAAGTGAGATTTAACATTTTCAGAAGGCATCTGCTGAAATATTCATATAAATGAAGCAAATTTCCATATAAAGCAGAAAAATCCCAATTCAAGGGTTTGCCCCCTTAATACTGCCTTTTCAAAGTCAATGTTTGCCAAGAAATCTCTTCACTATTTTTTTCTGTTTGTTTGTTATATTTCATCATGCAAGCCCATCTCATTGAAGAGTGAATAGATTGCTATTTGATGAGCCATGCTTCCTGTTCACCAGGAGCATTGACTCTGTTAGGTGCTAGGCCAGCCTTCCTGTTATGGAGCCTTCATCTGCCTCCAGCTGTTTCTCTTGCCCTGACCCCTGATAAACAATGAAGACTTTGTGAGCAGAGCCTCTGGGATAGGTGCTGACTGTAGGCTTTTAAAGACAGAGCTCCTAGCCCGGCACTGGTGGCGCACACCTTTAATCCCAGCACTCCGGAGGCAGAGGCAGGCAGATTTCTGAATTCGAGGCCAGCCTGATCTACAGAATGAGTTCCAGGACAGCCAGGGCTACACAGAGAAACCCTGTCTCGAACAAACAAACAAACAAACACAACAACAACAAAAAGACAGAGCTCCTTCCTGTTCATTTCCTGTGCTTACTTGGGCAAATTGTGCCCATCGTTCACCATAGAGCTGGATGTCAACACCTACAAGGCTTTCCTGTGGATATTGCAGCCGACAGTCTTATTCCTCAGTGTGATCCTGTAATGCACTGGAGCCCAACAGAGGGAGGCCTCCCCCCCTCCGCTACCGAATCCACAGAGCACATGGCTCTGAGAGAGGACTTGACAACAGTTCATTGTCATGGATGTACAGTTGCTACAGTGTAACCTTGACCATATTTAATGTCTCTTTGGGAATCCATATTCAAAAACAAATTCAAATAGGAAACAATCACAAGATTAAGTCTGTCTTCAGAGCTTTTGCTCTGGGTAGGACCCTGTAGAGCTTGCCTTGGCTCTAACCACAGGCACTTCCTGTCCTGCTTTGCATGTGGCTAGTCCCACTGTGCTGTTTTCCTTTGAGGACATAGTACTCAGCAAGTAACCTGAAAGCAGATTGGCTCTCCTTCAGTCTTTCAATTAGTATTTATACATCTGCTTTGTCCTTTAAATGCTTGGTTTATTATTAAATACTTCATAGCATTCTGGTGATTTGTGTTCTGTAGTAACTCACTTAGACAAAGGACACTGTTGCCAAGCCCCTGGTTGTATTGGTGACAGCTCATGGATCTTGCCATGATCCAGGGTTCAACTGTATGTTGATGCCCCTCCTGAATAATTTACCCAGTGCTCTGGTTTAATCCAAGAGCTCTTCTGGTTGGGGTGATAAACACGCCTGTGGGGTGTACATCTAGCTTACTCCTCAGACGTGACCTTTCTTTTATCAGCTACCCATCACTGGAGATAGACGGTCATTCTGAAGAACATTGGCATTAAGAAAGCACAATTGAGCTTCCCTGAAAATCAGTCTACGTGTGATGTCACCTACTGGTAATCCCAGCACTTGGGAGCTTGAGGCAGGAAAGCCACTAGTAGGTTTGGTCTGGTCTCTTTAGTAGTATTGTGTCTCAGAAAAAGTATTTGTTTTATGGCTTATAAAAGCCAGACCTACTCTGCAGATACCTATAGTCTCTCAATGCCATTAGAAAATGAATGAGAATAACGTAAGCTTCTCAGATGTGATTGAATGGGAGGTAGATACTCTGAAACTGGGCAATGTAAAAGACCACTATCCGACATGCAGTGGCTTGAATAGAAAACAGCTCTCATCCAAAAGTGGCTAGTCGGTACCCAGGCTCACTCCGCAGTCACATTGCTGATTTGGTTCCCATGTCTACGTTTGGAAAAGGTACCCAGAATCGGAAAACCACAAGCTATTCAGAGCTTGAAGGAATAAGGGCCCCAGGGTGGGTCTCACTTCCCACAACCTCATCTTACCTAATGACCTCCCAAAGCCCCACCGGTAAATGCCACCTGCTGTGAAGGCAACTGCCTGCCTCCACCCTGTGGAGCATCACAGCCTGATCTTTACTTGGCTCCCTGGTCCTGCTTTATGATGCAATGCTTTAGTGTGCATTTCTTTCCAAAAATACAGGTAACTTTAAAGTTTCATTTTGCTGAAGAATATTTCAGGTAATTTGGAGAACACCAGACAACGCGTGTCTGAGTGTCTGATATTCTAGGCTTCAGTTTCCCTGGGGACTTTGCCTCTGAGGATAGTTTACACTAGTCCATTCAATCACGCAGTTCATATTTTGTCTCAGTTTGTATTTCTAAGGGATGCTGGCTGAAATGAACTTTACAATGTTCATGTGATGGAGGAAATGAAGTTAATACCAGAAAGGATTAGTAAGCAATTTACGTTAATCTTTGTTTAGAAAGCCTGGGAATGAAAGTTATTCCCACTCAGTGACCTAAAAAAAAGGATGCTCATGTTGAGCTCAGACTACACAGAGAAAGAGGTCTTGCTGAGCAATGAGGCCCACAGGACTGGAACTACTAAGCAGGCAGCATCTGGGTCATGTGCACGTGCAGAGGTGTAGGAGTTTCTGGGAGCTAAGGTGGTTACTGACATGGACTTTCAGTAAATACTGATGGAGGGAAAAAGTGAAGTAATGCCATCCTCGAGGGAGGGTGGCGCCCTCTGAAGGAGTGATTTGGAAATACACTCCCATTATGGACAAGTAGGTTCAGAATCTCTAGGTGACTTGGTATTCACTATTTACATTTTATTCTGCTTTTTCTATTATTTTATCTGTATTTAACTAAGAATTGCTTGTTGCTTTGTAGTTTTACTATTGAGAACTTTGCCAGTTCCAGAAAGAGGCTAAGAGTCTCTACGGTCATCTACCGAGGTGCCTGGAGATGAACCCTGAGTTTCTACTCTGATACATCTGCACAGTGGCAGATGAATCATGTGGGCAGTGGGCATTTGAATTCTCGATCTCAGCCCCTTCACAACACTATTATTGTAGCCTTGGATTTTGGATTCCCTATAGTGTTGACTTGGTTCCTGCAGGGTCAAGCATGTTTCTGTCTCACTTACCCTAGGTGTGGGGAGAGACAACTCAAGCTAATGTGTTTAACTGATAGGCAGAGAGGATGCTCAAGGGACTGAGGGTCCTGCGATGCTCAACCACTGTGAGAGTAATTATCTTGACATGTTTGAGGAGTCCGCAGGCAGAACGGAAGCCAAAAACTACTGAAGCAGAATCAAGTCTTGTCTTCCACCTCAAATTTGTGCTTTTTGTAGCCTAGAAGACCTAAATCCAGATAAAGATACATATACACATACACACGAGTACACACACACGCACACACTCACACAGAAACTCCAGGGTCCTCCAATGTTTCTGTCTTTGTGTTTTAGTTACTTCTTGCATGTCCATGGACAATACAGTAATGCAGGTAAGAGAGTTAAGGTGGATGTTTGAATATTTCATTTAAATTGCCTTCATTTTGGATTTACTATGAGTGCTGATTTTTATGTGTGCTATTTGATTTATAAGCTTGATGATAATGCTACAGTTCAAACTTCTCAATTACAAGTCAATCTTCCTCGCTGTGCTTAGGGACAGCGGCCCTTGACATCTTTTGCATTGCAGATGCCTGTATGATGGGGTTGTCACATACCCAACATTACCTTCTGGCATTGAAATCAACCCCTGATTGTTTCCTGTTCTGTCTAGGGGTGATGTCCTTTATAGTCTCGTAAATGAGACTTACAGATGAGTTTAACTATGCATGCTCAATTTAAGATCTACCAAATCATAAACGGTTTCAGAAAAAAAAATAATGTACTTCAGAAATTATTTCATTACTATTTAAAAAGAGACTTAGTCACAGAACTTTAAAATAGTTATTTAAGAAAAGTCTTCGGAAGAGATAGAAGAATGTTTCATAATTAAAACAAAAATCAATATACTTTCTGTTATAACATGTTGAAAAGACAATTCAGAGAATCTTTACACTAACCTTCACCTCAATTTCCTTGATCTGTAAATTCTTTGTTATACCAGGTGTGGTGTTCCAGGCTGTATTCCTAGTACCGAGGCTTCTGAGGCAGGAAGATAGTGATAAGTTCAAGACCAAACTGGATAATAGTTTACCCTACCTCAGAAAGCCAGAAAAAAAAGGGAAAAGTTCTGAGTTTCTTTGAAGCGTTTTTTTTTCCTCCTTTATAAGCTAATATTAAAAATGTGATACCCCTGAGATATCAAACATATAGATATATCTATATAGAAAATTATTCATCTCTATATAAATTATCTCTATCTCTATCTATCTATCTATCTATCTATCTATCCAATGGGAGGGAGAAAATACTGTGACCAAAAGCAACTTGGGGAGGAAAGGGTTTATTTCACTCACAATTCCTCAAATCGTTCATTATTAAAATTAGTGAAGGCAGGAACTCAAACAGAGCAGGAACCTGGAGGCAGGAGCTGATGCAGAGGCAATGGAGGGGTGCTGCTGACTAGCTTTATAACATCCAGACCATGTGCCCTGGGGTGACCCCACCTACAGCAAGTTGGGCTCTTCCATATCATCCATGAATTATGAAAATGGTCTCCAGACTACAGGCATTTTTGCAGTAAAGACACCCACTTCCAGGCTGGTGTCAGATTGACAGAAATCAACAAGTACATTCACATCAGGTGAACAGGCTTCCCTTGTCTTCCTAGGCTTTTAAGGGTTTGGGGAAATGTATATATGGTTGTAGATTGTATCAGTACTGCCGATGGAACCTTTGTGCTTTACCTGTTCTTCCTCCCGTGAGCTCTGGCACCCACTAATCTTTCCAGTGTCACCCCTGGGCACTCTTATCCCCGTGGGACATTAAGTTGTTGGAAGCAAGATAAGTTCCACCCTGTCTTTGTAGTGGCTTTCTGCCTTCTTTCTTTCTGTCACTGAGTAAAAATTGTTTATCCATTCACCCATTAAAGGCATCTCGGGCTGAGGAGACGGCTAAGGGGTTAGAAAACTCACGGTGTGAACGTGAGGATGTGAGGGTGGAACCCAGCATCCATGTAGAAACACAAGTGTCTCAGTACAGGTGTATAACCGCAGTACCAGGGGATGGAGACAAGCAGATAGATTCCTGGATATCACTAGCCAGCTAGACTAGCAGAATCGAACTCCAGGTTGGGTAAGTGGCCCTATCTCAAAGAATACAGTGGGCAGTGACTAAGAAAGATAATTGTAGATCTCTGGTTTCCACTGGCACATATATGCACAAATTGTTTATCATTTACACACACACACACACACACACACACACACACACACACACAGAGTTATTCTGATTATTTCTAGCCTTCATGAACAAAGCTGTAGTAAGCATCATGTGTGGGTTTTTGTGGGCACATAAACTTCCAAGTCCTTGCTGGGCAAACGGATACATTGTGTCCAATGATGAAGGCATATTCAGTTTATTCAAAAACTGCCCAGCAGAAGGGGTCCCACTGCAGGGAATGAGTTCTTATGACATTTTTGTCTTTTGGGACCCTAGTGCTGTTTCGATGCAGGGTTACATCCATTCTCCTGACATCTTCTTGCTTTGGTTTGGAGTGCCTTAGAGATGGAGTGGTCTATTCGTAACTTGCTGGCCATCAGTGAATTGCGGAACTGTCCAGTCTCAATCAGTTTTCAATCATTTGTTAATTGTATTCTCGAGTCTCAGGAGTTCTTTGCTTATTTTGGTTACTGGTCTCTGTCCTATGACTCTTTAATCCTCTGGTTTGTAGCTTCTGTTTTTCTATGAACATTGCTGTGGCAGAGGAATAGTTACTCATCTCAATGGGATTTTGTTTTTAATATTTTCCTTTTTTATTCTGTATGTAATAGTCATTTCCAGACTCCAGGTTGCATGACTTTCCTCTTGTGCTGGTGTGTCTGATTTATGTGCCTAATTAAGGGTTCGTAAGAACCCATTAAGGAGTTACATAAGTTGTCTTTATTTTCTACATCTGGATTGTTTACACATACAAATTCGTATTGTCTCCCTGGAATCCTGCCCAGTTGGTTGAGCTGTGTTCTCTTTACACCAAGCTGGATTTGATGTATGAGCATCTGTTGGGATTTCGGGAGACTGAGTCTACGGTTGTCTTTTCTCGTTTTGTTTGTCTTTGTTGGAGGGGGTCCTGATGTCAGAACGAAGTGAGGCATTTCTGACTTCCATTGCCTGGAACACTGTAGAGTTAGCATCATTAGTCTTCCTTAAATGGACTGTATAACATATGGGCAGCCTATCAGGGCCAGATACCTTTAGCTTTTGAAAAGTTATCAATTCCATTTCATTCACCTGATAAAGACAGGCCTGATTAAACAATCTGCTTTCTCTTTATGTAGGTTTCACTAGAAGTGTCTTGCTGGGTGAGGCGGCACATTCCTTTAATCCCAGCAGAGTCAGAGGCAGGCAGATATTGTGAGTTCTAGAATTTTCCATCTCTTCCTGGTGTCACGATTGGGGGCATTTGGTTGTCTCTGTCATAGCAATGTTCCTTTATTTTCACTTTAATGCTCTTTACTTCACTAGGATGGTCCCTCTTTCATCTATAATGGTATCAATTCTTGTCTTTCCTATTTTTCTACCTTATTTTTTATTTTACGTTTTATCACTTTTTCTTTTACTTTATATTTACTTTACATTACACTTTTACTTATTTTACCAATCTTTTGATGACACAGCACCTGTACCTGTAGGTTTTCACTGTTAAGATTCTTCAGTCTCAGGTCCTTGCTGAGATGGATGTGTTCTGTGTTAAATAATGCACCTTGACAGCTAGTTTAGCGTGCAAAGAATCCCTGCCACTCTGAAGCTTTTAAAACCCATTTCTACAGATTCTGGAGTCAGGATGCCTTCATCCACACCCATCCTTCCCTTGGACTGCAGAAAGGTGCCTCGCACTGGGGTTTGCTCCTGGGTGTGGGCTGGAGCTCTGGCTAACACAGTCCCTGGCAACACAGGGATATTAACTGGCTTGTGGAGGAAAGAAAAACAAATTCAACATGTATTTATCACAATTTTGAAGGTAAGCACCTTCCATTCATAAAGAGAGTTCTGTGTATTTGTGTGTTAGTATGTCACACACACACACACACACACACACACACACACACACACACTGAAACATGAGCATAGAGTAGCATGCAGTCTATTACAAGTACCATGTACATGGAAGCTTCACAGCAATCATTTCAAAACTGGAAAAGAGACCTAATTGTGACTTTGATTTGTAACTCAGAGAGAAGAGGAAATACCTTAAGCAGGAAAGATGCTTTTGAGGATAATCAGTGTCAGTTTTTACCATGGGTCATCTCAGTTCATTGTCTGGCTTATTTCACAAAATGACCTCTGACTGACCATGTCCACGAGGAGGCAAGGCCCCATCCTATGACATTCAGTCTATGGCATCCTAAAATGCTTGGGATATACACATAGCACATCAACTCCATTGGCCAAGTTCCGTTTGCTTAGAAGTTAATGTGATATTCCTATCAGCAGCTCCCAAACACGTGCTTTGACTGTAGTTTGAAAATTTGATGGAATGGTTCTATTTTCTTTCATAAATACAAGTCCGTATGTGTAAATAATCCAGATGTAGGGAATAAAGACGATTTATGTAACTCCTTAATGAGTTCTTATGAGCCTTTAATTAAGCACATAAATCACCAAGAAGCTGTTGGCTCTAATCGCTTCTTGGATCTGCCGTTGATCTGAACAGCAAAGCGGAGCATGAGCCTTCTGCTTCTTGACTATGCTGCTCACTGCCTGTATGCACACCTGCTGAGGTAGGGAGTGTGCAGAGCTTCTGTGAGGTAACCAACGCAAAGCCAGGTCTGAGATGTGTGTTGCTCATGAGCGAGGCCACATAGACACTGTCTGTACCTGAGCATGTCATCACAATACTGGGGGTAGAGAAGAGAACCCGATCATGAACTCCAGGAGAAAACAGTTTACCTGGAGGCACAAAACTATCACACTTGAAAAGAGGTGTGTCAGAGGCTGGAGGGCAAGTGTGACCATCAAGCAGGTGTGAGCACCAAGCAGGTGTGAGCAGCCAGTTCCTACAGAGCAGAGGAAGAAGTATCTTTTGGTATAGAAGGGCCCAGCCTGACTGGGATGCATGTCACAAAGAAGTCAGCAATGGAGACAGTCTGAGTTTCCATTGTGTATGAGAGAAGGGCCTTCCTTTAGATGACCCAGCCTGAGAGACAAACTCAATAGGTTGTTTAGTATTGTATGTACATACACACCCTGCATGTGCACACTGGTGTTCACAACACACACACACTTCACCTACATGTTGACATAGGCACTTTTGTTTAAAAGAATAAATTATATGTTGGTAGTTCTTAGCCCATCTGGGTGTTTGATGATCATCACGAGCAGAGGTTGTTTGTTTGTTTGTATCTTACCTGAATAACTCTCAATGCTGGAATGGCAGACACTTTGCATCCACATGAATGTCCAGCCTAGGAACACATCTTAAACACCACAGAACCCTAGACTACTTCTTTAGATGACAAACCTGATAAGTAGTTTCCATATGAGATAAAGTTGTATCCACAATTCCCATATAAGTTGTGAAAAACAGAGCACATAGATTTTAATTTAGCGATTTTATCTGCCTTTTAAATTTAATTTTATTATTATTATTAGGCATGTATGAGAGAGAGAGAGAGAGAGAGAGAGAGAGAGAGAGAG
Organism: Rhynchomys soricoides; assembly: GCA_019843965.1. NCBI lineage: Eukaryota > Metazoa > Chordata > Mammalia > Rodentia > Muridae > Rhynchomys > Rhynchomys soricoides. The sequence continues at coordinate 3,344,103 of JADRCH010000044.1, read as the reverse complement.
AGAATGTGTGTCGCATGTGTGTGAATACATTCAGGCACACATATAGTATGTGTATGGAGGGTTCAAACACAATTTGGGGGAATTGGTTTGGTTCTCTCATTCTACTGTGGATCCTGGGGATTGAACTGACATCTTCATGCTTGCCCAGCAAGCGCTTTTACCCTCTGAGCCATCTCACCTGCCCTTCAGCCAAGGTTATGAGTCCTCACAGAGCTTCAGACGCGGGGCAATGTCAATGTATTTTTAGTACTAAAAGGAGTTGATTTTCACTTTCTGTATGTTACACGAGGAAATTCAGTTGATTTTACCCTTTTATTCCACATGTAGGCAAGTTATATTGTTTATGGATTTCAGGGTTTGTGAAAATTTACCAGGGAGATAAGCAATGAGTGGGTTAAATTCGATAAATTTGTTTCTATGAAAATTCATGCATGTAATTAAAATTACATAGATACACTCATTGCCTTGACCCGGTTCTCATTATACGCTCAGAATGGGGACAAGTAAGATTAGAATTGCTCACTGTTCTGATATCCTCAGACCAACACGACCCCACGGACTGTTCTTTCATATCTGGAGGCTGGAAGCCTACCAGCTGTCACAGCTGAACATGGCGGGTGAGGGCTGCTGTCTAGACAACAGTAATCGTGTCTTTCTGTTTGGTTATCGTTTTCACACAAGCAGCTTTCCTGGACGCACCAATCAGAACTTCCCTTACAAGCCCCTCCACATCCCTTTGGCTGATGCCTGGAACTCATTCGATCATACTCATGCATCTCATAATTAATATCACATCTTCCCGAATTTATAAATAAATGTCTTTGTATTAGGAATCCTAATACAGAACAATATATGAAGGAACAGAACAACAGATATATGTGGGACTTGTTAGACTGGCTTACAGGATGTGGCTGAGTAGTCCACCATTTGACTGTATCATGACAGAGGCTGAGAATTCTGGAGCTGTTCCCTCCACGAGGTTGGATGCCTCCAACATTCCAGTCTGGTGCTGGAGTCTGGAGGATCCCTGGAGCTGCTGGTTTACAGTCTATGATGGAATTCTGAAGAAGGTGGATGTAATACCATTCTCAACAACAGGCTGGGTGAACTTGCTGGTGAGAGTGAGAACAAACTGGCAAAGAGCAAACGCTTCCTTCTTTATGACCTTTTCTGTGGGCTGCTACCAGAAAGTATGGTTCAGCCTTAGGGTGGTTCTTCCTGCTTCAAACATTCTGATAAAGAATATCCCTCACAGGGGTGGCTAGCAGCTTGGGTTTTCATTGATTCCAGATGTAGTCAAGTGGACAACTAAGTCATTGGTCTTCTAATGCATAGTTATTCCCCTCTTTGGTTTTCCCCAGAATGCAACCATTTTATGGCATGCAACTCTGCAGTTCTCATCTTTCTGGGAATCCTTTCTTTATATCAGAAACATCTGGAAGCACTTTGACTTAGGTACAATGGCTGACTGTGCAGGGTTCCTTACAGTGAGCCACATCTAAGCAGAGTTTCTTGCAGTGGGTCATGTCTGTGTGAGGTGCCTTGTAGTGGGCCACATCTGGGCAGGGTCGCTAGCAGTGGGCTATGTCTGTGTTGGGGTTCCTTGCAGCAGGCCTCTTGCCATTTTATCCAAGAGGAACTTGGAAGCTGACTCTGGTTTTAAGACCCTGCTTCCCCTGTGTACATAAGAACCAGAATAGAGGCAATTATTAAACTATACACCCATTGAAAACTTAAAAGGCAAGCTATCTTTGGACATAGAAAAAGTCTCTGGGATATATTTTATCTCATGATGGAAACTTAAGGATGCTTTAAGTTCAATTCAGAAAGGCTGTGGTGAGTTTGGGAGCCCTTCCGTGTGAGCCGTGACCTCTTGTTCCTCATCCGGACATGTGCCTGTCATCAAGTCTTTGCAGAGGTACCCCCTTCTTCTGATCCTTTGATGCAGTTCTTGGTCTCTGTGTCTGATCATCCAATATGCACCCCTCTTCCCAGAACCAAAGCTCCTAGGCTTGTTAGCCTGGAAGTTTGTTATAACCATTTGCATGGGCACCAATATTGGACAAAAGCTGCTTGTGTCTTTCTTACCAGAGCTGTGCTAAACTCACAGGAGCTGTTCAGGAAACCACCACTGAGTCAGGACCTATTTTAAATGCTCCCATTGAGAGAGCTGCTGCAACAGACTCACTCACTACCAGGAGATCTGTCCCCACCCACAAAGTCCTTGATCACTTTCTCAACAGGATCTCCTATCCATCAGCCAATAGCTCAGAATCTCTCTACCAACTGGCCTGTAATATGCGTTATGTGTGTGTGTTTGTGTATGTGTGAGCACATGTGTGTGTGCACCTACATGCTCACATGTGTGTGTACATGTATGTGTGAATGTGTGTGCATGTATGTGTGAATGTGTGTGTATGTGTGTGTGTACATGTGTATGTGTGAACCTACATGCTCATATGTGTGTATGCACATGTGTGTGTGTGCATGCATGTATGCATGTATGTGTGAATGTGTGTGTGTGTGTGTGTGTTGTCTTCTATATAAAGAAGGTAGAAAGGGACTGCTGTGGACTCCAGAGGCCTAATGCATGGTTTTACTGCACTGCAGTTAGAATGGAAATGCAGCAACTTAATTGTAGGAGAAACAGGGTTTGTGCTCCCACCCAGCATCTGTTCATAGACTCTTCTGGAGAAGTTGGGGTACAGAGCAGCAAGAGGCAGATACTGACCATCAGTACTGTCATCAGCATGTCAGAGAGCTGTGGATGAGGCCCTGACCTCTGAGGGAGTTCGTAGGCTTCTCATATCGCCCTACACGGAGTTAATGCCCATTCTTACATCTTAGGGGAATGCTCATAAAAAAGCAAGTGATAATGGGTATCTAGGATGTGGAGGAAAGAGAGTCAGTCCTCTTGCACAGTTGGTGGGGATATAAATCTGTATGGCCATTATGGAAAGCAGTATGAAGCTTCCATAGCAAATTAAAAATAGAGCCACCATGCGACACAATTTCCTAACTTCTGGGAATATACCCAATGGAAATGAAATCAGTTTGCTGAAGAGATGTCTGCACTCCATGTTTCTTGCAGCATTAGTCACAGAAACCAAGACGCAGGGTTAACCTCAGTGTCCATCAGTAGGTGGATGAAAAAATGGGTATGCTATGATTCCATGTGTATCTTAGTGATCAATCTTTTGTCTAGCAGGCCCAATGCTAAAGGTTTGATTCCCCAGAGTGGAATAAAAATGATTGCATATATATAACAGATTAGAATACTGTTTATTCATAAAATAGAAGGAATCCTGGCATTTGACAACATGATAAACCCTCAGAGGACAGATCCTACATGGCTTACTGTGTGTGTGTGTGTGTCTGTGTGTGTCTGTGTGTGTGTCTGTGTGTGATGAGACTCACCCTGCAGATTCTCTCCATTTTGATTCCAACTTGCAGGAAGACACCTCTCATCTTTTCCACATGCCAGACTGCAGTAGAGTAAGCCTGCCTTCCCATGTCTGGTCCCTGAGACCAGCAGGATCCCTCCTAAAAGCAAGATTGCAACTCCTATCAAACTTCTTAGGGTTTATGCATTGTGTTGTCTGAGCTCGTAGACCTCCGCTGCTGTCATGCCAGGTGATACTTTGAACCCAGGTTGTATCTGTTCTTCTGTAGATTTAGTCGTATGAAATAAGACCTTGATTAGCAGAGGGGTCGACAACCTCTGATAAAAACAGCGACCTGTAGTCTCCTACCATCCTGAACGGAACCCTAATACATGCATCTCATTCATCGGTATGAACTTGAAAGAGTCATTCTTTGGGGTGTTGCTTTTGTTCCAGTTTGGAGGTTGATATTAACTCCATAATTCTCCCACAACATCATGCTGCAGTATAGGCTCTACCAACATCAATCCCATAGAAACAGAGAGCACAGTGGTGGTTGCTAGATACTCGGGTAGGAGTGAAGAATGGGTAGCAATTTAGAAGGGCACAGACTTCATGTTCTAAGTTCTGACACCCAATGCAGAGCAGAGTTCTTATAATTAGCAGTGTGATGATGCTCACGTAAGTCTGCTAGGAGAATCAACTTCATAGGTCCTCACCATCCACTCAACAAAGCTAAGCATAAGAGGTACCTGGCAATAGTGTTGGAATGCATATATGCTAATCCACTTTTGCCTCTGTGACAAAAGTCTGGGAGAAATAACGTAAGGGAAAGGGGATTTAATTTGGCTTGCAGGTTTAGAAGCTTCAGGCTGAGGATGACTGGGTTGTTTTGTGTCCGTGGTTGTATAGAACACCACGATCTGGAGACTGGCAGTGGAGGTTGCTCACTCCCAGAAAGGAAGGTAGATCAAAGACTCTCTCTAATGACCTACTTCATCCAACTGAGCCCCATGTCTTCTCCGTCTTTCACATCCCAATAATGTCATCAAGTTATTAATGACTTACTCGATCATGCAAACCATAGCATTATGGTTCTTCTAGTTCCATATCCTCAAAGCCCCTTGACCTGTGCAACCAAGCCTCAAACACACAAGCTCAACCATAATAGCACGCATGTATCAAAGCTTCATGGTGAACACATCTCATAGTTCAAATGACCATGAGGAATTATCTGAAGGTATGTTTGAGTGCCTAATGTAATTAAATTCATTGTAAACATCGAGTAGGTGGTTGTAGCTATTTTAAATATTTAAAATTTTCTATTTAAATATTTTAAATAGTTTAATCTCTCTTTAATTGCATATTTTTCTTTTATCCTGGAAGGGCTTTATACTCCAAGGTTAGGATTGACCAAGGCCATCTCCCAAGTCCTGATGTCCTTGTCCACTAATTTCCCCCCTTGCTTTTCCTTGAGATTTTTCAGGAGACCATATAGACTTCCTTGTATATGAATTGGACACTTATTTTGAAAAGGCTACTATTGTGATGTCTGTGTATTGAATGATTAATCATAAGGCAATGATTTTGAGTAGCAGGGCCTCTGGAAGCCTCTTCCTGCTGAACAGACTGAAGCTGTCACACTTTATGACAGCAGTGGGCTCCATATAGATGAGGAATACACCTTCCTCTTTTCCCCAGTGAGAAGACCCTTGTCAGGTATGGCTCCTTTGTCTTGGACTTCCAGACTCCAGGACTGTAGGAAACATATTCCTACTGCTCACAAATTATTCACTCTCAGTTATTATTTGTAATAGCACAAAAGCAAAAGCCTCATCCAGCTGTCAATCCTGAGAAATTTGAACCTTCTAGCCAACCTCCTTATGCTTTACCAGAAAATACTAATATCTCCACGTCAGGAGAGAACAGAGTTAGTGAAGACATTTCTTCAGCTTGTCTCCTTCAGGGTCCCCCAGGCATCTAGCTGGTGCTAAAATGGGAGTTGGAGTCATTCATTGTCTTGTTTTATTTGGATAGAAGAGTTTTCTCCCAATGAGCCTCAGGGACTTGCGCTCTCAGAAGTGCTCTGTAATTCTCCTGCACCTCTTTAATTTATGTTCTGTGAATTGCTACCTTAGGTTTAGGACTCAGTTCAGGGTCTCCAGCCTTTAGTGTTTTCTGAACAGTGTAATCTCACATGCTCCCACGGTCTCCTCGTGACTATCCCCTCCCTCTCACCTGGTGTGAGAGACTTCATCTTTTTCCACAGGTGCATGACACCATCTCAGAGGACTGGTGGTGCTAGATATTCCTGACATCTAACCCTCAGTCTTGAAGATAAGGACAGGAGCATGTTACAGCTTTATCCTGATCCTGGGTCTTTGTAAGCTCTGCAGCATAAATGTTTTTCTGGTGTAGGTATGTGGCAAGACCAATGACTTCCCCTGTGTTTGAGGACATGAAGGTGCCTCCATGGCCCGAGGAGCTCACCTGTGTTCATAGGAGTTCAACATAGATCCTTTCCTGGCAGGTGCAAGGGACATGCTGATTCAGTGTCTCTTTACTGGTCTCATTCATCAATATCTACACATCAGTATCTATATCTGTCCCTGCTACCCAGACAATATAGATGATAGATAAGCAGATACATGACTATGTAGGTGTATTTATTTGCTGCTCTCTATACTCTATTCTGTTTATCATTTGTGATTGACGTACGTGTTTCTCTCATATTTAAAAGCTGACATTTTTGCCCCACTCTTCTTCTTTTACCTTATTTTTCAACTTCTAGCTGCCATTTTAAGCAAAGGAAATATTTTCAGAGGTAATGATTTCCAATTTGCATTGATTTATTTACTGCCCATGGTAAGAATATTCACCATACCTATCACACACACAATTAAGCATGTTCCTTTTTTCTTAGTTATGTATATAACTCAAAGGTATGAACTGGTCAAGGGAAGCCCTGCTTTGAGCCAGAACAGGCTTGGTTAGTATTCTAATTGTACAGGATGATGGCTGTGGAGGAGCACTTTATTTTAAGCATTGTGACCCATGACTTCCTTCTGCAAGGCAGATGCATATTTAAAAAACAATTTGCATGCAATGTGGAGATGGTGCTTTTGGGGGGATATGCATGAGAATCATGGGGATTGAGTGCACCGTAAAGTAAAATGTAAAATTATCTCAATATATTTTTACATATGATTATGTTTTAGATACATTGGCTTAGACAAAATATGCTATTAATTCTGTCTGCTTCTGTCTACTTTCTTGATGTGTCTCTTGGAACATTGTTAACTAATGACCTTGCTCTGCCCCCATTTGCACTGCTGGTGCTGTTCTGGACTTTGCAAGCCAGTTGAAAGATTACTTCATTCTCTCTGCAGTTCTCACTGTGATGGGCTTGAGTGAAGGAGAGTAGGTGGTGGATTTTACCTCTGAGACATCTGCTCGGGCTGCTAGGACAAGAATGTCCCTAGAGTGGGCTTCTGAAGTGGTTGGAGAGAAGATGCAGCTAGTGCATGCCAGCACTTCGTGGCTGATAAGGGAGGTGACCCTGAAGCCTTTGAAGAGCCATCAGCTTTGCGTACATCCTGAAAATATTTGTTGCAGGATTTAGAATTTCCATAGATCTTTAACATTCAACAATACCCTCCTCCCCATTCTCTTCCCTTTAAGCTGATGAGCACCTGTTGGTTATCTTTAGATCTTTCCTGACTGGGGCTAGGAGTGGGTATCAGTAGTAAAGGGCTTACCTAGCAATCCAGGTAAACCCTGTTCTTCCTTGATGGATTAATTCTTGCAGAATGCTTGTCCAAATATCCACTTGTCACAGTCATGTGACTTTAGAGAGCTTGCCTGTGTGTGTAAGTCTGTGTACGTGTGTGTGTGTGAGTGTCTATTTATGTGTGTATATGAGTGTTTGTGTATCTGTATGTATATATGAGGGTCTGTTGTGTGTGTGAGTGCAAGTATGAACATCTGTGTATGTGTGTATATAGGTGTGTGTGGGTCTGTCTGTATAAGTGGCTGTGTATGTGTGTCTATGAGCGTTTGTGTGTCCGCATGTATGTATGAGGGTTTTTGTGTCTGTGAGTGTATATATGTGTGTCTATGGATGTTTGTGTGTCTCTATGTGTATATGAGGGTGTGTGTGGGTGTTTGTATGTGTGTCTGTGTATGTGTCTGTATGTCTGTGTGTGTGTGTGTGTGTGAGAATGTATGTGTGTCTATGGGTGTTTTGGTTTATATATGTGTGTCTGGGGGTATGTGTGTATATATGTATACTTCCTTCCTTCATGTAAAGGCCTTTAGGCTCTGTGAGGCCTGGGGTTTATCTGCCTCTGCTCACTGTATGCCCTCTTGCTCTCATGGGTTCCTTACCAAGTTGAAGATCAACAAGCAATTGTATGAACAAATGAATTAAGGAACTATGAAGTCACTCCTACTCTAGATGCCCCATTCCAACAGTAAACCCTGAACAAAGGAGACAGGAGGGCAAATTCTACAACTTAAGTCACACAGGAGCTGTTGCCCTGTCTCAGGAAGTTCTTCTTGCTCCAGAAGCATACTTCTGATGTGGATAGATCTTATTTGGCACAGGACTGGGCTGAGTGTTAATGTCCTGACCTCTCTCTCAGCACGGTGCTTCTGATTTGCTGCCAGTGCAGTGAACTCCATCTTTGGATACAAAACTCAACACTGAGCTTTGAGCATGCTCAGAATACAGATCAGGGGGTTGGTGACACTGTGGAATATATGGGTAGAATCCTTAGGGGCTTCACTCTGTGTGGCTCCTGTCCTCTGAATTTGGCCAGTAGGTATGACACTTGATGAGAAAGAAAAACAAAAAACAAACAACAACAACCAAAACACCACCTACTTCCATTTCCTAGGCATGTCATTGCTAGGCATAAAGTCCTTGACTAGAGTCACAGGTCCTGGGGACACACAGTGGTCTAGACCATTCAGAGCCATCACATTCTGCACCATCATCCTCCACCAGACTGTGATATGTCCCTTTCTTTTTTCTCTCCTCTCAGAGATGACAAGGAACATCTCAGAATGTTGAGGTTACACTGCTAGGCTTGGTGCTTGGCTCATTTTGAATGGCTCATCTCTATGAGCTCAAGGAGGTTTTTATAGCCTGACAGATAGATGCCGGCAGTGGAGGGCCTGCATCTGGCACAGTGACAGGGGGGTCTCTTGCTACTGTGATCTCCAAACAGCTTTCAAGGATCTGAACTGAAAATGCACAAGAAACGCCACTCACACTTAATTACCTTTGCAGCAAATCTAATCTTCTTATCTCATAATTGAGGTTTGTAGATGCCAAAAACAAATTCCTCATAGTACTTTGTGTTGATTGTAGCATGGAACATTTTTGTTTAGAAAGAACCAAATGTGACCAGCATTTCGTCTGGAAGAGTAAGGACAGATTTAGTTTTTTGATATCTTTCATTTTCTGGGAAAAGGAGCAGTGGACTCCCCTCATGCCACCTCTGTGGTTGGTGCTCTAGTCCACAAAGCACATGAAGTGTTATTTTCAAAAGTTTTCATCTCTACAGGGAAAATACTAACATTTTAGAAAATATATACAACAATTTGATTTTTTTATATTTAGTGTGATTTTATTGCTTAGCTTATTAACTAGAGGCATACCCTGTGTTCCAAAGATGAAATCCTCAAGCGTGCCAACAGTATTGACTCCAATCTTTGTCACATCCCAAACACCCATCCAGACAAGTCAGGGACTGACTGTAGCTGCTCCCTGCTATTTTCAAGCAAGAGAGACAAACTGAATTTCCTAACTTCTTAATGATCTTCGTACAAATGATTTTATTATATTTTTTTTTCTTGGAATAAACAAAAACTGCATTCAGCACTATCCTCCAACTTGTAACAACTTGATTCTTACTTTTGGTACTGTCAGTCAACCTGTGGCCACTCGGACATCCATATCACTATAGTGCTCCAAGTGCCTACTGTCCAGTGCTCCCCACTGTACTGCCTGGTGCTCCCCACTTTACTTCTTGGTACTCCCTACTGGACTGCCTGGTATTCCCCACTGGACTGCCTGGTGCTCCCCATTGGACTGTCTGGTGCTCCCCACTGCACTTGCTGGTGCTCCCCACTCTACTGCTTGGTGCTCCCACTCTACTGTCTCGTGCTCCTCACTCTATTGTCTGAAACTCAAAGCCCAATGGAGAAAACCTTTCACAAGTAGGTTGCAAGGCTCAGTGTTTGGAGATGAGCAAGAGGCAAAAGCAGATTGGCTTATATCTTGTCACATGAAGGTTGACAGAGAAATGAAGGCCACTAGTATTCAGGGTTGTGTAACATTTAAAAGGAGAAAAGTATTGAGAAGAGCTAGAGAAAAGGCAGGGACTTGGGGTTCTGGGCTAATCTGTGGAAGGCACCAACAAGAGTGCACCCAAAGTTAGAGTTATCTTAAGCACAAGGCAATTCTGTTTATGATTGGGGGTGGAAGATGACTTTCCTGATTGGGGTTTGCCTTGGAAAACATACACTCTTTGCTAAAGAGAAATAAATGGTCTTCTAAACCTTATTCCTTACTTAGGACACAGCTTTAAATAGCACATGTGCTAGCTGGTAGACTTATAGCGGCTCTTCTGATCCCACGAAGGGCTCACACTGGCAACCCAGTTATCATATCTAACTCCAAGCCAAACAGACTCCTGCTAATTCCCTGAAGCCCCTGGGATCACACTGGATGGTTCACCTTGTGTGGGGACTATAAAGCTCTTGAGTGCCTAAGGTCCTTTCTGTGAACTGACTTCATTGTCTACTCTCCCATTAGGTCTGGGTCATGCGGTTCCCAGTGACCCATCTTATTGCTGTGGTGGCGCTCCTGTCCTGGATTCCTCATCTCTCCCATCTTGTTGATCTTTGTTGAAAGAATTCAGATGAAATACACAGAAAATTGCATAGACTACAGGTGAAATTCATTATGGAAGAGGGTGGAGTACTCACGGGGGCTGAGAGTGAATAGCAGCCAAAGGGATCACGGCCGAGCAGTGCACACTGTAAAGGAGAGAAACAGATAATGGGAAGAGAGATGTGCCGCCCAACACATTAGGCAGGTTTTATATAATTTCTAAATTCTCCAGAACAGACAGCTTCCCCTGGGGGGGGGGTTCTGTCTAGGTGATTGATAGGCCCATTTGCATTGGGAAGGGACAATGGAAAACCCTTGCTCTGTAGCAGAGAGTCTCTGGCTGACTAGCCACTAGTCTAATGATCTTCTAGGTAGCTCAGAATATCATGTCTCTGCTCAGAGATACAACTCATACCCCCTCCCTTTGAGTAACACCCACAGTCTTGCAGCTGCTGATTATGATCCCTGACTGTGTCAACATCTAGCTAACTATCTAACTCTTCCTGGGCTTCAAAGTCCATCAATCTCTTCCCTGGAGGAGGAGGCTTCTGAGATGACTTTGATAGGCATTTCTCCAAGCTATCTTTTGTACCCTACAAGTCTTTGAAATAAAAACTTGCCTGGGTTTGTTTGTATTTCCCAAGTTACTGGCTTGTGATAATGGATCTTACATAGGACCCGGGGACTCAGAACACAGGGAATGGTACCAAGTGCAGCTTTGTGGAGTGGTCAGTCTATGGTTGAGGAAAATAGATACAGATAAGGCCATGTGAAGATGGAGACTATTTTTTCTCTTTGATTATTCCAGAACTGAATTAAGATCAACAATGCAAACTTGATGAATTATTACTGTAAGATAAACCAATATCTAATACTAAATTATATTAAATCAAATTGTATTTTGAAAAATATTTTTTTCTGAAATTTGTGCACATAAGAATCACATAAATTCTTTACTCTAGGAAAGAGGGCTGAAGAATAGAGTAGGTATTTAAATTAATTTCTTTGCTAGAATATATCTGGCATGAAACCAGATGTTTTTTCCATAGTAAGAAAGGTCCTAGCTTTTGAAGACTTCTAAGCCAATTCACCATGAAATATTAGGTAAAACTGCTGAATTCCTCAATACATAGATTTGGATATCAAACATCTTGTTGGCTTCACTGTAACTTTTAAAGACATATTATTTCCTATTCTACCTGAAAGCCTGTTGGGATGCACTTGATTGACATCATAGCAGTTCTCTCGTGGGCTACCACTCAGTAATTTTTCTTGGCAAGGAGCCATACTAAGTAGGAAGGCAATGTGTGTGCCCACTCTAGGACACAAAGTGACAATTTTTCTGCCATAGTCCCTACTCAAACCAGCAGTTCCCATTGATAACAGGTATTCAAATCCAACTTAAATGAGTACAGAAATCTTTAGTTCAGAAAGAAACTGGATGATGCAGTACCCAACAGAAAATAGATGTGGGTGGAAATAAACGACTAGACTTTGATTCACAACAGAGTTCTTAACAGGAGCCCTGAATAATGAGGGTGTTGAATAAACTGGAAGGTTTAATTTCACCTGTCAGATATGTAAGTATGTAATAGATACAACTGAACTCACAGAGCCCAGACATTTTAATAACCTAAAGACATGGATTGAAATGTATTTATAAAATCTACATTGAGGAGAAAGATAAAAGAATGAAGATAAATTAATATCTATGACATCAGGAGTGTTTTCAGGGATATGGCTTATGGGAGAATTTTGGGTATTCTGAAAATGCTCTCTGTCTTGGTTCCATATGGGGCAGTCATACGTAAAGATTAGCAAAGTCTATACTCACGGTTTTGAGCCTGAATAATGCCAGCTATACTTAAATTGAGAACCAGGAGAAGGTTGATGATGTAGCTCAGAGGTGGAGAAGTTGCCTAGCTTGTTTGAGATCTTGGATTTCATCTCTAACTCCTGGTGGGAGTGTAAAAAGAAACAAATGTAAAAACTTTTTTTTTTTACTCAGCTTGAGGAGGCAAAGCAGTCATCTTTAACAATAACTCTGGCAGAGGTGGCTTGTACTGAAGATGGCTTGCTGGAGAACACACCAGCTTTCCCTGTTCCTTACTGTGTCTTGGTCGCAGTGCTAGTCTTGGCAATATGCACCCCCCTCAAGTGCCTGCATCAGTAGGATGCTGTTCATAGACCCAGTCAACTCTAATGCTATTTTCTTTCTTTATAATGATGCTTGTTTCTATGAAAAAAAAAAAAACCCACCAAATTTCCCAAATGAAACTATTCTTTCTCTAAATTGGCTATGCATACAGTGATAGCATTGAAAGCACTGCTTAGATCAAATGGAGTGAGCAAGTATGTCATCTGTCTGCTAAGGAGGAGGGACACCTCAGGGACTCTTCGGTCTCCATGGCTTGAATTGGACTGCTTCCGAGGCTGAGGGTCTCAGAAAGGTCAGTGATTCTTCACTCAACACTCCTAGTTTGACCTTTTTGAGGAAGACAATGAGTTCAGCTCCCTTGAACACGAGCCCAACCTCTTGCTTGGCGTGTTTTGCTCCCATCCCATGTTGAAGGGAATCAAGAAAAGAATTTTTGTCAAATGCTCTATAATAGAGACCTTTTGCAGTTTTTATGTCTCAATACTGTTTTTTAATAAAGCTTACACTGGGGACCAAACAAAGAAAGATCTTTTTAACAAAACCTAAATATTAAATCTGTTGTGTATTTTCCAAGTTACAAGCAGAGGAATTCTGGGAATTAGAACAAAGCTTAGGCTGCTTTCTCTTTTCTGTCTTAAGAACGAGGTGGGGAATTGCTTTTGCCTTTATCTGGGAAGTTTTGTAACTTACCCAGGTGGTTAACTCCCTGTGTTCAGAGCACAACTGTACTGTTTCTGCTTTATCTATCATTTCTATGAAGTGCTCAAGTTTTTGTTGTTCTAATCTGTTGCTGAGTTTTCCATGTCCCCTGGAGGCTCGGGAAAAGCAATTGAGCATTTGTTCCAGCAAATAGGAAGCTGGCTGAACAGCCCAGTGTGTGAATTTTAAGTAGGACTGGTTTTTTAAAATAAATAGAACAATAGCCCTGAGAGTTTAACATTCTTTCATCTTAAGTAGTTTGAATTCTGAGTTTGCAAAGACAGTTTTGTGGTGAACAAAACTTTTTTTACATTTAAAAATTCTCTTTGCCTTGTAGATGAGTCACCATGGAGTGTTCTCCATAATAGAGCTTCTCCATAAAAGCACAGGGCAACAGAGGAGTTTAAATAGATGTATCTCAGTCATATAATAGATATTAAAACAGAAGTTTAGGCAGTTGGGCATGGGGTTGAATAGTTAAATCATGAGAGATAATAAGAAGTCAAAAAGTCCATTTGACATCCTAGGAAAGAGGAAAGACATCATGTAGCCAATAACTTTTGGTTGTTGGGGTATAGATGTACTAAAGCTTTCGTGGATGAGGTTTCAAAGAACAACGTTATTTTAACAAGGAGTGCTCAGAGATTCTCTGTGGGAACTGTAGTATCTCCTTCCTCTTTCAAGAGACCTGGAAATTAAACACAATGACATGAGGTCCTTAAGGTCTGTGTCCCTCAGGAATCTGTGCCAAGTTCTCCAGTTACTGACTTCATCTAAGGATGACATCTATGAAGGCCTTGTTCTCAAGGACAAACACTGCAACATTCTCAGCTGTATCTAATTGACAGTGGTCCCTAGTTCACCTTTCAGAGGACTCATCGCTCACTGAGTCAATATTCCAGTTTCTGCAGGGTTATATGTTCGATTCCTTGCAGGACTGTTTAAACCTCAAACAAATCACAGAACCACACACCCCAGTCAGCTTACATGGTGGCTACAACTGGCGAGAGGCTGCATTACCCGAGTCCCTTTCACCAAAGGAAACCGGCAAACAGTTTCTAAGTGCCATTTCCCTCTTTCTTACTTTCTTGTCAAGCTTGTGAGTCTACTGTGCTCGACTTTACCTTATGGCCATTGTGCGGATCATGTTCTGTGGGAAACAGCACCCAGGAGAAGTGCATGCATTTCCTTGCCTCTCAAGTGAAAGGCTGTCAGACTGATGTCAAAGCTCTAATCTTCCCTATGTCTTAAAGGGTTGCCTGATATGTCATGGTGTGAGGTGCTAATAGTCCATTATATTGGGAAGGCATGGTGAGATGAGTGTAAGCCAGCAGTTGCATTGTGTACTCAGGCAGAAGCCAGATGGATGAATGAGGAGGCTTGGTTGGCTTTCTTTTCTTTTTCCCCATTTTATTAAGTCTAGGACCTTTGTCCTGTTGTCCATGTTGGCACCAACAACTTTATGGCTGACCTTTCTTTCTTAATTAAGCTTCTCTAGAAACCCTCGATGGACAAACCAAGAAGTGTATCTCCTAGGTGATGCCAAGTCCTGTCAACTTGGCAAATCCTCTGAGAGATCTTCTCTATCTACTCAAGAATACCTTTAACCACTATACACTCAACCATAAGGGTAACTTACATTTTATACACACAATTATAAACCATGTGGGGAAAGCATGCCAAGACATAATCACAGAGTTATTTAAAGGAAGGTTGAGGCTAAAGTTGTCTGGAAGCCAGACTAACTTTAAGAATAACAATTAATCAGAACCCAGAGAGCTGTCACTGTGGCTTCTAACAATAGCTGATTCCATTAACCTCAACGGGACTTTAATTACTATTGCTGTGACAAAAGATGGGCCGGAAAATCTTTGTGGCACTTTTTGAATTAAATCTCTTACTTTTCTGCTGCGTGGAACTCACACGGTTTTCCCAAGTTCTCATGAAACCTGGGTGACAAATATATAAGCCCCTTGAATAGAAAAGGTGCCCAGTTATTTTTACAAGAAAAGCCTCATGGGACAGGCAGAGGGACTTGCAGCCGTGAGCAGTACTGTTAGCATTAGCATCTCTGGAGCAGTGCGCGTGTTCCTGGGCTTTTCAGGTGTCTGACTCTGGTCCTGGGTATGAAAGGAGGCCTGGGAGAAGGGAAGGGGTCAGTGTGGATGACCATGTAGGTGAGGTAAAGAATGTGAAGAGATCACCTCAGAAGTAGGGACATGGGGAGGAGGAGAAGAAAAATGATACTTTCAGGGGGATGTGATATGTTGCGTGTCTGCACTGACCAGCACCAGGTGAAATCTCGACATGTTGTTACACATTGCAGATGTCAGAATTTTCTCGTAAGAGATTTAAGCTCTCTTAACCTGGAGGTGCCTTAATCCAGGAGCTGAAAACCTACCCACAGGATTAAATGATCTGAAAATGTACATCCCCCAAAGACAAAGACAAAAGCAGTCTCTAAATATTTCTATTTAATAGAAGCATGATCCAGTGACTTTGAATAATCCTAAGTATAATAGTTGGGATTGATACGGGGATGCTCTTCTTTAATTTCAGAGGTGTCCTGCTTAGTAAGATTTTGGGACAGTGGTTGGTAAAGTTCCACTCACTCCACATTTGTGAGCTGTGAGATGCTTATTCTACTTGTGTCACTGAATAGAGAGATTCTTATGAAGCACTTGCATTACTGATGCTCTTGTACAGTTGACAGGCCACTAATAATAGAAAGAAATATGGAGTAACTTAAGTTAAGGTTCTGTCTGATTAAAAACCCACGTATATGAGCAGTGGCTCCGTGGTCTATCTGGCTATCATCTCTCATCTGTCTTGTGGCAAAGGTTTACGGAGACATCACAGACACAGAATGAACTGGCAAGAGGCTCAAGGGCTGTGTAAGTACCCAAAGACACACCCAAGCTAACAACTTTGGCCTAACGTGAGACTTTCTGATATACAGAGCTGTGCAGGAACCTGTCACTTATACAGAAGTCCAGGAGCAGGCCAGCTGTTGGGGCTTCTCAGCCTGGCTGCCACTCACTCTGTGATCAGTTTTATTCAGATACACTATATTATATATAGCATATGTCTCATTGTTTTTGTGAGCATGATTTATTTGAACTTACAGTTGTATGTGTGAACCCACTATAGTTAATGCATATGTATACAGCTTTGCATAAGGTATTTTTTTCTCACTGGCACTGTGTGCTCCATTAGTAGTGAACATGCAGTTTTATGATTATAGTTCCATTCTAAGTTGTAGCTTTAATAATGGAAACATGGTATTCTTGTTTAGTTTTGCTTTTAAATATTTTATTTATTTTTTTTAACTTTGGTTTTTGAGAATTTAATACATAATAACAATGTGTAGTAAGTAAATCTTTTAGTCAGAATTCTTAGAAGGATCACAAAAATGCTTCATTTCTCCCACTTAACTTGAACATTTGGTTGCCCTTTATTTCCTTTTCCAGGTCTTTGAAAGCTAACTTTGTCTCCTACCTATAATATATAATTTTGTCTTACTCTTGAGGCAAATTTAAAACATGTTTTATTTTAATATAGCTGTTAAACCCACAGATATTTGTAGATACATATATTAAAAGTCTCCAAATATAGATTTATTTGTTTGAGTCACTTTTATGATTTGTGTTATAATTTTTATCAGCATTTAAAAATTCATTATACATTCCTTTAATGCATCATCTTTGCCTATCTTTTTAAAAAATTATTCTGGTATTTTGAAATAATTATATTTTTGTCCTAGTAGTCAATTCAGGTTTATCCAATTTTAATATCCATGGCCTTCTATTCCCTTACCTAATTACTGTCTTGTATCTGTTTTAATTAAGATATTCTCATTTCTGTAAATTTTGAATACAATAGTTAATGAGCTCTATCTCTTGACCATTTTCATTTCCAGTTATCACCTGAATTTAGTTGCATAGTTCTCACTTAGCGAACATGCCACCATCAACACAGGCTTGTCTTGCTTCCAGCGTCACCGTATAGCAGCAGTTCTCAAGCTGTGGGTCATGACCCTTTTGAGGGTTGATTATCAGATATGCTGCAGATCTGATATTTACATTACATGTCACAACAGTAGCAAAATTACAGTTATGAAGTAGCAGTGAAAATAATTTTATGGCTGGCGGTCACCACATCACGACGTGTGCATTGAAATAAGGAACTGTGTCAAAGGGAGGAACTGTGTCACAGGGCTGCGGCTTCAGGAAGGTTGGGAGCCACGACCATAGACCTGCAATTTCCATCTCTGTGAAGTGGGTGGAGAAAGAAAACCTTCCCGGGCCTGGGCGCAGAAGTCCAGGTGTTATGAATGTCTTCTCTCCCTCTCTTCCTCCCTTCCCGCACCTTCCTTCTCCACTTTCTCAGTCCATCCTGCTCTTGGTCTCCCACTCGTCCAGTTTCAGGAGAATCCCAGTCAGTAGGTCAATGGTTGCTAAACTTCCATTTTCTTAGCCCCAGTAAGCTGCAAGATGCTTGTTTTGCATGATGGCACCATGGGCTAAAGAGACTCTTGTGACATACTTATGTCATTGATCCTCTCCTACACTTGTTAGGGTCGCCAGGAATAGAGAGACATGGAACAAGTTGATTCCAGCTCTGTCTGATTTACAGGCCCATGTGTATAAGCTGAGGCTCTTTAGTCCCTTAGGCAGTGATGTATCATTTCTTAGGTGGCGAAGATTTACAGAGGAAACTCTGACACAGATGTATGAATGGATTGGACAAGCAACATAATGCCTGAAAAATGGGTGAATTTAAATTTACAGTTCAGTTGACAGGACAGGGCCTCACCTAGAAACAGTTTTCAAGTATTCTTATGGAACGGAGTTTGTCTTACATCTTCATGGAGTCATATGCGGGAAGACAATTACTCTGCGTCAGCTACAATCAGACTCTCTTTCTTGGTAGGATTAAATTGGCATTCTGCCTTACATATTGATTGGGTAGGACAGCTTTAGTCCTGATTCACTTTGGGGTTTTATACTTACAGCTAGAAAGAAACTAATGAGCATTTGTTAGCTTTGTAAACATTGTTTGAGTGTGGTGGTATTCAAGATGAGCACGTATACCTCTGAAGACTAACGGAGTCACTTAGTTCACAAGTTCTGTGAAGCATCTCCTTTCTCTTCTCTCTCTCTCTCTTTGTGGAACAATGTGGACTGTGTTAGGTCACACGGTCCCTAGGACCAGCACAGGATACTTATTATGAAGTTTTTCAGAGTGTCCAGAGGTAGGAGTCATGGCTGTGAGGTCTTGTAGGTTAGAGCTGAAAGAAACAACCACTGTGTTATAAAAACCATTTACACACAGAGTGTAGATAAACAGAAATCAGGTGAAGGAAGAAGTGGCTGCTGTCACTGGGTGGGTGTTTGTGCTCCTCCAAAATTCCCACTGTAATCCTGAGGTAATACCATGCATTGGTTTGAGTGAGGATGTCCCCATAATCTCAGGTGTTTAATGCTTGGACCCCAGTTGGTGGTGGAATGTCACCCTGTCAGAAGTACATCACTGGAGGCACACCTTGAGAAGGGAAGGACTCCCTCCATTTCTTGTCTGTCCCCTTTGCTTCTGTGGGTGGCTCAAGCTGTGAGCCCTAAGCTTGCTGCTCTAGCTGCTATGCCTGCCATTTGCTTTCATGCTGTCCCCACCATTATGGACTCTAACCCTTTGGAGCTATAAGCTGAAATAAACTTATACATTGCATGAGTCACAGTGTTTTATCTCAGCAACAGAAAAGTAGCGAATACATATGATTAGCCATGTAATATGCACCATATTCATTGATTGCTGTATAATATACACTGTTATTCACTGGTCACTGGGCACAGTGATATGCTCCTGAGGGCTCTGCCCCATGATTGAAGGACCAGGTGGCTTAGTGGCAAGCTTGATGTGAGCTCCTCTCTTCCTCCTGTCATGTGAGGACATAGTCCTCTTCAGAGGATGCAGAAACAAGATGCTCTATTGCAGTGGTTCTTAACCTGTGGGTCACGACCCCTTTGGGGTCAAATTACCCTTTCCCAGGTGTTGCATACCAGATAGCCCACACATCAGATATGGACATTTCAAGTCACAACAGTAGCAATATTACAGTTATAAAGTAGCAACAAAAATAACTTCGGTTGCCAGTCATCATGACATGAAGAGCTGTACTAAAGGGTCACAGCATTGGAAAGATTGAGAACCGCTAATCTATTTAAAGTGTACACAGCTCTTCCCAGGTGCTGCTCTTGCTGGGACTTTGGTTGTAGATTTTGAGAGTCCAGAGTTATGACAATTTTCTGTTCATTATAAATTATTCAGGCTCAGGTATTTTGTTATAAAAATCACAATGTGGTGGACACAATACCCTCTGCTACAAATGGCCCCAGAGTGGTGATGGAAAATGGCAGTAGCTGTTTGATGCTTCCTGTTCAGCATGCAAGGGATTTGGGCATGTAGTGTCATGTTTTGTCACTGTACAGGTGGCCTTTATCTCTCCTGAGACATCTAATATCACTGCTGGAAGGGTCTGAGAGATTGGAGGGTGTTCTAGAACACCTCAGAAGGCTAAGCACATATGCCTGCTTTTCCATGCAACTATGTAAACTGAGGCTGTGGCTGAGGTGAGTATCCACATACCATGACACAGGGCTGGGACCTCCTTTGATATTCCTCAATGTATTCCAATTTCTTACATGGCAACTGTGTCCCAAAGTGAGCATTGCCACGGATCAAGGCCAAAGCCACAGGGCTTTTTATGATGAAATGAATGCTGTAGCTCTTTTTTAAACAGTGCCATAGCTATGACAGGCATGATAGACATAAATGACCGGCATTTCTCTTCTGCCTGTCCTGGGGGCTGGCATTTGCAGACATAGCTATGGGCAAAGCATGCTCCCATAGACCTCTTTCCCAAGGTTGCAGATGGCCTTGTCTGGCTTCTCTCATGATCAGTCGTGGAGCTGCTATCCTGTGTGTCCCTCCTATATTTTCTGACAAGGACACAAGACAGTTGGGTGAGGACCCCAGTCAATGGCCTCAGTTTAGCATTGCTTGTCTCCTGAGACAGTCCCATTTGGATGCTAACTCCTTCCTATTACATAAAATGGAGAAACTCAAGCTGCTGATCTTACTTTTGACCCACGTTCTATCGAGTTCATACAATGTATAACAACGTTCTGAGAAGCTCACAGGACTCAGTACATTTTAAAGACTTAGAGAATTCTGAGAAGAATCCCTTTAAAGACTTAGGAAGCAAATGGCTCAGAAGCCATTAGGAAATGGCTAATGTCCCAGGCCTCACCCTGCAAACACTTAATATAAAAAGCAAAGGTATCTGAGGAAAAGAAATACCCACCAAGGTACCTAGAAGAAGCATGTGAGCTGCCTGCAGGCTGTGTAGTGAGCTCCAGGTGCCCATCTTTTGAGAGCTGTCACTCAAGCAGGGATAGGCTTTAGTGATGCAGTTATGTATGAGTCATTTTTGTTCCCATAAGAACCTCTCACCCATACTCCTGTTAGTAACCCAGTTAAGAATTCATTGGTTCCCCGAGCTGGACTTTGATGATGTCTTTACTTTAGTCTGTTCTCAGTGAGCAGCTGTTCACGTCTTCCCAGGTATAGTGTCACACAGAAAAATTGAAGAGAAAAAGTGGTACATGTTCTATACAGACATATTTGCCTTGGTACCCATTAAGCCTAGGGCTGCTCACATGCTGGACAAGTGCTCTGCCTCTGAGCCATGCACCTGGCCTTTTAAAAACCTTTATTGTTATATAGTCTCACTAAATTGCCCAGGCTGCTCCTGACCACCCTCGATTTCTTTTTAATCCTCTATTTTCAATCATGAGTTGGTTGAATCTGTAAGTGTGAAACCCTGCACATAGAGAGCTGCCTGCATCCCTTTTAGAATACTCTAAAGTAAAAATTTCCCATTGCAGTGAATCAAAATGACAGAGTGAACCCTTTTGTTTCTAACGTTGGTGTTTCTCCAGCCAGGAGCCTCCGGGAAGATTCTCAGAATTTTTCTTCTCTTAGTGGGAAATTGTGTTTTGCTGGGGACTGAGGGACATTTGTATGCACAACACCTGCAGTGGGATTTAAGCATCTTAATAAGAAATATCCGAGGGCTTTTGTGCTGAGGTGTCAGCCTGGCAAATGAAGCCACATGAAAGTTTCCTCTGAACTTTAGCAGAAAAAAAAAATTAATTGCTGCAGAATGTTCTCAGGTGCTTTGCTGTCTGGACACAGAATGCAGAGCAGTTGAAGACAACATGGTCTGTCTCAGATGCAGCACTGAGTGGAACAAGCAAGTGCTCCATGTCCCATAACCTTCAAGAAAGGGCTGGGGAGGAAGATACAAGGGTTGAACATGACTTATGAAGGCGTGGCTTTTGTTCTGACAGAAAGCACCATTTGCAAAACATGTGCCTAACTTCTAAGCTCTGATCCTTTCAGACCGCCGAAACTTAATGGCTGATGTTAGTTACGTACATTTCATTTGTTAAAAAGCAGGCACTTTTACTTTTTTTTTGCATCTTGAAGTTTGATAGAATGGTCATTTTCCCGGGATTTAGTAGCTCTAAATCAAAAGTGGGCAAATCAGTTTAAGTATAACTTAGTGAAATAAAGCGTTTCCATGCAGTCTGACGGCTTCCGCGGATAATGCATCTTTAATAGCTGCCAATTAAGGTAGGTTTTGGAGACTTATGATGGAAGTCGTGATGTCTCAAAGGGTGATTCATGGCACCAACGCAGACCATTCTTTGAACACAGTGACACTGTCAGCATATAAATGACCACATGGCAGAAAGACAACAGAAAATGTTTCCTGTGCCTCCATCTGCTATATCCTGCTTCTCCTGTCTCATGTTTCCAGAATTAGAGCCACAGAACCTTTGAGACCACAGGGACCTTTGCATCATCAGGTAAACCCCTTTCACATCAATGCCACATGCACTCCCTCAATGTTATCTATAATACCACAGAACTTGAGTGTGCACAGACCCCCTCCAAGAGAATTCAGAATCTGGAATTCCATAAGTAGATCCATGGTTCCAGACATATATGTAACAGAGGATGGCCTTGTCAGGCATCAATGGGAGGAGAGGCCCTTGGTCCTTTGAAGGCTAGATGCCCCAGTGTAGGGGAATGCCAGGGCAGTGAGGTGGGAGTGGGTAGATGGGTAAGGGGCACCTTCATAGAAGCAAGGGAAAGGGGATTGGATAGTGGATTTGCAGAGGAGAAACTGGGAAAGGGGATAACATTTGAAATGTAAATAAATAAAACATCCAGAAAAAAAAAAAAGAAAGAAAAAAGAAAAGAAAATACTTATAGTGGTTGTCTTAGTTAGGGTTTTACTACTGTGAACAGACGCCATGACCAAGGCAACTCTTATAAGGACAACATTTAATTGGGGCTGGCTTACAGGTTCAGCGGTGCAGTCCATTATCATCAAGGCAGGAACATGGCAGCATCCAAGCAGGCATGGTACAGGAGGAGCTGAGAGTTCTACTTCTTTATCCGAAGGCTGCTAGCAAAATACTGGCTTCTAGGAAGCTAGGACAAGGGTCTTAAAGCCCAAGCCCAGAGTGGCACACCTACTCTAATAAGGCCATACCTATTCCAAAAAGGCCATACCTCCAAATAGTGCCACACCCTGAGCTAAGCATATACAAGCCATCATAATGGTCAATATCAGAGGCTTGAATAAATGGAAGAAGTAGAGGGGTGTGACCAACAACATAAGCCTTTTGTAGGCGAAGAGATGCCAGAGATAGACACATGTGACTGTCAGAGAGGAGAAAGTTTGTGACATGGCTGAATAATGCCACCTCTCTGTCATATACAAGTCCACTGTCTTCATGTTATGTATGAGTTAGGGTGATAGGCTCTGATACTGTCCTTATAAGAAGACCCCACACAGTGTTAGAAAATGGTGACTCCTTGTCTTTCTCCAGTTGCAATCCTTGTTTGGATGTATTCCTTCTTCTGAGTGCTTTCTGAAGGTTCAAAGCCTTTGAGAGAAGACAAGAGAGAGGGACCTCACTGGAAGGCTGCTTACAATGGCACTACAAGTTGCTCTCTCTTTAGGAGGATTTGAGAGAGGTGCAAAAATTAACCACTGTGTCAGTGTAGTGAAACCAACTAGTCATTAGTTGGAGGAGCCAGGGATGCTCCCCAACTGGTAAGGATGCCCTGTGCTTGGACATTCTGATTCCACACTATTTTAATGAACAGGCTGCATAAGGCAACCATGCAATTGGGGCAACCTCGATGCTGCAGGCCTTCCTAACATTTCAGCCTCTGCCCTGCCTCTGTTACTGCATACTTTCCCATCATCTCTTTCATTACCAGTGTTTCTCCAGCTGGCCTTCTATCTATAGAAGCACACATATCAGACCTCCAGGCTTCAGCTTTTGACTTACCATCTTGACCTTGTTCTTTGGATGTTGCATATAAGCGATGGTCTTCTCTGTTGGCCCACTTGTGAAACCTATAGTCACATGTTGATGTAAAAAATAGACCATATTCTAGGAGAGGTGATAGCTCCTTCATTGCTTTGCATGCTTTGGTTTTGTGCAATGCTCTATAAGTTCTGGAGAATGATCTTAGACAGCCATGCTTTTAGATTTGAATATATGAGTTTATTAAACATACACCAACCAGAAGGAAAAGAATAAATAGCAGGTAGCAGACATAGAGAAGCTACAGTTAAAATGGGGGCACTCAGAACATCCAGCAGAGGTGACTGCCGTGGCCCAACTGAGAGAGAAGACAAAAGGTCATGCCATCAGATCTGGAGCTTACAAACACGGAGCAGAAGTGGGCTGAGGAAGCTCCACTGAGAAAGCCTGCTGGAGTTCTGAGTTGAGAGAGTCCAAATGGAGCAGAGTGTTACCTCAGGTGAAGTTTCCAAGTAAAGGTTCAGAAAGCAACACAGAGAGATAACAGCACCAAATTGAACATTTGCAGGCAGTTAGCTGAGATCCTGATTGAACTGCCCATGGATGAAGTTCTGGCTTCCTGCTCCCACTACAGGTAATTTATATGATGAGAAATACTTTTCCTTCTAGCTGTTCTTGAGAGTACAATGTTTCTCATGCCCTCAGATGCTTGATGTTTTCTTTTGGCCCTGTTATAGAGCTAGGGCATCAGCCTTCCCTGAAACACGGGGCCTTGGAGGAGGTCTGGAATGAACATGTTGATGTCTAGGACAGGAGAATAATATTGGATGCTAGAGTCTTCTTCCAACAAGCTTAAACAGAAGATGACAACTTGCCAATACGTGTTCCAAAGTTTCATACAGTGGAAGAGTCTGTGCTTGACAACCCCTGAGCTCTGCTTGTGAACCTCCACCAAGCATGTTAAGTGGATCTGTGCCTCCAGACATGGCTCCTCTATGGATAAGGATCCAGTGTCCTCCCTGGATGCTGCTTCCCCCTCTAATGTGAAAACTCCTGTCAGAGGCTAGAGATTTTGCTTGTGGAAGACATCCCCAGGATGTGGTACTCCATCAGTAGAGGACAATTCTGAAAGCTACATATTTAATAACTGAAATTAAATAACTTCAGTTATTTGAAACATGAAATTATCTTCTTCAGTCTGACTACATTATTGTTGATGAAAAAACAACATGACTCTACAATTAACAAGGAAAATAGATAATTTATTCTGGAGCCAAATACGAGTGACCACGGTCCAGGAACACAGATTTAGGTTACCCTAAATTCCATAGCCCAACATGGAAGCAATCTTATGAAGCTTTTAAAGTAACAGAACAAGAAAGGTCATGATAGAAGGCACTTTTGAAATACATTATTGGAAACCTTAAGTGGGAAGGTACAGTAAGGCAGAGAGATCTTAGCTATAGGCTTCAGACACAGTCTGACCCACTCTTAGCCTTTTGGTTTCTGGAAACTAGGGTTTTATTAAGTTGGTTTTTCTATTGATCTGACACAAAGGTGGGTAAGGGGTGGCTATTTAGGACCTAAAGATGGCGGCTTTGGACCTAGAGGATAACAACCCATGTCTTAGGATTTTACTGCTGTGAACAGACACCATGACAAAGGCAACTCTTATAAGGACAACATTTAATTGGGGCTGGCTTAAAGGTTCAGAGGTTCAGTCCATTATTATCAAGGTGGGAGCATGGGAGCATCTAGGAGGTGCAGGCAGAGCTGAGAGTTCTACATCTTCTTCTCAAGGCTGCTAGTGGAAGATTGGCTTCCAGGCAGCTAGGATGAGGGTCTTAAAGCCCACACCCACAGTGACACACCTACTCCAACAAGACCACACCTACAAATAGTGCCACTCCTTGGGCCATGCATATACAAATCATGACAACCCACCAACATCACTGAGTTCAAATCAGTTAACCAACCTTGAGGGTGAGATTTGAAAGTGCATCGTTTTCCTGTGAAGTTATCAATGTCCCTTACTCATTCAGAGGGAAAGCTGAGAATTATGCATTCACACAAGAGGGGAAGACAGAATCCACTGAGGACACTGGATCCTTATGCATAGACAAGCCATGGCCAGAGGAACAGATCCACTTAACAAGCATGATGGAGGTTGGGAAAACAGAACTCTGGGGTTGTCAGTTGTTCCCTGATATTTAATGCCCTCATTAAATCTTGCATCATAGGTCAATTAACTTAGAGAACTACGTGCACAAAAGTAGACAGGGCACTGTTGTTTTAGTTGTTGAAGAGGTAGGTATAAATGTTCCAGTAAGTAGTTTTATGAGGAGCTTCAATATTAGGCAAATGGTAAACCTCTTAAGAGGTTAGTTGCCCTCTGGTTTTCCTGCTGGGGGCATGCCTACATACATATGCATGCACATGAAATCAATAGGGCCTGGAGCTATGGCTCAGTGGTTAAGAAGATTTATTTCTCTTCCCTAGGACCAGAGTTGTTCAGTTCCCAGAACCGGTATCAGGTGGCTTATAACCATTTGTAATTTGTAACTCCAGGTAGATATGATACCTCTGGATTCCATGGAAACCTGCACACAAGTACACACACACACACACACACACACACACACACACAATCACTCAGTCACTCATTGTGATGGTTTGCATATGCTTAGCCCAGGGAGTGGCACTATTAGAAGGTGTGGCCCTGTTGGAGTAGGTGTGTCACTGTGGGTGTGGGCTTTAAGATCCTTATCCTAGCTGTCTAGAAGTCAGTATTCTGCTATTAGCCTTCAGATGAAGATGTAGAACTTTCAGCTCATCCTGCACCATGCCTGTCTGGGTGCTGCCATGTTCCTACCTTGATAATGGACTGAATCTCTGAACCTTTAAGCCAGCTTCAATTAAATGTTGTCCTTATAAGAGTTGCCTTGGTCATGGTGTCTGTTCGCAGCAGTAAAACCCTAACTAAGACACTCACACAAATGTAAAATTGTAAAAATAAATGTAGTAAAACAAAAAAGAAAAAATGTATATCAAATGATAATGTAAGATGATGCTGGTTAATTTTTAAAAAATGATGTGTATGGGAATTTTGTCTATATATGTTGATGCTCCATATGTATGTCTTGTACCTATGGAGAACGGAGATTTCATTAGTTCCCCTTGTCCTGGAGTTACAGATGGATGTGAGCCAGCACGTGGATGTTTGGATGTTGTGAATTGAACCCAGGTCCTATGGGATATCAACCAGAGCTCTTAATTGCTAAGCCATCTCTCTTCTTTCCCTTAATAAGTATGATTTCTCTTTTATCAAAAATTTAAATATATAGTGTGGCAAAGGAGAAGACCACGGCTGGAATACTGAAGTTGGTTATCTCAAAAAACTGACACTTTATTGCTATGGCTTAGTCAACTGAACATGAAGTGATTTAAATGTCCCACTGATCTCAGACTTCCTGTGCTGACATAGCAACCACAGTATAATACGCTGTTCCAATACACAGAATATGGCTTTGTCTTTATATGTCAAAGTACATGATACAATCTTTCTATTAAGTACTTTAGCACACATTCCTATTCTCTGTATGAATCTTAGTGTGAAATCATTGCCCCCCAGGATCAAATGTGCATGGGGCACAGCTCTCACTTTGATGGGAAGGCCGTCAGAAGTTCGCCAAGCACTCCATCCATGATGCAGAAGTTCCAGAATGTAGGTTCATCCATAAACACAACAGACCTAAGTAACACGACACCTTTTCCAGAGGCTTTTGAGAAGAGATAAGTTTCCAGGAATTCAATTCTAACATTGAAACCACAATTTTTGGGTGGTGGTGGTGGTGGTGAATATCAATTGCACCAAGAAATATAATGTTTCCAAAAGGGCCAGTGACTATCTGCCATGAAGTCCACAAAAATTCAGCACAAAGGCACTAACTTACATGTAGATAGTTCTGGCTGAGCCCTGGAGGAAGTAGATGTCTGGGTGTCCCCTCTGGGTACACAAAGCAAACAGCCCCACTGTCCCTGTAGCAGGGCAACCCAGTTCACATCCTGAAGGTCAACAGTGCCTCTTGTAGGCCACCGAGCTTGGAAAATCCCATCTCTTCTCTTTGGGGTAAGAGCAGAGATATCACAGTAGCAACATGTCTGTCCCATCACAGAAACCAGAGGAACTGGGTCCTATCAACCCATCTTTCTGGGCAGCAGCTGCTTGTGTAGCTACAAGGGTTTCCCACAGAGACAAGGACAATCAGAACTCTCCATGGTGAAGTTTATACTTGAGTGCCCTCTACCCAGCCTACTGTGTACCTACTGTGTACTGTCTACAGAGGAGGGTCCATACATCAGGACCGAGATGAGAGGCAGCTGCATCTGGAAACAGACAAAAATCCTGGCTGGCCCTGTCATGGAACCACATAGGGGAGGGTTCACCTAACCTGCTCTAAGGCTGGGCAAGGCTTCTGTGGGGCAGAGACATGGGTGACACCGACCAAGAGAGAAGAGAGCTGGTGGAGGGTACAGAAGCAGAACCTTGCTGTTAGGGACAGTGTTGAGGAGCAGAGTGAGATGGGTGAAGGGAGTATGGGAGACAGGAGGAAAGGAGATGGAGGAGTGGCCATGCAAATCAGAGATACCCAGGCCCTGACATCACCATGCTCATTGTGATGGATGGTTGACACTGTCAACATGACACAGTCACAGAGCAGACTGAGATGCCAACCTAGGCCACAGCTGGGGCCTCCCAGGCTCTGGCCACCTAGGGAAGAGGAGAATACTTGCTGCCTTTAGTTTTATAGCATCCTCAGACACTCCTCCCCTTCTGGAGTAGGGCGAGGCTGTGTCAGTGAGGTTAATAGAAAGGACCCAACAGCAACCCTGAGTGTCAGAATGACTTCTCTGACTGGCTGTGAGAGTTTCTGACAGCAACCTTATGGGGTTTTTGGCTGAGTTGTTTCTAATCTAATTGAAGTGACAAGGTGAGTCACACTTCGAATCCATGGTAGAAATGTTTGATACAGTAAAATAATTGTTGGTTTCTGTATGTTCATTGCACATAGTGATAGGCTCTGTCTGCTGCTTTTACTGTGGCCCACCATGTACTTCAACTGTACCCACTCACCCTTTCTTCCTTCAGCCTTAGTACAAACCATTGCTTTAGCTAGTCATCAAAAACTATGTGTGGATTCACAAAGGAAAGAAATATATTCCCACATCTGACTTTCTTCATTTAATATGATGATCTTCAGTTGCTTCCATTTTTCCACAATTGATATAATTTTGTTTCTTTTGATGGTTGAATAAAACTTTATTATATGCACAGTATACACACATGCATATATATGTGTACACATGTATGCACAGCATTTTCTATATCTAATCCTTTGAGAGGCATTTAGGCTAATACTGATACAAGACTACTGTTCTGGTGCCTATGTGGCATGTTCACAAACTTTGAGTCCTTTGGTAAATACTCAAGAGTGGTTTATCCAGGTAATATGGCTGTTCTCATTTTAGATTTTTATGGAACTGCCATACTGACTTACACAACGTCTGCAGCAGTTTGTGCTCCCACCAGTGGCATAGAAGTTCTCCTCTCTCCCTGTATCCTCCCCAGAATTTGCTGTTACTTTCTTGATGGGTGGATTTGGAATCTGAATGTGTTTGCATTTCCTTGGTGTCAAAGTGTGCTGAACATTTGTCACATACTCATTGATTATTTGTGATTTGTCTCTGGGAGCTGTGAATTTTATCAGCGCATTTACTGATTACATGGTATGACTCATTTCAAGCCAAAAGTCTATCCAATCATGGCTAAGAAAATAAATGCAAAGGGTAAAATCTGAAAAATCTCTGAGAAAACCTCTGGTTGGATTTGGGCTGTTTACTGGGGTAAGGTAAGCTCAGTACCCACTTGTACCTCTTTCTAAACAGGAAGAGTGAAGCCTTTTGTGCAATAATCAGGTTATACAGGCTGTTCTCACATCAAAGGGAAAGGCTCACTGGCTTATTGACCAGACTTTTTGATTGTCAAGGAGAAGAGAGAGTGAGCAGAGGCTGCTGGGTGTCAGTGTTGGAGTCCCACCATCTCCATGTCTAACTGGTTCAGATTCTCTGTCACTCTCCTGAAGTGGAGGTTTCTGGTTGTGTCACGTGATGCAGATTCACATGGTGTTTTGCTAAGGCAAGACCCATGGGAGGACATGTGATAATTGGAGAGAGTATAAATAGGACTCAACAGACAGTGGCAGGGCTCTTGCACAGCCAGGATTGCAACACTTTGTTGGTCTAGCATCTTCTCTGACCTTCACTTTGTTGAAAGAGGCATGGCAGAGAACTCCAAGCATCCTGGCTGGTTCTGGTCACTCCTACTGAATTGTGCCAATTCAGCAGAGGCCTGGCTGTTTCTCTTGGATCATGCCACTGCTGCTGATTTGTGTTTGGTACCCTAACACTGCTGAACTGGACTGCTGTTACCCTGACAAACGGAGATTGGAATCTCCCCCAAGAAACTACTTCTAAACAGGTCCACATCCCCTTGTCCTGTTTGCCATCTTTTCTCCCCTACCTTTGACAATGGGCTAGAAGGGGTTGGAAGCATTTGAGAACCCTTATTAAAAGTAGGTTTTAAAAAATCTAAGTCTACACTCTTATTTAACCCTTTGGCTTTGGTTGCGCTGCCCTCCTGCCTCTCATTTCTCTCTCTCTTTGCTAGGTTTCAACTGTCTACATTGCACATACATATAGCATTTACCTGTAAGGTTCATACTACAGTCATACTTCTGTATCTTTGAGGTCAACATGACCTGTGGTGCCTGGGTGTTGGGGTGTAGACTCTCTATCTGAACACTGAGGACATAACGCTATAGCAAAAGGGACCCAGGACTCAGAACTCGTCATGCTGACATTTTGTTGTTAAGACTCAGGTCAGGCATCATACCCTGGACAAGAGGTCAGTGTTCCTGGGCTTCCCTTGCTGTCCGATAGATAATGGAGGGTTCTTAGCTAGGTGATGTTGAAGTGTTAATGCTTAATATTCATGCTTCTAAATTATGCATAAAGAGATATAGGGAAAAATGTAAAAAAATTGCCCTTTACACAGCAATATATTGATGTAGAAGTTTGGTGAGTTGTTTGTGGAGTGAGCCCCAGACAGAATAAAACCTGTGGAGTCCATTTGATGCTGGAAGCAAATATAATGGCCAGAAAAGTCTCCCACAAAGAAGCAAAAGAAAGCAAAACAAAGCTCCACAGTGTGAGGTTGGAGTAGAGGAGATGGGGCTTCCCACCAGAATAGAAGAACAAGGAAGCAATAACAATGAAAATGCATGTATCAGTGTATGAACGATTTAAAGCGTAATACAAATGTTATTTAAAAACATGAAACACCCATCTCTTAGTTTCCTTTTTAATGCATTTTATAGTATATGTGTTAAATATTTAAATCTGATGCCGGTAACCTAGAGATATAAATGAGACCTACTAAACTGAGATAGAAAAAGAACAAGAGTAAGTTCCTAAGTGACAGGTGAGCCATGCTGGCCAAGGGTGGTAATTGGGTGGGACCTGAGGAAGGCTTTTCTCATGTCCTGGATTCCACCTCAGCTCAAAGTTAAGACCTCAAGCCAACATGTCTGCCCATGACCTTTTCAACTGTTGAGAAGAATGTTTGGACTCCAGAAAGTTGTCCATCCTCTCTTGACATGAGCTGCTGAGATGTCAGAAGTGTTACATACTTCATATGTTGTAATATTGA
Organism: Rhynchomys soricoides; assembly: GCA_019843965.1. Lineage (NCBI taxonomy): Eukaryota > Metazoa > Chordata > Mammalia > Rodentia > Muridae > Rhynchomys > Rhynchomys soricoides. The sequence goes on along the minus strand of JADRCH010000044.1, from coordinate 3,312,782 downwards.
TATATGCTGATACCCTTGATATGCTTAATATTTTATGTGTGACATTATTCAATCACCGATGGTCAAATCCACCTGTTAGTTTCTCTGCCTCATGTCCCTGGTTTGATAGGTTGAACTTAATTCAAAGTGTAGCACCTAAGAGGTAGTTTGGTAACCTCCTCTCCATAGCAGGATGTTGCTGGTTCCTGTAGCATGCCGGAAGGCATGCGCCAAGGACAATCATCAGTTCTAGGTATGTGATGTTTGTGTCTAGAAACTACATGCCCACAGCTGGTGGGAAACAACTGTAGTCAACGAGAGTGTTGTGATGGAGTTGGCCACAGGCTCTGATACACTGCACATGGAAGGCACATCCTAGCTTTTAGCACTATTAAGAGTCTTCATGGATGGAGCAAGTGTGACTTTTTTTTTTTTGAGAGAGATCTACCAGCTGAGTGTTGACCAACTGACAGAAACCAAGGGTGCTGAGATGCTAGGAAGCCACGTTGTCATGGTAACCATCGCAGGTGTAATGCTTCAGGAGGAAGGAGCTCTTCACTCTACTTATATTGCCTGGCTAGGTGCAATAGGGCTAGATGATAACCAGCTTACATGACTTCTTCAGATGAGAACAGGTAGAAAGATGGTACCACACAGAGATGTAGCTTGTGTTCTTCCCAGAGAGGCATTCGTGAGTGTATATGTGCATGCTTTTTTGGGGGGGGGGTATCTTGCTCCTTTTGAAAAAATTATGAGAAGGTGGACTGAGAAAGCATGTTGGTCTTCTGTTACACAGAGAGATAAGCAACATGACATGCATGTATTACTAGTAGCAGACCCTGGGGCCTCAGGAAGAGAAACAGGATGAAATTATGTTCAGGCAGGCCATTCAGCTACTAAGACAAGATATCATAATGTGCTCTAGGTTGGCCTGAAGGTTGTGATCCTTCTGCCTCAACCACCAAGTGCTGGGATTGCAGGCATATAGCACTATACCTTGCTTGTAACAAATACTACTTCACAAGCAACCCCGGGCAAGGCACTTGCCGGAACCTTTCTAAAACAAGGTAGAAATTCCTTTTGTCCTTGAAACTGTATTCTAACAGGGGAGGCATGAAGTGCACATAAACACATGATTACTCTCCCTCCCTTTTCCTCCCCTTTAGTCCTGTCTGCTCCTTCCCTCCCCAGCCCTTCTCTTCCCCTTTCTTCTCTCCTGGTTCTCTTCTCTCCCCTTCCTGCTTCACCTTCTTCCCTTCCCCTTTCCTGTCCTTCCTTTTTCCTCCCTCCTTCTCTTCTTATCCTTTCCAGTTTCTTTCCTTTCTCCCTTGCACCCCATTCTTCTTCCTTCTTTTTCTCCCCCTTCTGTCTTCACCCCTTCCCTCCCGTTCTTCCCTCTCCTCATTTTCCTTATGCTCCCATGATGTCCCTTGAGGTTCATTTAAGGTGGAAGCATCTCTATCTGTGCATGGTACACACCCAGGGTGAGGGTGATGAAGAAATGCGGTGTGAGTGGTGGACCGGCTCGGATCTCAAAGAGGAGTCAGTCAGCTACAGAAGGGCACCATCCCTCTCTCTCCATTCCTTGGTTGGGGACCTCTTCCAACTCCTGGACTCTGTGACTGTATCTTCATCTTTAACTTCCCAAAGAAGCCATCAGAAGTGCCTTGCTCAGTCCCCTAGGTAGTAGTGAGGTTTCAATTCAATATTCATCTCTTTGGTGTTTTGCTCAGGGCTATCATTTCTTCAGAGAAATCTGAGTTGAGCAATTGGCCCCAGATAGCCACAGCCAGTGAAGAAATGATTGCTGACTAGTCTGGAGCCTGGGTGATGAATGGGGGGAAATAGGTATCAGACAGAGGTCCACAAGGGCTAATTCCGGGATTAAAGAAGTCATGAGATTGGGGATAGGAGTGAATTTATAACTGTACTTTGAGCAGGATTAACAGAAGAAAAAAGAAATCCACAGTCAGCAGCACTGATGATAGAGAAGCGAAGACTGCATTGGTCAGAACAGTCCTGAGCAGGGATAGTGGCAGATTATATGGAATACTGAAAAGGTGAGGTTTTCATTTATGTGAAATAAATTTTCTGCCGTCTGATAATCTTTAATAGGTAGTGTGGAGATTTGAGAGCACTTCCTTGAAGTTCGAAATAGTGTATTCTTTTCTTGTGCTTCCTGTTTTAAATATTTAATAAATTTATTTTAAAAAATTCTGTGTGGGGGAGGGGGATCTGTGGAGTCAGAAGAGAAAGCTACTTCCTTCGGAGCTGGAGGTACAAGTGCTTGTAGGGTGCCTGAGCTAGATGCTAGGAGCTGAACTCAGATTTTCTGCAAGAGCAGCAAGCACACTTAACCACTGAGACATCTCTCCAGCGTCTCAAACCTTGTACTTGTTACAGAGTTTATCTTACTAAAATATGTCAAGTCAAACATTTCTACAAGTAACGACTTCCCAGCACTTAAAGAAACTTTAAAGTTAAAAAGTGTATATGTTCACATACACATTATATATGTACACACACACACACACACACACACACACACACACACACACATATGCGTATCCTTGCCAGTCGGAAGAGACCAATCAACATGAGATCCCCTTAAGACAGTCGGGTTCCAATCATCTACTCTCATGACACATTACCAGGGACTATGAGATATAAAACCTGGGTGCTTGTCATAAAGATTAGAAGAAGGCATTGCCAGTAAGTGTTTTAGGGAGAAAAACATAAGGGTTTCTTGCTTGAATCCCACTTTTACCACTTGACCTACTTTTATAGCATTTTGTGTTTGCATGAAGTAACTTGATCTCAATCTATTTTTCAATTATCTCAAAGAATTATGCCTGCTCTTTTAATTGTATGTTTTGCCTTGTTATCAAAATTAATTGTCCTGGCAAATTTCCCATGGTATGCAACCCCAGGGAGATGGCTGTTCAGTTTTTCCAGGGTGGGGTGTGCCTGCTTTGCCATCTGCTCCAGGTCTGTGGGGAGGCTGTAGCTCTAGCCTTGTGTCTTGGCATCTTTACTTAGCCATGAAACAATAGTAGCCTTGGGTTCTCCTCACCTGGAGCCTTCCTGCTCTCTCATCAGTGACTAAACAAAACTCCAGGCGACTTCTGGACACTACTTTTCCTATAAAATGAGATATGTCTAAAGCAATTTTGTTTTTTATCAGAATTCTAATGGTTTTTGAAGGTATTTTTTCACTGCTAGGTTTCTTTCAACTCGGTGCTTGTGTGTTTGAGAAGCCGTGGCTCAGGCCCACAGTGAATTCACAAACTGTGATCCCAGCCTCAGTAGCATCTCCATTGCTCAGCTCAGCATGGTTCTGCATGAGGAGGGCTTTCAGGGTCACCCAGAAAGCAGACTCTGGCCTCTTCAAGACCCTCTCCGCCAATCAGAAGTGCTTGAGACTGTGTCTATAGTGTGGCTGTCCATATTACTCTGTAGTGCAAAATGGCACAGGGAGTGTAGAATCAGGGAGGGAAATTTGGGTTGGAGGTGATTTTCTCATCCCAGAGACTGGTGTCTCCAAATGTTGCTTTGCTGTATAATACCATATAGGCTTTTCCCTGTGGTTCAGCACTGCTAGGATCACATTGGGAGAATATCTAGGGATGTTTTCTGTGGTTGTAAAAGAACACCTAAGACTGAGTAACTTGATTTTTTTTCTGGTCTGATTCAGTTACAAAGTTTAATAGATATTTTTAAAATTACATTTTATCTATTAGCATGCCTCTGTGTGTATGTGTATGTATGTATGTATGTATGTGTGTGTGTTTTCATGTTTACATTCACATGTATGCACATGCAGTAGCTACAATGTGGAGGTCAGATGACAACTTGAAGAGGTCACTTCTCTCCTTTTACCCTGTGGATCCTAGGGAATCAAATTTAGGTCCTTAGGTTTGATGGCAGAAGCCAATCTCACTGGTCTCAAACTGGTAATTTATAATGACAGCAAGTGTTTGTTTTAGAGTTGGAGAATTCTGACAGCATGGTGCATTTAACAGGTAGAGACTTATGTCCACATCAGGAAATGGCAGAGACTGGACTGGCATGGTACCTATCCCTTGTCCTCCTTAGAAAGCCAGGAATGCCATTGAGGGCCTAATCCCATGACCCACCTAACCCTAACTACCTTTCAAAGACTTCTCTCTGAGGACCACCACTTAGAATCTGAGAATCCTATTTCTCAGACACTCAGCTATGGGTATAGCTATGGGTATAGACACTCTGCTATGGGTATAGCAGAGACTCAGCCTCAGACCCTTAGGGTGGGGGCCAGTCCTCCTGGTTGGAGCCAATATGCACACCATGGGAAAATGTCAGAAAAAGGGGCCTATGCTATTTTGTCCTGGCACATGTGTCCTTGGCAGCACTCTTTCAATCAAGTGTAGCAGAGCTTGGACTGTGGCCTGGGTACCAGGCTTACCGTAGCCGTCTGATAAAATGTCTTCTCCTTCCATCTGCTCTCTCCTCAGCTCCTGCATCTTATTCTGGTTAGCAACATTCTCTCTCATGCACCTTCATTTACTCTCTTAAGCTGAAATATCATTCCAGGAAACGAAAACGTTCCTTTTAAGAACAGTTTGAATCTCCTAAGGGACAATTATAATGATGACTGTGAATCAGGGGAGGGTAGATTATCAATTAACAATTTCTGATAATATTGCATTTTGTTGGCATCTCAAAGATGAGGCAAAAGCAGTCATATGATAACAGGCTTACAGACATCAGAGAGGGACAGAGCATTGGGGATGGGTTGGAGGATGGAAGCTTGAGGGGTTGTGTTAATATCAGGGACAATGAACACCCACGGCGCCTCGTGTAAAGCAGAGCTTCCATCCTATGGAAGTTGAAAGGATCCACCTGTGTGGACGAATCCTATTTAGAAGATGCTGAGATGGGTATTTAGAGATAGGAATTGTGGGTTGGTCCTGTCAGGTAAGAACAGAGGGGCAGCTTGAATTGAGAGATGAGCAGATGGTCTATGATATGTCTATGGGACAAAACAGCAATATGTCTACTGGCCAGGGATGGGGAGCACAGAAAAGATTTTTGGTGATCCTAGATTTCAGTGCAGGGTCATCAGACTATTCACAAGACCTGGGAGTATGGGTAAGAAATCAAGAAGTGGGAACTGAACACAGGCCTTTGAATACATAGCTAATAGGACCTGGGTAGCCTTTGAATACATAGCTAATAGGACCTGGGTAGCCTTTGAATACACAG
>JADRCH010000044.1:3280895-3307549 GCA_019843965.1 Rhynchomys soricoides | reverse complement strand
GTTCTACATCTTCATCTGAAGGCAAACAGGAGAAGACTGGTGTCTAGGCAGCTAGGATGAGGGTCTTAAAGCCAACACCTGCAATGACACACCTACTCCAACAAGGCCACACCTTCTAATAGTGCTACTCCCTGGGCCAAGCATACGATACTATCACACAAAGCATTTTTATAATATACATCACTATTTTGATAGTTAGCTATGCCTCTAATCTGTGAAGGGCTTTGTAACAGAGACTGGTCTGTAAGTATTGATCTATGTGAGGGCACAATATATTGTGGAATGTTTGCTACAGACCATTTGTAGAATGAATAACTTTGAACCAAGAAAATACGTAACAATCGGCTGACTTAGCAGGTATGTGACAGATGGAATCCTTAGTAGATATTTACTAGAGAGATGCAGAGTGCAGTGTTTTCTGAGAATTGTGTTAAGAGTGAAGCACACATGGATCGATTAACTTACTTGTTAAAGAAGACACAAGCACATGAATGATTGCAACTTTGTGCACCAATGCTGGGTGAGACCTAGCTAGCATAGTGGGCTAGAGAAAGTCAATTGGACTGCACTGGGCTGCCTCCCTTTTCATAAACATGCCTTGGGCTGATTGTTTTTCTTCCATCCTGAATCCAGTTGTTTTGTGCCTGTGGATTTGTGGTCATAGTTTTTTGTAATTAGTTCTCTAGAGACAATAGTTTTCTACAGTGTCACAAAGAGGAGATTAGATGTTAACCTACGGTGTGGTTTATCAGCCCTACAATGTATCAGCTAATCACTATGAATCTAATTTGTGCAAGAACCCTATGCAAACCTGGCCCTCCCCTCCCAGAGCCTGCAGCAGAGCCCACAGATTCTGAACCTTGTTTTGTTAGATATAGATATAAATATGTAATTTCCTCCCAAGAATTGCTCTTTGGTTGTGTGTTCTTGCAATATAAATGAGTGACATCATGCAGAAGGTATGCAAAGCCATCAGGACCTGGGAACCTATAAGGCAGTGACATGCACATGTGTAAGGCAGAGAAACAAATACATAACAATGGCCTGGCAAGAACCACACCGCACAGTCTTCGAGCTCCTGGGGAAGGCTGGGTACAGAGGAAGGGATTCTGTGGGCTGAGTAGTGTGGTCATCATGGCCTGTTGGATGTGTTGAGAAACAGTTCCTGCTGGTTCTGAAGATTAGAGTGAGGGATTGTCCACTTTAAAGGGTGCTCAAGGTATTGGGGCATCTACAGGCCTCTGCCTTGGCATGGAAGCTGAATACCAGAGCTGAGCTTCATAAGCCAACCAGTCATAGAAGCCACTGAGCTGGAGTCTCCTGTCAGCAAGGGAAACTGGTGGGTGTAAACTGAAGCACAGGAAGCTTCATTCACATCTCCCACACCCACTGTCCATCTCATAGGCTTGGTTTAGAAACCCGACCAGGGCAAATCAGGAATGAAGAAATGACAGACACACATATAGAAAAGCTGGGATCTGGTGGGTTGTGCTTTCTTTGAGGGAGGGCACCTACTAAGCAACCTAGAAACTCTGTGTATTTAATATGTACGGCACTAGGAGGAAGCGTTAGTCTCAGTGGGAGGTCTCTGCTAGGAGAACAGTCTCTGGTGGAATACACTGGTCAATCTGGAATACATTCATCAGTCATTTGGAAACATTCATACTTGTAGCAGAGGAAGGCTTTGCCATTTCCATAGCTCTGAGGCACTGGAGTCATTGACCTGGTTATGCTCATGTCAATATACACATTCAATAAGGACATCATCTGCTAATCATTCATTCATTCATTCATTCATTCATTCATGGCCTCCTCTGCTCTGGACCGACAAGCAGCTCAATAGGGAAACCTGTCATAGGGCAGCAGTGTGGCCTGCAGCAGAGTTTGAAAAGCATCTTTCTCTGACTGGCCTTGCCCAGACTGTTGTACTAGGGGGTAGAGATGGACCTGGGTCTCTCTCTACTAGAGCACTAGGAAGGAGAACCCTAATCTGCCTTGCTGAACATGGCACTTGGCTGATTTTCGTCTTGAGAGATGATGAAGCTTTGACAGCAGGATATGTTCTCTTTTAGGTTTCTCAAGCCATCTATTTCTGACATACTTGCTTGGGTTGCATCACACAAGAGTGGCCCTGCTCCATGTCCAGTGGGAATTCCCTCCACAGATTCTCTTTAATGTGTGCTGCTCACAGGATTCACATGATAATTTGAATCCCAGTTGACTCTCACTTTCAAGCTGTGACTTTTCAGACACAGAGATACTGGTTCAGCTTGAGACTTTTCATCTGACCTGAAGCTCTGGGCTCATTTGATTTTTATCAAATGTGTATAGGAGTAAAAATCATGCCTTGTGGTTTTTTTTCTTCTTAAAAGTACTTTTAAAAATGAATTGAATATTTTTCAGGGCAGACTCAGGCTAACAGAAAAATTGAAAAACAAAGGAGGAGGATGCTTTTCCCTCAGATTCTTTTATGTCAACATCTTGTGTTGATTCAGAGGAATATCAGCCAGGCGAGACAAGATGGGTACATCATTGTTAACCAAATCTCACAGTTTGTATTGGGGTTGACTCTGTATGTGGCACCAACCTGTGTGTTTTGCCAGGTACATTATGCCTCGCATCTGCCCCTGTGGTAATCTGTATAGTGCCACCTGAAGAACTGTGTGTAGAGTACCTGCCACTCTAAGAGCCCTCTGCACTCCACCTGCCCATCAGCCCATCCAAAGTTCCCTAGAAACACCTATCTGTCCGTCCCCACAGCTTTGCACTTTCCGTAATGTCTTGTTCATGGACTCACATGGTTTTTAGTTTTTTCAAACTGGTTTAACTATAATTGTTACTTTAGGATCTCCCCCACCAAATCTTCCTCCTACTGAATGCATGCTACTGGGTTGTGTTCACTCAGTCCTAAAGGACACCTTGGCTATTTCCATATTTTGCCTGCTGTGAGCCAAGTTTTTATAAATTTACTTTAGAATTTTATGTACATTTATAAGACACTTGAGAAATACAGAAAATACAGCTCCTAAGAAGCACAGCACAGCTCCTTGGAATTGTGGTTAAGACTATTGCTGTTTAGAAACCTCCATGGACTTGTTAAAGGGCATGCTCTTTTTTCCTGGGGTCTCTCTTCCCATCAGCATTGAGAGTTCACTCTTGGTACCTTGGTTGTTGGTAGATGGTTGTGGACTTCTTGATATGTGCTGCTGAATAGATTTGTATTGTTTACTTTTCTTGATGCCATGTCAAAATACTTGACAAAAACACTTTTAGGAAGTACTAATGTGTGGGCCCTGTTTGGCAAGGTTATGTACCCTCTAGGGGACAAAGCCTTGGTGGTGGACCCACTGGGGTTCACTTCCTGTTCTTTCTCCACTTCCTGTGTGCTGGTGAACTGTGATCACTCTGTTTCCTGACAGTCAGGCAGGCCATGTGCTTCTGCTGCCCTGACTCTCTCATCTTGATGGACTCTACCTCCTTTGGAACTATCAGCTCAAATAAACCCTTCCTCCACAAAGGCAAAATTGCTTTGGGTCAGGGTCTTCTACTATAGCCACAGAAAAATAAGGAAGGTTTATCTCAGCTCACAGCTTGCAGGTACAGAGCAGCATGGTGGAAATCCATGACAGCAAGAGCTTGGTGTAGCTGGTTGGATTGCATTCACTGTGAGTAAGCAGAGAAAGGTGAATGCTCCTACTCAGCCTTTCTCCCTTTTCATTCTGTCCGAGACCTCAGGCCATGGGATAGTGCTGACCACATTTTATATGATCTTTCCTACTTCTGTTTAACCCAATCTCAAAAGCCCCACACAAGGGCAGAGAGTTGTTTCTATGATTATTTTAGATCCCATTAAGTTGACAATCAATGTTAACCACTACATTTCTTCCACATTCATTTTCAACCTGACTGTCTTTGGTGAAGTGTCTGTTCAGTCTCTTGCCTTATCACTGTGGGGGGGGGGAATTTTTCTACATCTCTATTCACTTTAGAGGTGTTTTTTTCCTAACAAAAAAGATGTTCTGGTAATAAAGTTGAGTGTCAATTTCCTTGCTATGAATTAAACCATAGTTAACCTCACGACTAAGTATGAGGTGACCTACATTTCCCCCATGTTATATCTTAGATGATTCTACATTTTGCATTTGGGTCTATTATATATTTTGGGTCATTTTTGGAAAGATGTAGGATCCATGTCCAGACCCTCTTCCCTTGCTGGGGTGTGATTGTCTCATGGCCCCTGCTCTGTTGGTTGAGGAAGCTGTGATAGTCCACGGATACATAGCTGTTACTGTGAGGAAGGACATCTGCTGCCTGTGCTTGTGGGAATGTATCCATGTGTGTCATTCCCTTCCATTTGTCTGTCTTTTAGAGCCATGGTGTGTCTATGACTCTCAGTGAATATGAAACCTCAGATATAGCAGGGTCTGCTTCCTGTTTTTGTTATGGCATCCTTATTTTAGGCTTAAGGTTTAGGTGCAAGTCATATGACCCACAGAAAGTTAGGCTACAGGTTCTCTGGTATAGGTTCTTTGTGGTATTGCCTGCACATCGGGTGGCCTAAAAACAGAGATGCATTACTTATAGTCCTGGAGGATAGAAACCAAGATAAAAGTATGAGTTGGACTGTTTGCTCATCAAGTCTCTGTCCCATCTGTGTCTCACTCAGTTGTTCTTCTTTACGATCAGACTCATATTTTTATTATTCTTATTAAAAGGCACCAAGCTTATTAGCATCTGATTATTTAAGACTTTTCCTGCACACACACACACACACAATCTCAGATAGAGAACCCACAACAGATCAAAGTAACTATTAAACAAAGGCCAACCAACAAATTTATTGGGTTACTTGCAGGAGTGTGGGTGGGGGGTGACTGACAGAGCAGGGATGACACAGCAGCTGCACCATGGAAAAGCCAGTAGAGGTGACACAAGAGTCAAGAAGTGGACAAACAAAACCCCATGTGCATGAGTTAGGACAGTGGGCCAAGATGAGAGGATATTTCTGAGAATTCATGTCAAGCTTTTCCAGAGACCAAGATTGATATCCAATTTAAGAGTTTCCTGAATGCCCATGTGAGGCAGGCAGATGGATTGTCTGCTCAGGGTAGAGGTGGCTTCCCCAGTGGACTGTTCTCCACCACTCAGTTAGCCCCCAATGTGTCAAGCAGTTGCTGAGAGTGGTGGCACAGCAAGGCTAGAACTGGGTACAAGACACAGTGCAGGAGTTTTGCCTTCAAGAATCCAGGATCTAGAGGATGTGAGAAAGCCAGTATAGGAGTTTCAGTGAAGTCCCAATGACATCAGGCCCAATTTTATAAAAAATAATGTAAATGCATTTTTGCTCTCTTTTAAAATTAAAATTGTAAGTTAGCATGCGTAGTATTGGGATTTATTGTGGCACTTTCATACCTATGTGCCGTAAGACCATGCTTGTTCATTCTCTCTCCCACTGTCTGTCACACGTGTCCACTGTCTAGGCATCTCCCTATCTCTCTGTTCCCATCCTTCCTTCAGGTGTAGCCTCTCCTGCATCCTTATTGTGTAGATTCATCCCCTTCTGTTCCTCAACATCCGTTTATGTTTTCTCTTTCCTTCTATTGTCTCTGAGTTTTTGGTTCTTTCCTCTGTACGTAACCTCTCCTGTCAGTGGTGCTTCTCTCTCAACTTTATCTCTCGTGCACTTACCTTTTTTGTCACCAGGAAAGATTCCATCATAGAGTTGCATTTACACTAGTGATAGGAAATACAATTTATTGTGCCTGTTGCATGGAGACTTCAAAAGTTTAAACATTAAATTACCAGGGGATTTGGCCATCTTGCGCTTGGATATATAGCCAACAATATCTAAAAACTGGGTCTCAAAGAAATATGCACATACCATGTTCAGAGTGGTATGATTCACATAGAGACTGGTATAAAACAAGCATGTGGAAATGAATGGATTTGGGAGCAAACATGGTCATCCCGTCACTGTAACATTGCTAACTCAGCCTTAAAAGGGACTCTGGCACATCCTGCTGCTGTGCTGTACCTGCAAGGCATGTTGCTAAACAAAAGTGTTTCAGTCTCAACGAGACAGAAATTAAATTTTTCCACTTACATGAAGTCTCTGGACTGTTCAGATTCAAAGACAAAGAAAGCAGACACAGAAATGGAGGTACCAAAGCAGGAAGACAGGGAAATGGGGCACTTTGTGAGATGATTGCAAAGGTTCAATTGGCAAGATCGAAAATGGGGAAACACTGAACTTTGCAGGACTGTCATCTAAGAGAAGTTTTAATGTTATATACATTGGCTACCCACATTGTATCAACACTAAATATCCAACCATAAAAGAATATAGAAGATAGATATAGCAGTGCCTCCTGACATCCTCTGGCATACAGTGTGATGTTGGAAGATGGTGTGCAAGCGCGAAGCCTAGCTCTAGCTGTGACTCCCTAACTGGCATCCATAGTCCCTCTTGTCTGAGTCCCATTACCAAACTAGGACAACAGTCTCTACCTGCCTGTCCCATAATGCTGCATGAAGATCAAAGAGAATTGGAATCACAGAGATAAAATCCCTGAGTCCTTCACACATACAGCCATCATAGTGTGTGCACTCTCTTTCAGAATCATTTTCATCCAGAGCACTAGATAGATCTTCAAGCATCTGGGCTTAATTTATGACTGTTTTGAGGTGCTTATCTCGGAGAATTGGTTGTAATCTCATAATTTCTTCTTACAATTGAAATAATGAACTCCTGACTCCTTTTGGGTCTTGTTTTCCCGGTGTGGTGCTTGCTGCAGATACCTATTCAATATTTTAATTACTGGGGCTTCGGCTTGTCTCACACAGGCGCCGTGAAGATTAATGTCTATTTGACCGTTTAAGTTTGTGATATGATTTGAGTTCCTCCGAGGGAAAGTTTTATATAAACATCTTATAATGATGAGAGCGATAAGAAAGAGACTGAGCAGTAATAAAGAAAAATTAAAATGAGACAAGGAAGCTATTCTTTCTCTCCAGCTCAAGTAGAATAAACAAGCAAGGTAATCAGCAGTCCGAATGGAGTGCCCTATCTGCATCTTCAAAATGCTGCAAGGATCTCCACACTCCTTCAAGTAGAAGGTGTATATATTGAATTTTTGTTGAAGGATTAAAAGGGAAGCTTCTAAAGAATGCAGGCAGGCTGTTTCTGTTTTGAATGTCATGTGGGACAAGGGTTGACTGTGACCTGATTGACAACTCTGAGAAAAATCAGAAAGTTTCTATTCTAAACACCGTGGGTTACATTGAGGCTGTTTGGTGTCTAAACTTTAACCACACTCAGAATCAGTTGGTGTCCCTTGCTGATCTCTGCAGACTGACACCAGGTACTCCATGGAGTACCATCAGGAAGCCCAACCCTTGGATTCCACAAGGTACTGGGCCACTGATTCCTTTCTGGATAGTTTCCATGGAGACTTGGCTTGCTCAGCTATTGCTAGCCAAGAAGAGGCAGCAACAAGATGAGGGAGAGATAAGACACCATGTTTTACAATGCAAACCAGAGGCACAGGGGTGTATTAGCAACTCAGAGCTGGTGGTCAGGATGGCTGAATCTATATAAGACACAGAAGAGTTGGATTTACCACAAAAAATGAATGACAGTCGATGATTGCGTCATACCATCTTTCCATCTCTGGGCCCAGCACCTGCCAATCAGTCTATCTTTTCTTTCTATTTATTCCGTTGAGGGACCCAGCCTATGGGACAGTGCTGACCACATTCGGAATGTATTCTACGAGGTAATACTGTCTGGATGCTCCCTTACTGGGAGGTATATTGTAGTAGATAGTGTCCTGGGTAATAATTACCCACTCAATCAGGTTGATACCCAGTATTAACTATCACACCAGCACTGTAAGATTTAGACCAAGGAGAGGAGATGGGAAGGGACTTCTGCTGTGTTTATTGCAGATATCTACAGTCATGAGACTTGTTGGGTTGTAGGGAGTCCTGGGATGTACCAGTATTGTGTGAGGTTCTGGTCTGAGAAAAGCAAATGCAAACTCCACAGGCTCTGCGGTCTGGTTGGGAGCATTCCAGCCAGACAAACAGGTCCAGGGTTAATAATGACTATTAGGTCCAAGTAGGTCCCACATTCTAACCTAGCCCAAGGATCTAACTAACATTCAGTCATACATGCCTGTGTTTGGAGATCTGGTAATGTTGAGAGCCAGTTATATGTTTTTCAGTTTTTCATCTCATCACAGGAAGTATTCATTTGTGAATGTGTTCATGTTTGTCTTTGTTGCTAATGTGCTGACTTAAATGCTACTGTAAATGACTTAACAGCAATTTCTATAAGTAATCAGACTTTGATATTTACATACATACATATGTATACATGCATCCATACATATACACACATATACATATTATGTATAGATATATACACATACATGCATGTCTACATATACACATACATATATACATACATATATACATAATACATACACACACACGTATATACAGGCATAATACATATACACACATGCATATATCATATATACACATATTCATCAGCATTTCATAAGATCTTAGGAGATTTCTTTAATGCTTTTTAAAAAAGATTATGTGCGCATTATGTAGGTTCACCACTTGTGTGCTGATGCCTGCAGCGGGCACAGGAGTGCATCAAATCCCCTTAACCTGAAGTTATGGGTAGTCCTGAGCCTAATGTGAGTACTGGGAATCTAATCCACTCTCTGTAAGTGTGGGCATCTTTACTGTTCTAATGCTGTCACCCTGACAAACCTACCACTGCCTGGACTAATGCCAGAAACTCCCAGGGTCATGGGCCTCAGGGAAGAAGCTCAGGATGGAGGGCAAGGATAGGCACCTACACATTTCCCAAGATTTAGGAGTTCTTTCAGGACTTTTACTTCATTCCAGATGACTGTGTAGCTATGTTCCCTTAATTTAGTGGCAGCAATATATCTAAGCTACTAAAGAGATACCAGAAGATGGCTGTGCCTGGGTTGAGGGAGTCAGGAAGGAGATCCCTGTTCATAGAAGTAAGTGATGCTGAGCTGGATGAGCTGATAACTTAGTGTGGAAACGGCAGGGTGCTGGGGTGTTCTGCTGTGGGGAGCAGAGTCTTCTGGAGAAATGGCATAAGTCAGTCCTTCCTCCATTACAGAAATGGTCACACTTCAGGCTTGGACACTTCTTGGTAGAGCCAGAGGGGTCTTTAACACCCCTTCTGTAAGGTCCTCCTTAGGACTTTAATGCAGAAGGAACTGGTACCCATGAGGTATTTTGGACGAAGGGTGGGCAGTAACATTGACAGGGAACATCAGGTCCTGGAAGTTGTCAGATGCCCATGGGAACTAGAGATGCTTTGTGATCCAAACTCAATAGGCACAACTCTTTTTATGGCAGCTGAGGTTGGAAGTTAAGCTCTGTGCCCCATCAGCTGGGTCACCAGATCTTGAGATGACTTTGTGGAAATGTCAGTGCACTTGGCTATGACCTGCAGGCAGCAGGGGACCCCCTTCTTAGACACTTGCAGAGTGGGGGAGGGCAAATTGGGGGCCCCCTTACATGGATGTTAGACCCACCCAGGCATCAGGAGAAAGATGATAGATGCAGAAGGGAGCCACGTCCACCTTCTGATGCTCCTCAGAGTCCCACACCACAGTCATCAGCGAAAAACAGCATAATGAGATTATCTGATCTTGGCATAGTGACCTCGAGACAAGATTTACAGACACTAAGAAAGGTGAGGTGGTCCTCACTGTCTCCCTTAGCTCCGGCTCTCTGCTCATGTGTATCTAACACTGTGATATCCATACCTGCTTCATCTTAGTCTCTGCCTTTTAAAAGCTGCTCATTAGAGATCACTTTCTAATTTTTAAAGAACGATGTTGAAGTAACTGAGGAGTAAGAATCCATAGTTGAACCCCAGAGATTAGATTCATCAAGAATTATTTTTAGTATTTGGCAGCTTCAAGTTTTTATGAAAAGAGAAATGATGTTTAAAGCTGTGTTAGGTGGAAGGAAATAAACAGAGGAGACTGACTACAACAGCCTCTCGTCTCCTCTCCCCTCCCCTCTCCTCTCTCTTTTCCTCTTAACCCCTCCCCCCTCAGCCATCTACCCTCCTTTTTTCTATAACAAGAACAGCAGCATCTTGATGTAGCTCCTCAATAGTCAGTATGTCAGGTTTTTCTCTTCTCCCTCAAATAGGAAGTTCAGTACTGAGCTTCTGGGGTGAGGCATTTTATATATTGTTTGGCTAGCAAGCTCTGGCAAATCATGTCTCTTCCTCTAATGCTGGGATTACAGCATGCACAGTTGTGCCTGACTTTTAGGCGGGTGTTAGGGATGCAAAGGCAAGCTGCATACAGTAGGTGCTGCGACCTGAGCCTGAGCCAACTCCTCTGTCCTGTACTGAGACCCTGCTATGTCATTATACACAAGAGGAACGTGCATTCAAGTTAAGTTAAAATGAACAGGCACTATAAATGACGAAAGGAACTAAAGCAACATTCAAATATCATACATGAAGCCATCTTCAGAGTTCTGGCTTTCATAATAAGGCCTGGGCTCAGCTGTCGTGGTCCTTCCTCATCTTGCTGGTGTGTCACTGTTTGGGCTGGGATATTTTTGGAACTGTGACTCAATCTTAAGCCTGACACATGCCATGTTAGTGAAGTGGAAGAAGATAGATCCAAGAAGCTGAATTAATTCCAATGAAATTATAACTGCAGGACATCGTTTAACTGAAAGACACACTGGACTCTACTGTAAGTGTATGCTAGGTTTAATCTTCATGGTCCACACCTTTCTATCTCAGTCCCCAACTCTCCATGTGATAGCTGTTGGAAGTGAAGTCTTTGGGAGTAGCTGAATCCATGTGAGGTTAGAAGCGTGGAGTTCTGTTGTCTCTAGGCAGGTCCTTCCTCCAAGTGAGGGAACAATGAGAAGATGCCTTACATTGTCCAGGTAGCTCTCTACGCTTGACCCTGGAATGCCAGCACCAGTATCTTAGATGTCTAAGCCCCAGAACTAGGCAGTCAGTGGCAGTGGGGTATTAGTCTCAGGCTGTGGTTCTAAGTTATAGCTTCTGGGGCACACAGCACCAGAAAGTGATGGCCATGCAGAGGGTTGGGCTGGGAATAAATTAATAGTGGATGGTGTTTCCAATGATATTATTGGCTGAGCCTGAAGTAGTGTGGATTAACGTCCATAATTTACCAAGTGTGCATGTGACGTCATAGTGGGAAAACACAGCCTGAAGAGAACTTATGGAGGAGCTACATCTGAGCTACTTGGGTGGCCTACTGACTTTTTTTCTGTCACTAAAAGACACAACCAGAAAAAACACAAGGAAGGGAGGGATTTGTCCTTGGCTAACAGCCTCTAGGTTCATTTAATGCTGGAGAAGTCAAGTCAAGAAGCAGGGAGCCATGTATGCTCGTGCTCAGGTTCCCTCTGTTTACACAGATTCCAGCCTAGAGAATGGCACTGTGCACAGTGGTGAACTTTCAAACCTCAGTAACTGAATGGAGGTGATCTCTCATAGGTGTGCCCAAAGAAACATAATGAAGGCAGTCTCTTACAGGTGTTCCCAGAGGATCACCTTCCAGATGAGTCTAGATTTCATCAAGTAGACAGTTTAGGCTAACTATCACAGGGTAACTATACACATTTCCTGAACAACAAAAATGACCCGGATGGAAGTAAAGGGGCTTACACCCTTGAGCTATCACAGACATGCTTCGTGTGAGTTGCATGCTCACAAGGGAGCTGGCCCACAGCAAGAAGGAAGCATAAATTAACAAACATACACAAAGGAGCCCTGTGTGCTCTTGGAGGGCATATTATCTTGTGGAGTCTTTGTGGAAAACAACAAAGTGATTTCTAAATAAAAATAAAATCACCATGTGACTTACCATTTCTGAAAGAAAGGAAATCACTAGCCACTAAAAGATATTTTAGTCTTATGTTTGTTGCGTACTATTTTATAACAGCAAAGATGGAAGGTAAACAACTGAACTGACTATGAATGAATGAATAAATGAAGAAAACATGATACAAAGCTAAAATGGAACACCAGTCATCCATCAAAATCTTCGGCCATTTGTAACAAGATGATCCACTTTGCTGCTTGTGACTAGACAGGAAAAGGAAGTTCTGCTATGCATAACTATCTTGCCTCTGTGTGGAATCTGAAATAAGTAAAATGGGTACATAGAGTTACAGAAAGAAGATATGAGGAATTAGCAAGTGTGGCTCAGAGGACAGGATGTAGCATTCATGTAGGATGAACAAGATAGGCCAAATAATGTACGATATGAAAGCCATACTTAGACCATATTTGATGTTATTGATAAGCTAATAGAATTTAACTGTGATTGCCCAAACTAAAAAGAAAGTGGAATCTAGCTTCAGTAGGTTAAATATTTTTTTATTATTGTGCATTATATATTATGTTGTGTACCTTGGAAATATATATGTATATATGAAATGTATTTTTAAAGGACCCACAAGGAATACAGATTTTATGAAAATCCTACATCCAAGTGTGGCCATAGTCTAAGATACAGGGATTTGGAAACTGTTATATGTTGAGGGTGGCTCTCATTCAGTTGCTAGAATTCCTTATTTGGTTTTGTATCTAATATGTCACCTAGCCATTGAAGTAATTATCAAATTACTTGAATTGATCTTGTTTCAGCTCAAATGCTGCATTTCAAGAATACATCTATTATTTTTGCCCTGAAGATTTAAAAGCGACCTGAAGAGATTTACTTTACTTTACTTTTCTTTCTTTCTTTTTTTTTTTTAAGAAGCACAATATCTCTGACAGTGGAGATCAAAGCATGAGGAATCACATGGAGAAGGAGAAGACACAGTACATTAAAATTCATGCCCTTCCTGCCGCTCTGGTCTGAACTCAGACAAAACCAGGAATCTCAACAAAATAAAAATGTGCTATTTTTCTAAGAAATCAGCATGGTTAGTGGCAATGAAGTCTGAAATCTAACTGTTGCAAGCACACTCATGTGTATGATTCAGAGAAAGAAGCTCTTCACAGATGCAAAAGCATTGGTTCAGAGACACATCCATAACACAGGGATGCCTCCTTCCAAGTAAAATGATGTCCATGGAGACTCTAGACATAACTGTTCTCTACGGTAGATATCTATGTTCCCACCACCTGTAAAGTCAATCTTCCCAGCTCCTAAAAGATTGGCAAAGCTTAGGGCATAGGTTGCTTTAAAGAAAAAAATAATAAATGAAGAATTATAAATCTTGCAAGAAAGCAGAGAAAACACTTCTACAGTATTGATGGATCTGCATGAACATAGCAGAGAGAAGTACACAAGAGCTCAGTGGTTCTCAACCTGCAGGTTGCTACCTCTGTAGGGGTCACATATCAGATATCGCATATCAGGTATTTATATTACCATTTGCAATGGAAGTAAAATTACAGTTATGAAATAGCAACACAATAATTTATATGAGGAACTGTATTTAAAGGATGCAGCACTAAGAAGGTAGAGAACCACTGACCCAAGTGAATGGGAAGAGTTGGCTGACAGAGGTATGAGATCTGCTGACCTGACTGAGCATGAAGATAGCACATGCAGGTGACTTGCTCTAGGTCTTGCCTGGATTGGGCTTCCTGTGTTGAAACTAGTTTTTATGCCATTAGACTTGTTCTAACTTGTTTCTTTTGCTCATTGCCTTAGCTTCTGGGCTCTGTCCTGAAGGATGGCTGTCTACAGAAACAGCTTCTGTTGCCTGGGTCTCCGTAGAAGTTATCAATGTTGCTGACATTTAGACAGTAGGATGGCATGCTCATTTCAAGATTTCTCTTTCCAGCAAGACCAGTGATATATATATATATATATATCTCCTTCCATCATTTATTTGCTGTGCTCCCAGACATAAATATTGGCATAGCATCCCCAAACCTAGCTTTTCACTGACTGTGTGGCTGTTATATGTACCTCAGCCTGCCCACTGCGTTCTAGATATCTAGGCCAAATGTATGGTATGTACGGTTCTTAATTCATTCTTCAGCTTGATTCTACTTTTCAAATAAAGCACATTTGGTTTTAACTTAGGTGACATCGTCGATGGCATAGGTGAAGCAGTCAGTCACAGATACGTCTATGGCCACAGGCAAGACTACATTCTTGTGTTTTTTCTTGTAGTGCTAGAGATTGAACTCAGATGTTGTGCATGCTAGACAAGTGATCTACCTCAGAGCTATGTCCTATTTTTACTTAAAAACAGTATATAAGTAGTCTCACTCAGTTGCCCAGAATGGCCTTAAATCTTCCCTGTGTCTTGAACAGAACTTGGACTTAAGCTCTTCCGCCCTCAGCCTCTTTCATAGCTGGGCTGACAGTCTGCACGTGGAAGACATACACTCTAGAGAGTCAAGGGTATCCTTGCTTGACTACCTGCTGTCAGGGGATGCTTTGATTTGTGTGACTCTGAAGATGATATCAGGACTCCTCAAGGCTATCTGTTGGCCTTCAGCTTCTACCCAGGTCATCAGAGTTGAGGCTCAGCATTTCTAGTAAGAAGCATTTGCATTTCTGTTCCCAAACCTATGTTGGGATGAAATAGTTTGTATCCACTAAGGGGTTATAAGTCCTGCCCTGGAGAGAAATAGCCTACATCTAAATTATAAACAAAGCCCATGCTTATTTGTTCATGAATCCAAATCTTTTCCATACATTTGTATTCATTCTAAGTGGGGTTATCTCCTCTTAAAATCTGCTCTATGCAACTATTTGGTTTAACATGCCTTATGTTTGCAAATTAAATATTTTACATAGTTTTATTGCTAACCTTCCTATTGGAAGAAACATCTAGGTTGTTTCCAGTTGGATGAAAATGTTGGTCTATTTATATGCACACAGTGTTGAAACCAAGCAAAAACAGTACAGGGAGCAGCAAGACTGTCATCTACCCAAGTGACTTATTTTATTTAAGCTCATTTATATTCGTTATGTACCTTTATCTCTGCTTTTTAAGATCTAGCATTTGTGGGAAATTTTATTTTCTCTTTGAACTTAGTGAATAGCATGGGCACACTGTATCTTAGCTGGTATGTGACTGCACCACTGATGGGATTACACAGGCTGCTTCCCACCCTCTAGGCTTTTAGTGTTGATCTTGGTGTGTATCCCCCTTTTTCACATCTGTGTTTCTTGTCATTTTATTTAAAGGTGAAGGTGTCCTCATCCTTCACATGCCCCTGTGTTTAGACTCCTGATTGGCTCTGGAGTTACTTGCTATCCAATTTCCAACCAGTCCAGCTTTCAAAAAGTGAGATAGGCTAGCACTAAACTTCATTACCCACAAATATGCATTCTTTTTTCTTCACATGAATCCCAGAAGGTCAGTGGTACTGTATCCAATCTCAGTAGGTATGGCTCACCTCTATCCTGGGTTAAATCCCAGAATCCATGGACCTCTGTGTCTCTGGTGCATTGGTATCAGCCCTTGTCTTTTCCGTTTGGAAACCGGCTCAGAGTCCAAGGAAAAGCGGTGCAAACATTAATTTCACAGTACTTGGTTCCAACCTACCCAAGGATCTCTATCCTCCTCAAGGGTGCTCATCCTCCCCAAGGCTCCTCATCCTCCTCAAGGCTCTCCATGCTCCCCAAGGCATCCACTCCAAGGGTCTCTATCCTTCACAATATTATCTACCCTCTCCAAGGTTTTTCACCACCACCCCAAGCTTCTCAATCTTAATAAAGACTCTAGGTTCTTACCCCTTCCTCAAGTTGTCAGTTGCAATAAGTTTTATGTTTGTAATAATAGCTTGGACAATTCTTCTCACTTTTATCACCAGGGTGAAAGGTATGAATAAACAGCCTCACAATTGTATAACCTGAAAATCCCCAACCTTACAACAGAGCCACAACTTCCTCTCATGAATCCACCACAATACGTCATCTTACTTGCCTTTGCATTTGGAGTACAGTTTTGCAGAAGAAAACTTCATTGGATATTTATTGGGCAGAATAAAATCTTTCAAAATATGTAAATCAATGAATTATAGCATTCACCTTAATCTCACTTCATGACTTTTAAATTAATCCACACTAAATCCAGATAGTCATAAAATACACCAAAGACATAAAAACTGATTTTTGAAACATCGATAAAATACTCTCTGGTGAAAAATAACAATAATACAGGAAAATACTTTATTACATCCAGGAAAAGCTTAATGTCAAATTATAAAGAAAAACATTAATATGGTTAAAACACACACAACCAAGATGTAAAACCCAAGATTACTATATGATCTATTTTAAATGTCTTGCTTAATGGCTCTAAAAACTATTTAGTCAAGTATTTGGGCCATTTTCTGCAGTCAGATAAGGCTTGCTTTCCATTTATCACCTTGCATGTGTATTCACCAACAACGTTGGTGGTGAGATGGACAACTGTGATATGATGCATTATTTAGCTGAAAGCAAAAACTCCAAGAGCCAAATTAAAGCCGCAGATGTGCTAGCATATATTTCACATTGGCACCATGTGTCAATAAAGCATTTATGGATCTAACATTTGCTGTTGACAAAGAATGCAAGGCAAAATGTCACAGAGGCTGCCTCCCTTTGGATCTTGCACAATTTTGTGGCAGCTTCTCTCACTTTGGAACATAGAAGGACATAATCACATCTTGGACAGAGAAGCCATGTCCTAACTCTAAAACTGGTCCCTAAGCACACTGATGCTTTGACCACTGGAAGGTAAAATGCCCAGTGGCAGTCTAGATTGGCAGGAAGAAATTCTCAAAAGTCCATCAGCTGAATGGAAAGGAAATTTAGAAATGTATACTACTTCTCTCTTGCTGTTAGATTGATAGGATACTGGCAAGCAATCCTGTCAGATGCATTTATGGGTCAGTGTACACTAATATTATGGTCCTGTTAAGCAGGTGGTAGATGTAAAATCATAACAAGGTAAGGATTTTCAGTCCCTTCTATGTGGTCTACAG
This sequence comes from Rhynchomys soricoides, assembly GCA_019843965.1. Lineage (NCBI taxonomy): Eukaryota > Metazoa > Chordata > Mammalia > Rodentia > Muridae > Rhynchomys > Rhynchomys soricoides. The sequence goes on along the minus strand of JADRCH010000044.1, from coordinate 3,290,535 downwards.
ATATTTGTAGCACAAATGAATACAATATTCTCACTTGACTTTACCCAAAAGGTCAAGAAATGATTAAATAAAATTCTCAAATGTTCGTAGTTTGATGGATGATGATACAGAAGATGTTTAAGCATGAAACTGTGGTTCAGATTCCAATAGGTCTAAATAAAGGATCAAGGACATTGTTTTAGCTACTTTTCTGTTACTGTAGTAAAATACAATGTCTGGGGCCAGGAATAACTGCCTCTGCGATCCTTGGGCCTCAAGCTATCACCAGAGTGCACATGACAGTGCATTTTGATGCCATGGCAAAGAGGGATGCAATCTTAATTGTGATATGTCTTTATGGTTTAAAGGAATCATGTTTTCATGACTTTGATTTGAACCCTGCATCCAATGACATAGTACTGTAGAAGCTCATCCACCATGGTCATTCCAAATGCCCACTCTGCAGCAGAAATAGCTATGCCCCCACCTCTTAACAATCGTTACAGATTTAAGAGAGAAAAATCTTTGAATTGTGGTGGAAAGTGATGATAAAAATGGTTCTTTTAAAAATCTCTCCACCTTATGTATGTTTTAGGGCACAGATTTATCAGACTACATGACCCATTACTTATAGAGAGCTGCTTCTCAGTGGTCAATGGATGGATGGAATAAGCCCCTGGGTTGTGGGGCAGGAGACGTTCAGGAGAGGAGGCAGTATGTAGGCAGAGGGAAGAACAGCCCAGTTTGTTCACAGTGTGTTCACAATGGGGAATTCTAAGCAATGTGCTTGTGGTGGTTTGAATATGCCTGGTCCATGGCTGTTAGGAGGTGTGGTTGTGTCGGAGGAACTGTATCACCTTGAGCGTGGGCTTTGAGGTGTCCTAGGCTCATGCTCTGCCCAGGGCAGAAAAGAGCCTCTTTCTGGCTCTCTTTGGATCAAGATGTAGAACTCTCAGCTTTTCCAGCACCATGACTGCCCTCTCACTGCCATGTCCGGCCATGTTGAAAATGGACTACACCTCTGAAACTGTAAGCCAGCCCCAATTAAGTGTTTGCCTTTGTAAGAATTACCTTGGTCATGGTGTCTTTTCACAGCGATGGAAATCCAAACTCAGACAGCACTCCTTTGTTTTCATTGAGAGATAAATAGTTTGAAATATGGGTCCTGGTATCCACAGAATCTAACATAAAACTTTAAATGCATGAATTATTCAGATCATGGGGAGAGGAGGAGATTTCAAATCATCTGTTGACTTTACATATTGCAGTAAATATGGAATATTCTGGAACAAATCCCATTTTATGTCTCAGGGTTTATTACTTTTGTGTTTCCATGTTTGGTTTCCAAGCAAACCTGTAGAGGGTGCCTGCTTAACAGTCACAGCAAAATAGATTTTATTATTATTGAAATTCTACCTACAGATTATTGAATTGCTCCCAACTCCTTTTCTGTGTCGTTGCATAATGACCTTAACTCACTGAATTCAGCAACAAAATTCCTCATGGCTATCCATGCAGAATCACGGTCCTCTCCCCCAACTCTCTCGCTCTTTTGCCAACTTATACAGATGTCCCCTCTGAGTCCCTGAGCATCAGTGATCATTAGGTGAACAGTGTCAGCAATACATGGCGACTTGCTCACTTGACTGCAAGTAAATTTTCCTTCATGTTGAATTGTGTAGGCTAAGCATCAGAAGCATAGTCTGAAGTTCACTTTTGATCAATTAATTTACTGTCTGGGACAGGGAGAAGAGACCAAGAGGAAAACTAAGGTCTGCAAAAAAGAAATCCCTGCTTAAAAACTTGAAACAAACAGTAGTGTGTGAACACATGATGATTTTGGTTGAACAAGGATCCTGGCTGGATAGCTTAGTCAGAGACATGCTTGCCTCCCAAGCATGAGGACCTGCATTTGAGTTACAGATTCCCAGGTAAATAGGCGGAGTGTGGTTATTTGTCTTTGTAATCCCAGAGTTGAGGAGGTAGCCAGGCAGACAGCCCTAAGGCAGATTCTCAGGGTTTGTGGATCAGATAATCCAGACTACTCAGTTAACCTCAGGCACAAGAGAGACCCCATGCCTGAGGAGGGACACCTGAAGCTGACATTTGGCCTCTATATGTAACATACGCATGTGTACCTGAACATATACCTTAGCACACACACACATACACACATGAACACACACAAAGAAGAACTAATGAGTTCACTAGGTGGATGTCAATTTAGTTTTCATTAATTTGTATTTCTTAATATGTAATATAGACACAATATGAGAGATAAAGAAGGTGTCATGAAACTCTATTTTGCAATAAATTGTGGTAATGACTTGAGGTTTACATTTTCCTTCCTTTTTTTAAAGATTTATTTTATTTTATGTATGTGAGTACACTGTAGCTGTCTTCACACACACCAGAAGAGGGCATCAGATCCCATTACAGATGGTTGTGAGTCACCATGTGGTTGCTGGGAATTGAACCCAGGACCTCTGGAAGAGCAGTCAGTGCTCTTAACTGCTGAGCCATCTCTCCAGTCCTACATTTTCATTCTTTAAGGGGTGTTTCCTTAACCTATGTTCTTTACACCAATGATCTCTGTGCTGTTTAGGTGGGAGCATGCTCAGAGATCTACACCCCAGATCCTGGTTGCTCTGGTTAGTGCTCTACCTTACTGATGCCTGCTTTCATGATAACATCAGGTGGCATCTGTCCTATGCACTGCATTGACTGCAGTCAAGCTGCTACCTCAGACATCAAGGTGACAGGGCTGAACCTCATTGGGTCCCCATGTTCTTCACATCATAGATTCACCCTGCAAACGAATGCAGCAAACTATGACAGCTACCTTAAAACGCCTTCCCCGAGGCCTCTTTTTAACATTCTGTAGAGAGATGAGAAATACTCAGCGGGTTTCACAACTGATTCTTAGCAAGACACAGTGTCACCATGGAGAAAAGCTCTGTACGAACATAGGGATTAACAACCAGGCCAGTGAGTTTACAGTGGAAAAGGATTTTCACCTACAAGGAAGGAAGACAGGGCTCTGTTGTTCAGACTGAATGTTGGAGTGGTGAGAGACTTTCTGCTCTTAATCAGAATGAGTTTATCCCTTTGTTTAAACGACTTGATGAGACCTAAGCTTGTAGAAAGGATTCATAGTTGGTGAGCTGTGAGCCCCGAGGCTTGCACAAGCCAGTCCATTTAGGCAAATTAGTTCAAACCTATGGGCAGAAACAAATGGTCTCAGCTCACTGGTCTCAGCTTGCCACACCTGGTCATATGTCTGCTTTGATCACAGGTTGCTATGTTTACATATTCACATCAGCTAATGACACAATTAGCCAGTTGAAAGAGTAGATTCCTCGATAGGAAACTGGAGACCACATTGAACAGAAGTCTTTCAAAATGCAGTTCTAAATTTGGACTGGTTGTGGAGAGGGAAAAGTGCCACGCCCCTTTGCTCTGCCTTGAAAGAAAGATCTGTAGGTCTCACAGCCACAGTCCCTTCTCTGTACATGTGTCCTACGAAAACCTCAGACAACCGAATCAGCAGACACAACAGATCATTGTGGGGTTTTAAAGAATTACTATGAGCAAGAAAAACAGGTTATTTTTTATTTTTACAAAAATGATAAAAACTTAGGAGTTAAAATGCAGAAATACTCTTTTGTATCTAGAAGTACATTTATTTTATGTTAAATAAAAGTGATACCATCTCTCATAAAATGTAGGTCAGATATAAAACTTACATATTACCTAAACACACAGCTTATAAACAATCTTCAGGCCCCTCCTCTGTTCGAGAGCCTGCTCTCAAAGTGTCATCCATGTTATCTTATTAATTAAATAGATAAAAATTCAATTCATATCTCAATTAATATTTAAAATAATAACAGAATGGAGATCTGTTAAATTCCATTTACTCAATTTTTTTATGAAATGAAAACGAACCATTGAAGTTATCATTAATCTGTCTTCATCATTTAAGAAGGAGTCTTGATTTTCCCCACTGTTATGAAATAAGACTTCATTTTAAGATGAAAGAAATCCAAAAGAGAATTCTGCCCATTATACCATCTGATAATTGCATCAGTCCGACACACAGCTCTGCTCTGTGACTAGGGAGACAAATAAATCTATTCTTGTCAGGCAATAAACAGTAGAGGGGGTTGGAGATGCCATCTGAAGTAATTTTTTAAAATGTCACTCAGCGAACATTTGAAAATGAAGCTATAATTACTGTGACATTGTCAAGGAGAGGCTCCAGAGCTTTGGGGGTAAGGCAGGGAGAGGTGCTTCTGAACTTATGGAAGCTTGGCCACACTATGTGTTAGCATTAGTTCACATGTTCCCTAATAAGATGATATATGTCACAAACTAAAGGTGGCAGTGATTACATGGCCTTAGCCTGGGCCTGGGCACAGTGTCTTCTCCAAGGAGAGACTATAACCTTCATTGGCAACATTTAAATATTTACTATATTTGGTGTCATTAGTGATTTCTACAGCACTAAACTACAAGAGCTATCAGCAAGGGGGATGGGAGCTCTAAGTGAATTCTGGGAAGTAAATTGAAGCAGTATAATTTAAATTTTTAAAATTAATATTTAATTATGTAATATCCCCTACCCTTTCCTCCCTCTGTCCACTCTCTCTCTAACCTCCCCCACAACATCCCCATCCCTTCTCAGTTTGGTAGCCTCTTTTTCTTTGGATATCATTGGTACATATGTATGTTTAAATACATAAATACAACCTATTAAGTGTGTTCAGTGTGGTTTGAGTACATGATTCCAGAGCTGACCATTTTCTATAGGATAAGCAATTAGAGCACTCATTCCTGGAAGAAAAGTAATTCGCACGCTCTCAGGGAATGCTCTGTCATTCCGTCTACAGTTGTTTGTCTAGAGATGGGTCCTTTGTGAGATTTCTTCTTTCTACTTTAGCGTATCTAGTTGTGTTGTTCTTGTTCAGATCTTGTTTAGACAGCCATATTGTTGATGCAGGAGACATTATCTCACAGGACTTTCCAGTCCTCCGGCCTTTACAACATTTTTGTGCCCTCCCCTGTGATCTTCTGAGCCTCGGGTACGGGAGTTGTAGTGTGGATTTATTCTCTGGGAGACTTACCCCATGATCAGTTGTAATAATCTCTACTGCAAAGAGAAGCTTATTTAATGTGGGTGAGACTAGGCACGTCTGTGGGCGTAAGAGTACATTTTAGAATGCAGCTAGAGATTATGATGATACAGTACAGGGGCAATAGTGGGTTCTCATTTAAGATCTGCGACTTCGCTAGCCATTGGTAGTTGGCTAGGTTCTTAGTGCCGGACATGATTTCTCTTCTGTTGAGTGTTAAATCTCATTAGACAGCTGTTGATTACCACAAAAACATGAGCACCACTCTTGTCCCTTTGGAGATATCTTGTCATACTTGTCATTGTTGTGTTTCATAGGCATCATGCTTGGGAGGACTATGGATTACTTTCCTCCCTTGATAACTTGTGTAGACCTTTCTGGTACCACGAGTGCCAGACTGCAGGAAAGGCTTCCAGGTTAGATGGAACATAGATCTTCCGAGTTCTGTTTCTGAAATATATGATGTCTTCAGCAAGAGCGGCTTACTGTCAACCTCTAAAAGCTAAGCAAGGGCAATAACAATAGCTTATATTGTTTGGGGAGACTGGGGCTGGCTTGACCAATAACTGGAAAGGAGGTTTCTTATGTCTAGTACTGGGGTTTTTGTTAGATAGTTTGCACTCTTATGGGGAGCATTGTCAGTCCAAGTGGCATAACGTTATTTAACCTGTACATGCATGTGTATACACATATAGTTATATGCTTTATATATAAATTTAGGTAACTATGAAATATTATTATTCCTTGATGCTTCATCAAATATAAAGTTATTTGTATTTATAGTTTTATTTTTCCTCCTTTCTATACCTCTCCTCTATGCTGTTCTCCCTCTTCCCTCCCCAGTTAAAGCCTCCTTCCAGTTTTTCATCCCCCACCTCCCCCCATATTACCCTTGTCTTACTATGTCACTCTCCAGCTACCCTGCCGGTCCTCTTTTACTTTCCCAGTTTCCATGGCTACCTCGTGTCATATACTCATCCCTGAAGTTCTGGTGTTAGAAGCGTCAGATGAGAGAGAACATGTAGAATTTATTTTTCTGGGTCTGAAATTCTTGATCCACATATTTTTCAGGGCATGCGTCTCCTGAAAATACAGTGAAGAATTGTGTCATTGGTTGATTTTTTTTCTTGAAACTTACGCAGTGTGGCTACTGGGCTAGGTGTAGACATATATTTTCCAACTTTATGAACTCCTCCACTCACAGAGATGCAATAGTCAAGACCCAAGTTGATGTCAGTGAAGATGACCCCACGACCAGATGCTAACTGCACCTAGAATGGAGAAATGGAGCAGGGCTTGATGAAGGGGGAGAGTGTACGCTGGTGAGCTGTGTGTAGCTACATGCTGAGACTGGACCACAAGGCTTTCAATTGCCAAAACATCTGAGTATTAAACAATCATCTTTAATAACCAAATGTGGCAATTTAACTCAATTTTGATTTGCCAGATTATTATTTTCACAAAATAGCTTTTGAAACACAATACTTATTATGGTGGCAAATGACTGTAATCAACTTTGTACTGAAACAGGAGGATTTCCAGGAGTTCAAGACAAGACTGGACTTTATAGTGAATTTTTGGTCAGCCTGGGTTACAGAGGAAGACCCTTTCTGAAGCCAGCCAGTCAGCTATCTATCCACTCATCTATGTATTTATTTACCTATGAATCTTTGTATCTTTGTATCTGTATATCTGTGTATCTATCTATCTATCTATCTATCTATCTATCATCTTTGATCTGACATCAAGATCTAGCATCTATCTATATATCTATGTATCTATCTATGTATCTATGTATCTATCTATGTATCTATGTATCTATCTATCTATCTATCTATCTATCTATCTATGTATCTATCTATTTATCTATCTATCTATCTATCTGTGTCATCTAATTTTATAAATGTATACTGTGTAACACACATGCACACACACTGACTGAAAGAAGGAGTAGCTTAGCAGAGTATTTACATTATTCTGGTTAAGACATAATCATTCTTAATAGGATTTGATTTAAATTTGGACACAGGACCTATCAAACTTGACTGTGACATAGGCTGTGCTAGTGTTCTTATAGCTTGGTTTCTTAGGGATGATTTGCAGTTACATTCATGGTCACTGTTTTTACTGTGAAATGCATTTGGACCATTAGCTCCCTTACTGACTTAATATGAGACACTTAAGTATCTGGGTCTCCTATCTATGCCTTCAAACATCATTCAACACTATCTCTGGTTTCTACCTGGTGTTGGTGTGATGCTTCAATGGGGAGGATGCTATTCATGGTCCCTCACTACCTGGTACTTGTTGAGTGGCTCAGATTGGTCAGTGTGGCTGCTCTGACTGGGAGTGTTCTAGACCATGGGAAGGATGCCTTGGTTCTGGGACTAAAGGCTTGTTTCTAGGGGTAATAGAATTGGCAAAAATTTTTTTCCAGGTCCAAAATGACAAACTACTTATTTGCTGAGCCTTCTACTCTAGAGAACACAGTGGTCAAGGACTAAGGTTTAGTATGTGTATCTCTTTTTCATCTATCTTGGCAAATTAATGCCATTTACATGGTAGCCCATTAGTAAAGTGGTCATCAAAATGAGAAATGTGCACATGGTTTAAAAATAAAGGAAAAGGAGACTGTTTCTATTGGAGTAGAGGTGGGAAGGAAGGATGGAAGGAAGGTAGCTCCCGTGTGAATTTCAGGCTTCCCTGTCTGATGCAGGCAGGACTCTACAGATGGATACAGGAGGACAAGTTAAAAGAGTGTGCCAAGATTCATCAAGGTTGACACAACTAAAATGGCATCAGTACCTCTGTGTCATAGTATCTTGCCAACTTCTATCTTCTGTACCCGTGTTGTCATTTCCTATTTTGGGACATTAGTATTCTTGATGTAAACACCATCTACACATGTATTGTAGGTAATCTCATTGTGTCAGAGCCCAGTGTTAGCCTAAGAAGCCTTTGGGTTCCTGCCTTCCAGCATCAGACTTCCTGCGACATCCAATGAATCTTCTTTATCATGTTTGTAATGAAGTGTTAAACTGTGAGGAGCACCAACCATCTGTAGAATGGTAAGAAAGAGACGGTGCTCACAGAAAACTTGGCTTCCTTTCTTTCTTTCTTTCTTTCTTTCTTTCTTTCTTTCTTTCTTTCTTATATCTGAGAAGTAGGGTGGGGTACAGACTAGGAAAGGCTGCTGGCTGTAATTGTAGTGCTGTTGGCATCCAGACATGGCCCTGCTGGAAGCCTTCTCTCAGCCTGTCCCTTCATCAGCAAAGTGAGGTTAATGGTTCTTCAGAGACCGAAAGCACCAAGGAGAGGATTAAATTAGATTGTGGTTGGATTTAGAAAGCAGCCCTTATGTATTAGCTTCTTTTCCCACTTCTCTGACCTAAATTATGTTCAAAGTCTTGTAATAAGATACTTTTTTCCTGATAAAATTTTTCATAATTCAAAGGAAAAAATACCAAAGTGGTATTGAAATCCCTGAATTTTTTTCTTTTCCAGTTAATGTAGGCTAGATCCGATGAATACCCTATATACATTCCAATGTGGGAACATTCCACTGTGTCTTCTGAGACCCAGGACTGTAATGCATATTTAAGTGAGAATGGATTAACTCTGTTATGGGGATAAAATCTTGATGTTAAAAAAATGAATTATACATATAAAAATATGCAGGGATTTTGTTTGAGAAGCAGCAAGACTACATTTTGGGTGAAATTAGAAAAAAATACAAATAATTGAAAAATCATGGACAAAGGAAATGTTACTCTGAATAATAAAAGAGTGATCATTCCTGAAGCATTGAACAGGATTGATCATATGTCCTGGTAAACAGAACCCATTGGTAAGTGCATGCCTAGGCCCATTCTCACACTCAGGACCAGGATGGGCTGGATTAGCTTAGAAGAAGACACATGGCTCTTCAGGCTTCTGAGAAAGCAAGCAATGGTGAAGGTGTACCAATAACTCTGTCTATGATTTCAAGGGTTGTCATCAGGCTAGCTGTATAAGACACAGGCCAATCACCTGTGACTGATCTTCTGTGCTGGGATTGCAGGTGTGCATTGCTATGTCTGGTTACAGAGCTGCTGCATACTAGGCAAGCACTCTGTCAGCCAAGTCACATTCTCAGACATAGTAGTTTGATCTTTGAGTCTGTGGATATTTAAATACTAGGTCCAACTCTAAACTTGAGCACTGGGTTAAACAAGGGAAGTTGTACATAAGAGTATCAGGAGGAAGGCGTGTCCTGAACTTCATTAGAAACTTGAAAGTCAAGAGGTTATGAATATTTTAGCATCCTTCCAGGGCAGGAACAAGCTAAAAGGGCAAAAAATGGGAGGGAGCTGAGTCCTGAGGAATCCATCATTATTCCAGAAGTGTTTCTCTTTGGTGAGGGGGTCTGGTGAAGTCCAAGAAACCCAAGCAGATACTGGAGAGGAGGGACTGTGGGCCTCAATCTAATCACAGGTCTTTGGGAAGGTAAGCCCAGTGATGCAAGGGTGGATACAGAGATAGAGGGG
>JADRCH010000044.1:3266975-3280885 GCA_019843965.1 Rhynchomys soricoides | reverse complement strand
AGGGTGGATACAGAGATAGAGGGGGGATGGGGTTAGAATAGAGACATTGATCTCAAGACAGACATGTAAATATACAGGTTTGGATGTATTTCCACATCTGTCTCTCTAGCTTCCTCTGTTCACACTGTTAAGATCAGGGGATAGTCTCTGTCTTTTTTTTTTTTTCTTTTCTTTTAATGTCATTTCTTCAATTGCCTGTAGACATATAAAAAAGTAACCAGGTGTTCACTATAGAGATGGTTTGCTGTTTCTGTGCCTGTCATGAGAAGGTAGGAAGTGGATGTAAGCCAAGCTGCTCATCACCTGGACAGATTCAGTATGGGAATGGTCCCATCCGACTGAAGAAACTTCAAAGTTCACATATCACAGGGCCAGAATCCAACAGCACCAGTTTTTGGTCACCAGGAACCCACAAGTTAAGCTGCTGTCTTCAGTCTCGAAATGCGGGTGTGGGTCAGACCAGGAGTCTGGTGGGTACCAGCTGCTGTCTTCAGAAGGGTCAGAGCCTTGAAATCCTCAGCTAAAGCTGGAGCCATAGCATGATACCGTGACTTCCAGAGAACTGTGGGTTCGGGCTCTTAGCTCTTCTTTCATCTCCTACCATGGGATGATCAGAAGAGCCATGATTATGGAAACAGACAGTGGGCACTGACTATGATTAATGTTAGCTCAAGGAACACAGGTAATGAGCTGGGCAAAGACAAGGAGATAAAGAATCCATCAGCAAAGGTGGACTGGACCCAAACCTCTGATAACAGACAGGACTGTGTGCTCAAGAGGGAGACATGGAGTACATGAGGGAGACAAGCTCTGTACTCCAAGATGATATAATGCCACCTCACCATGATGCAGGGCCAGACAGGACACCAGAGTGTAGGGAACTTTATAAGCTCTCAGAAACATTTAGGGAGAATCATAATACAAGGGGAAAGAATGGGGGGGGTGTTGCATTTTGCTGTCAGGAAAGCTTCACAGACATTTCTAGAGTCCATCCTGTCTCTTCTGCAATGGTAAATGTTAACATCACAGTTGGGACTCATATTTGTCTCTTACAAAGTACCCCTGTATGTTCTACAGTCAACGAGTGGGCTAGATATAGCTCCCTTGCAGGGCAATCCTTGAATATCTCATTTGCTTCCTCTAGTCTTTATTGGAATCAGTCCCGAGTTACCTACACTCTACCCATGCAGATAGAATTATTTCCCAAAAGCATAGTAAAAGGTAAATGGCATGCATATATTTTTTCAAAACCTTATTGAGGAAATTTTTACTGCTTTTAGCTTTTCTAAAACAATCAACCCAGTTTTCTCAGGATTCACCTTCAATTTTTGCTACATATTTCAATGGAATAAATTGGCGTTTTTACATATCTCACAATGTTAAAAATATACTGAAAATATATGTATATAACCATGTCTACAAATAAAAGTATAAATATATGTGCATGTTTGGATATTGACAATATTATAAAATGTAGCTTCATGTTAAAGCATGTCTTTGATTGCTCTATCCTGTTGTGAGTTTTAAAATGGTTATTAATGTATCTGTCTTAAAAAGAAAATGCTTTGAGAAAATGATCACATGGCCCAGTATAGTCAGTATTTATTGTTAATATGTGATGGGTGTGTTTATGTAATCAGTATCGCATTCAGGAGGCTTGCGAGAGCTTCTTCCCGATACTTCTGTCTTGGACTATGTGAATATGGATCTCTCCTCTCAGCCCGCACTCATTTTCTGTTTCTGTCTTTTGGGCTCCTTGTTTCCGCCTGCTAGGGCTCACCATCAGGAGAAAGAGAGTTCAAGGCAATCAACTCATAGCTAATACTTTCCCAGGAGCAGCAGCTTCCAGGATAGTGACTTACTTGGAGAGCATCCTCTGGTCTCCGGGGTACCTGATCTATAGCCTGGTGTCCCAGAGCTTTACTGGGAAGAAACAAGAAGGCCACTCATCATAACCAAGAAAACAGGAGATTTTCCCGAAACCCCATTACCTTTTTAGTGTGTCCATGACATCATTACCCATGTCCTTTCCAGAATGTCTTCAGTCTTCATTCCCTGAACGTTCTGTAAGTGAAGTCAGAAAGATGAGCTGAGAGTATTAAACAAAAAAACATCACACACACACACACACACACACACACACACACACACACACACAATGCATTTAAGTAATGCTCAGTCATTTAATAGCACATGATGTTCTTTTAGAGGACCTGAGTTTGTTTCCAAGCACTTACGTTAGATGACTTATAACTTCCCATATCTACAGTTCTAAGAGATCTAAGTCAGTCTTCTGGCTTTTCTAAGGACTTATACTCATAGACACAGATCCACACACAGACATACATAACTAAACTTAAAAAATACTTTTAAAAAGATGAAATCAGAGTAGACTTGCCACAAAGGCAGGGGACCACCCACTATGTTAAAGAATTTTTGTGAACTTTTATGAGGTGGGTGGCATTTGCATGAGACGAGGTATCCTCCCAAATCATGATAAACCTGACCTCCCCTTGTGAGTATTTCTTACTGATTTCTAAGAGAACCCACAAAACATTGGGGATATCAAATAACAATGAAAAGGGACCTTATAATGATGTTAGCTGCACACATGTGGGAAAATGTCCTGGTGACCTGTTTCCAGCCTATCAGTAACAGCCCAGCTATATCTTTAAGGGTGTTTAACCACTAATGAGCCATTTAACAGTCAGAAAAGCACAGCTGCCAAGATGTGCCTGCAGCTTTCCTTGGTTAACTCCTTAGCTACCTGCTGTTAGGATTTGGTGCGCATGGTGGAGTGTGGTGGTAATTATTTGGAAATCACAGTGTGCGTGTGTCAAGGAAGTCTAGGGGTAGCTGGAAACACGGGGTCTTTGAACTATCCCTGAGACCCTGCACCTTAGGGTCACACCCCTCTGTCCATCTGATCCTCCTGAAGTTCAAAGGCTGAATGTCTAAAATATCTTTACACTGTCTGGCCCCTTATTGTAATCTATGCAGGCATCTGACGCAGGCTTTTGAATAGGGCCTCTCATAGTCTACCTTCCAAGTCGAAGTTCTCTAAACAGGGCACAGGTGGTGGTGAGGGACTGCTGTGACAATTGGCCCAGTTAATGACCATCTCAACCCACAAAGCAGTATGCAGGGAGCTACCTGGAGCACAGGATCACTTATTAAAACTCATCACCAACATCTCGGCTTGAGTCGGGTAGTGCTGTCATGCAGACAGGAGTCTAGTAATGAGAAAAGGCAGCTGACCAGGCTGTCTTTGGGTTGTGGGCTAACAACAATAACTGGGAAGTTCTATTTTCTTAGATCACACATCTGTGAAGACATATTAATTAATAATAAAAAGTAAGATATTTATTACCCCCAAAGTAAATCTGATGTATCCTCATTGTTTTTGGTCTCAGGCTGGGCACGTTCATGTACAGCATTTCACCAATGCATTTCATTACAACCAGGGAACACTGCAGATGTGGGCAGGTGTTATAATTAATTATCAGTATTGACAGTGATTAGCATTAGTTCTCACAGCTTCCTGGGGTCTATCTCCCTCTCCTTGAAATCAGTACTTTACCTGTCCCGTACTCATGCAGAAGTGAATGAGGTATATCCCATAATAAGCTATGAGGTCAACACAGAGTCGGTGATCATCTTCATGCCTGGGAAATATTCAAAATGATATATTTTATGTGCCTGGTTCTTACAGTTGGATTTCAGCCCTCACGGGGTAGGATTTGGGTCATAGAATTCATCGTACAGATCATGTGCACATATTGAGCAGTGTTCGAGGTCCAGATGACTACCTCTGAATCCCTGTCCTCTGGGGACCATGCTGAGGGTTTGGCAATTCATGTTATTACTGTCCTCTCCTTGCTTAATGGAGGAAGACGTCCTTAGCCTCACTGGGCATGCCCAGGGAAGCTGAAGTTCTTGCTTTCCATCTTTACCGAACATCCTACTCTGTACCCTCTCTCCTCTTCTCTTGGAAGAAGTGACTTTTCTTATGGGTAACCTGGAAAACGTTAAGCCAGGCTTCTCTGTTCTTGGTCTCTCTGGCTCTCCTGCCCACAGAGGCCAGCTCTGTCCTGCCAAATCTGTGGGTTGTTTCCATTCTCACAGTGTGGAGGAGGAGGAAGGCTATCTGTATGTCCTGATAGATCAGGGGCAAAGGCCCCTGGGCCAGAATTCTCCAGTTAGAATTAGTCACTGTTTCACATTTTTCAGTCTCTAGTGTCTGTCTGTCCATGTTTATGGAAGGAGGACAGGAAATGTCTTACATCTGGATACCCCTGGTCATTTCAGAGGCCACTTTATACTTTTATGTCATTGTGTAACAACGTAATTGTCTGTGTTGTATGCCATTCCTGTATACAAAATGTATGTGTATTTTAGGCCAGTCCTGCTGACTCTGGGACACTGTCTAGGGGATAGCAACCCAAGCAGGACACGTCTGGCTGTTCCTATGCAGAGGCCTTCTGGCTGTTTGCATATGCAGAGTCTGAATTTGGATCAAGGTATTGATCTGACAGGGATGAAAGAATGAAAATGATTGGAGCAAGAAATCCTCTTGAGAAATATAAAAATTAAATCCATTTTGCCTTGTTTTGAAATTAGTACTTTTAAATGTGTAATGTCTGAAATATCTGTTCTTGGTAATTTTCCCAAAGATATCAACAATTTAATTATTTTGGCCAAGTGGAAATTCTTGAATGTTTTTTCCTTTAGATTTGGGTAATTAATTATAGGATATATATATCCTATAATTATATATACATATATATAATATATGTATGTACTATAATTATACATACATATATACACATATAATTATGTATATATAATTATATGTATATATAATGTATATGTATATATAATTATACAATAATTAATAATAATAATTAATATTATATATTAATTATATATCATATAATAATTAATTATATATTGTATATATATTGTACATAGGATATATATATATCCTATTGTACATAGGATATATATATCCTATGTACAATAATATCCACATGCTTTATCAATAGTTTGTCAGGTTTTATGAAAACTATAATCATTTATCCAAAAATGAGTACATTTTAATTATTTTTATTTATTCTCTGAGAATTTTATACAATATACTTTGATCATGTCTTTTGTCTTCCCAGTGCATTATACGCCACTTGTGCAGAACACACACCACTGTCTAAGCATTCTATCAGCTACTTTCGTGCTGTGTGCTAAAACACCATGACCCCAATCAGCTTATGGAAGAAGGAGTTTATTTTGGCTTATGGTTCTGAAGGGGAAAGAATCCATCATGATGGGGAGGTGTGGCAGCAGGCTACAGGAGGAGGATGCTGAAGAGATCGGCTCTTCAACAAAACTCACAAAGAGCTGGAAGAAGGCTCAGTCATAGCCTCTCAAAGCCCACCCCAGTGACGTGGTTCCTCCAACAAGGTTGTATTCCTCATGCCTTCCTCAAAACAAATGTTCAAATACCCATGCAGGAGTGAATGAGGTATATTCCATAATATGTGAGCTGGTGGGGGACATTTTCCATTCAAGCCACCAGGAATGTATTCTTTCATAGTTCAGCTATGGGCATAGCGTTAGTACAGTGGTTTGCCTGAGTTGTATCATTCGGCTCATGGAACACTAAGAGAAAGATGAAATTAAAAAAAAAAAAGGCTTCTGTGTAGCATTTGATTGTTTTACACAGATTCTGGCTACTTATAATTATACAAAAAAATTATGCATAAGTCACAGAGTCCTCAGATTAAAGGTATCATACCAACATTAATCCCTGCTTGATTCTAGCGTTATAGTGAGATAGACGTTTTAAAGACAGCTTCTGAAAAAATTTTTAAAACTGTATCATTCACTTTTAAAAATCTCCTTCAAGGCATGAAAAATATTTAAATAAAAATAATGTATATTTCAATCACTAAGATGCTTTTCCATATTTATGGCCTTTCAATACCTGGTGGATAATGGAATAAGAGTTGGATGGAGACAGAGTTAGAGCTACAGGGTTTTCTAGCTCAGAGTTCTTTTAAACCCGTTTCCTTGGAGATCAGTGGCCTCTCGGGCTCTGAAGACATTGTGGATTGGAAGTGCACATGCCCAGTACAGGGGCTGCTCGGAGCGAGCATCCCTTATTGGCCCTGAAAACACACTGATTTCAATTCCTTCCTTTGCATTCATCTGCTTCCATCAAAGGCGGCACCATCCGCAGGTGCTTTCCACGCCAAAGATGCAAAGCAAATCACTGTTTTTGACAAAATTTTGATGCACAATTTCTCAGGGCCCAAAGAGAACCTAGACTAATCCTAGGTGGCATTTATTTCTGAAGGCATTTCTTAAAGAGTATGATAATTTTTGCAAAGTAAGTGAAACATTTATCACTAAGTCATTATGATAAAATATAAAATATGTGCATAAAATGAAGCAGGTTTAATCCCATGAACACTCAGGGAGCTGGAATCTGAAATCGGAGATTAGCATTCAGGATGAGCGGCGGATGTAAGCAGAGGTGTATTTTGACAGGAGGGCTACTTGCCTTCTCTCTCTTTCTCTTTCTTTCCCTCTCTTTCTCTTTTCAAAGATGAGGTTTGCTTTTGTCTTTTTCATTGTTTTGGCGCTTTTGAATAGTGATTCATTTGGAGCTCACTGTGTGGAATGAAAATACTGATTATTTCTTGAGTTTACCGATGAATGTATTTGGATAGCTAAGTCTTTAAAAGAACCCTTGAGCTTTATTCTGTGTTAACCTCTGAAAAACTGAAACAAAACATGCGTAGTTGCCAGTCTTTATTTCTGTGTGTGTCAGTATAGATATGTTCTCTATTGCATATCCTGTCTACCTAACCATATCAATCTCTCCCATTTATAGAATCTATCATCTCTATCTGTCTATTGCTATCCATTATGTATTTACTATCAAACTACTATTATCTATCTTTAATCAATCTTTCTGCCACCTGCAGCTTATATATTTGTATCTGTGTATTAATGTATTGATCATTCAATGTAACCTGTCATATCTACCTATCATTTAGCTTACACTCATATAATTCTCTTGACATTAAGTTCCCATGTGCACAATGTACTAAGTAAGACACTTAGGCAGCTTTATAAGTGGCAATATATTCAGCTATTGTTTGAATGAAGGGGCATAAGGTATATGACTACAACACATGGTTAACACACATCCATAGACTCTTTAAGTAACCCATGTGAGATTTGTTACATAAATATAATAAGCTTCTCCCGAAGGGCCCATGGCTTTTTGTATCTTCTTCAGCAATTCTTAATAGACCAATGCTATTCAGGCTCTGGACACAAACTTCTCTTTCCCTCTCTCTTGCCCCAGCTTCATACTGTTAGCTTCTTTCTGAGCCCTCATAGAAGAATACCAAGGAGAAGATGGTCCCCAAGACCTCTGTAGACCATGCTGTGTATTACAAAAAGCCAAGGATATGCTTTGTAGAGCACGGTATGGTGAGGTGGGAGCATCATATGAGGTGGGAGCGGGCCTATGCTGAGGCATCCCTCCCCTGAGGTACCAGCCACACAATGGGTGTAATACAGAATAGAGTTTATTTGGGGGCATGGGAAGGAGAGTTGAGAGGAGAGTAGAGGCAGAGAAAGAGAGGAGACAGAGGAGGACAGAGAGAGAAGGAAAAGAGGCAGGCCAAGAACATGTAGGGAGAGAGGGGGGGAGGAAAGGGGGAGAGAGGGAGAAAGAGGTCAGGGAGAATAAGAGGGGCAGAGAGAACAAGAAGCAGCCAGTCCCTTTTATAGCAAGCCAGGCCTACCTGGCTGTTGCTAGGTAACCATTGGGCGGAGCAGAGAAGGAATGCTAACAGTCCATAGTTGGCTATACTGCGCTATCAGAATGGACAGGTGTGCCCTAGTGGACAGGGATGTATGTCATGGCTGTTGTGTTGGCTGTCAAACTCAGAAAACCTGAGTTCAATTACAAGCACCTGTATCAAGCAGCTCACAATCAACCACCTGCAAGTCAAGTGCCAGAGTATTCATCAAACACACTTTGGCAACTGTGAGTAGCCAAAAGTTTGGCAACACACGCACACACACACACACACACACACACACACACACACACACACGCGTTCCTATGATTCAAACACTCACACATACCAGCTACTCCACCTCAAACGAGAGCAGGGTAAGAAGATACACCATGCCTGGAATCATAGGTGTCAATCAATCCTAGTCCTCAGTTGCAGGGATTGGGTAAAAATCTACCCAGTTAGAGTTGAAAATGACAAAGCCTGCACTGCAATCCACCCCCTCTCAGGAGGCGACTTGCAGTATCATCCCATATCACCAGGCTTCATTTGACTGAAAGATGTACAAACTACCATGTTGTGAACTCACTCGATATCCTGGATTTGCTGAGATGTACAGTCGCTTGATCCCTTTAGGTAGCATCTCCTGCCTCCACCCTGCCTGATTACTGGCACCTCACAATTCTTGCCAGGGCTATAATCTGAAGCAGGGAGTGAGGCTTTGAGTAGGATATAGGAATGTGTGATTTTTTTTTAACAATGTGGTAAGTTATGGTTGAGGTTGAAATGGCTGAACATTAAATATTTAAGCCCATCTCTCAGAAGGACTTTTGCATTGAAAGGAATATATGAAGGGTATTTTAATTTTAGTATCAGCCTCTGGGAAAAATTTCCTACCATTTTATGATGAATTTCCAGTCTGTCATTTCTACTAACATACATATATCCATAAATAATAAGCGAAGGCATTTGCTGCCAATGTCTTCATGATTGAATATATCCAATATCCTCATGCTTGAGTAATGGCTTTATAAGTGTGCATATGAATGTTATCTATCTATCTATCTATCTATCTATCTATCTATCTATCATCTCTCCTCTGAGAACATCTGAGGACTAAATCTCTAGGGTAAAGCAAACTTGACTTTTAGCTAGGAAATTTTAAAGAAAATATGACCTAATTCACAGAATTGCACAGCACCCCAAAAACTACATAACGTATACTAGAGGAGCACTGAGCACCCACAAGGGGAAAGCTATTTCCTCCTAACCAAAAGAATGGGATCTACCTCTGTGTGGACACATGCCACTGTCTCCTTCCACAAGAGCTAATCCAGTTGGGCAGGTCACCAGATACCCTGGCTAAGAGATTCCCTTCAGGGAGGCAGGTTCCTACTAAGCTATGCTAAACAGATAGGAAGAGTAATTACCCTTTAACAAGATAATATGCTTTTCCTTCTCAGAGCTCCCCAGCCCTAGGGCAGGTCTTTCAGCTCAGGAGGTTGTGGTGGGTCTGCCTGACTTTCTGATTCCTGACTCAAGCAGACACAACTTTTTCTTTATGCTGTCTTTCTTTCCTATGCATGCCTGAGCCTAAATATGCATTTCTGGGAACATTAGGCTTTGCTTTTTCTCTGAAGCTCTCTTCCTTGCCGTGTGCCTTCTTGTCTAGCACACAACTGACTTCCATGTCTAATGTAAACAGTATGCCATTCTCCCTGGCTTTCTCCACTTTTCTCCCCCAGGTCAGCTACCAAGATTCACAGCTTGCCAGCCCTGGGTTTTTTTTTTTTTTCACACTCTGCTCTATTGAAGTTGTTATAGATTTTCCATTTGAATATATTCTTAAATTGTTTTATTAATGAGTCTGAGAACCCGAAGAGGGGGTCCTAGATTCCCCTGATATCAACTGCACATCTTTACAAAGTTCTCAAATGCTTACACTGAAGTGTGAGAACCTTATACCACAGACATGTTTGATACTTTGCCACTCTCCTTATTCTTCAGTAAGAGTGATATCTATGAAGTATTCCTTTGTTCAAACGGCTTACTTCACTCTAACCAAGTTTTATTTCTCTTTCTTTCAGCATATCATCCCTTTAATCTAGGCTGAGATTCCCTAGTAGGAGACCTTTTGCAGCTACTTCCTGGCTCCCAGTTGTGCATGTTGTAGGCAGTACTGCCACTTTTGGTTCTGTGGTGGTTTGAATAAGAACAGCCCCATAGGCTCATCTATTTGAATGCTTGGTCACCAGGGATTGGAGCACTTTGAAAGGATTAGAAGGATTAGGAGGTGTGGCCTCACTTTGAAAGGATTAGAAGGATTAGGAGGTGTGGCCTTGTTGGAGGAAGTGTGTCACCTGAGGGTGGGCTTTGAGGTTTCAAAAGCTTCCCACCTGCCTGTGAATCAGGAAGTAGCTCTCAGCTACTGCTTTAGTAGCCATGGACCATGCTCTCCCCTACCTCTGTCATAATAGATTAAACCTCTGATACTATGAGCTAGTCCCAATTAAACACTTTTTTTGTTTAAGAGTTGCCTTGGTCATAGTGTCTCCTCACAGCAAAAGAACAATGAACAGGTCAGACTCCTCTGAGCACTTACCCATGCCCTTCCTCCCCACTTTTGTGATTTTAGTTCCTTGGATTAAATGTAAGACTGGGTGCCATACTGATGGCTGAAACCTGCGTAAGTCCCCTAGAGATCCTGGGTACTGAGAACCATTTCTCTGTGTTAAGGCCTGCATCATTTTTCTATTCCCCTACTTTTCTTGGATATTTTGTATTTTAAACCAGTCACTCTGGAAGCTATGCTCTGCCTTCTGGAAGAGGTATTGTTGGGGTCAGGCATGGGGACTTCCACAGCATAGGGAAGGTGCAGGTATCATAACAAAGCCTCAAGGCTCTAATTCCTCACTGGGCCTCATGTTGATTCTGAGAACACAGTTAACATCTTTCCACACTGCCCCCTTGATGGCGAGTCCAGGACTCCCAGAGACTTGCCAACCATTATTAAGAGAATTACCTGCTGACAATTACTTTGTTTTTCTGGCAGTGAAGTGCCTCATAATTGAGGGCCCTTTGCATGGGTGAGGTCCACTGGGCCCTAGGGAGCAACCATCTGGACAGCAATAGCTTCTCTTTCCTGTACACTCTTTGAGGCCAGTCAGCAACTTGGCTGTGTGAAGCGCTAACTAGATTTCTCTCCATCTCAAAATGGGCCAAGGACTCATTTCCTGTCCCAAGGCAGCTGGTGACTAATCTGCATCCCCTTATTGCAAGGATGGTGCTTGCTCCTGGGGTGACCTAAATGTTCAGAGTCAAATCGCCTGTTAATTCTCCAAGTTAGCAGTTCTCCCCAGCAAGCACCAGCTAATCCATTTAAGCTCTCCTCACTTCCTCACCTGATTATCCCTAGGACTTTAGCTCATAGTGCAGATTAAGAGAGAGTGGGTGGCAAAGAAAATCTCATGGTTAAGAGATGTCAGGATAGCATCAAGAAGGACTATTAAAATTTAACATATGGGTAATAGGTCAGAGAGAGATTCAACTCAAATAGAATGTAATGGGGTTTTCTATCTTCTTCATCTTGTGTAACTTTATAGTGTGATATTGACCCCATTGGCTGGTACTGGTTGCTGTATGCTTTGGGCTCCCTTTAGGAAGAGATTTGCAGAGGATCCCAGGAGGAGGAAGGGATGAGGAAGATGGGGAGGAGGGAGAGGAGGAGGAGGAGGAGGAGGAAGAGGAGGAAAAGCCATCGTCTCTTGGCTGTGTTCACTAGAGGACCCTGAGCTACAGAGCTCCTTAGAGTTATGCTCCAGCATCCTAGCTCTTCTTAAGCAACTGTAATTGTGGCAGAAACAAAATTCTCACCATGGGGAGTAAGCGAGACTCCTGCAGAGCTCTAAATGAGTTGGCAGCAGGATGGAGTGTGCTCACATGGGAAGACCAAGCAGGAGAACACACAGCCACAGTGATGGAAACGTGTGATACTACTGCTCTTTCCTCAAAAGCCAGAAAACCTCAGAACAGCATGTGGACAGGCAAGCTGGGAGCAGAAAGTGGACCAGGGACATCTGTGGGGAGCAGAAAGTGGGCTAGGGACATCTCCGGTGGCTACTGTTCACAGCATTTCCTCTTCGCTTTTTTTTGTGCCCTGCTCCTTTTAGAAAGCATGCTCTACTCTCTCTGATCCTTTGCACCCAGGGTTCTCAAGCTGATGACTGAGAAACCTGCAGTAACAGTACACAGCACAGTAGTGTCAAGGAAAGATGACTCCTTCTATTCTCTGTCCCCCTGAAGGAATTCCAAGCTCCCAAGCTGTTTTAGATGTCCCAAACTGACTAAGTTCTGAGAAATGACCAAATTGTCATTTGCCAAATTACCATGCTTCACCAGGATATTATTTCTGCTGCCCATGGCGGCTTGACGCAGAGAACTGCTGTGAGAGCTTGGTCTCCCAATGGGCTTCTGGGCAGAGGGCCCTGATCTCCTTAGGGAGGGGCTTGGCATTTTCGTGAGCCATAAGACACTAGCAGAAACAAAGCATGGAGACTTATGTACAGAATTTGCCTTAGAAATCCTTGAGAGGTAGGCTGGTAAGATAGCACTTGTTGCTAAGCGTGGTAACATGAGTTTGAACCCTGGGAGCCACATACAGTAGGAAGAGGGAACCCACTCCAGTGTACTTCAATCACCAAACAAGTCTCATGGACCCACAAATAAATAAATGCATGTAATGTTAAAAAAAAAAACCAAACAACCCTAAAGAATGCTGTAGTTACTAAACCTTCTTCTATGGATGAAATTCACAGAGGACTTGAAGTCAACTTGACCTTTTTCAATGCACATACATGCATGTGTGCCTATACACATACATTTATTAATTATGTATACATTTATACACATGTACCAATGCCTACATGCATATATATCATATATTCACCTGTACAGATTCATATATATATATATATTATATATGCAGATATACATATATGTACTGTACACACGTGCACATGCATATCTATACATCCATATAAAGGTATATACATGCCAATAGTTATACATACACACACACACACACACACACACACACACTGAGCCTTTAATTTTATTCTGATTGCAACCGCTTTTCGCACACATTTAGTGAAGTGCCAATGCTCTTTAAAATTTAAGCACTTTGCTAATTCACATGCTGCTGCTTGGGTTTGAATAAATTTTTAAGAATTTAAAAATTCACAAATTTAATTAATTGGCTGCCTTTACTGTTATTTTATTTCCATGGTAATGTTTTGCTAAAAGAAAATTTAGCTATGCAAATATATGCACACTTTGTGTCTGGAAATTCCATTTAATTTTAATAAGTCAGTTAGTAGACAAAGAGCAGATATTGTTGAATTAAAAAGATTATGAATAAAGGGTGAAATAGTCACTATCTCACCAGAGGAGTTTTTATTATTCAATTATTCAGGGATGAATTAAAATGAGGAGTGTAGTGAAAACTTGACAGAGCGATTCAAACCACAGCGGCTAGAGCCAGATCTGCAGAGTCTCCTAAAAGACAGAAGAAAGCAGCATGAGAAGCCACACTCTCAACTCAGGAGAAATGGCCTAAATGACGGAACCCTAGACAACTGGGACATACAGTTACTTGTTCATTCTAATTTTATAACATTTCCATAATAGAGTTTTAAAAATTCGAAGTTCTTTCAAAAGACCCTTATTTGGCATGTTAAATAAAAGAAAAGAACAGGAAAAAATACTTAAGAGGTCATAAACCAGCCATGTACTCTAATGCCTTACCCAACGTTTGCCAAGTTTTAAGTTTAAAAAAAGATCTGTGAAATGATTCAAGGCCACAGCAGGCTGCCCCTGTAGCTATGATTTCATACAGCAGAGTCCTGGAAGCCAGCTGCCCTTTGGAGGATTGCAGAGGCAAAGGGCACAGTTGCCTCTGGGGTTGGGCAAAGCCCTGCCATCCCTTGACAGCAGGATTAGGTGTTTCCTTTTTGTATAATCCCCATGTGCTCCCCTTCCAAAGTGATACTCTCCTTCCAGGGTGGTGCTCCCCTTCCAGGGTGGTGCTCCCCTTCCAGG
>JADRCH010000044.1:3227639-3266965 GCA_019843965.1 Rhynchomys soricoides | reverse complement strand
CCTTCCAGGGTGGTGCTCCCCTTCCAGGGTGGTGCTCCCCTTCCAGGGTGGTGTTCAGAATGCTAGCTGCCTGCACCTCTCATTCTCCCTTTCCTACATGTTGTTGGGACAGCTGTGGGAGAGATTGTGGACCCCAGGTCCTACTGGAGCACTGTGAGCTTCAAAGATCTGACAGGCATCTGAACCAGGTTGTTGTGACTAAACACAAGTGTGGTGAATTTTATTTTTGTGTTTGACAAAACTGCATAATTTTGTTTTTTTCTCTAGCACAGCCTTTCTTATCTGGTATAGTACATGCAATGTTTTTTAAAGTGTTTCCTTTTCAAGTGTGAAGATGGGGTTTCTGTATGTTTTTTCAGCAAGGCTCTCCCTGGCCAGCTTTCAGGTTCACATCAGCACACATATAAGAAATAGAGTGCCATTAAGCTACCATACATAGCATCGATGGCTACACTGGTCCCACATCTCAAGCAAAGGCTAAGAAACAGTGCTTTCTACACAGACTCTCATAGACACCAGCAGATTACTTTCAATACCCATTCTGTGTGGTGATACCCAATCCACCTCTGTCATGTTTAAGTCCATCTCTTAGCACTTGGCTTGCTCTAGTGTGTCCACACTGTCATGTAGCTGGGAGTAAGCACAACACTTCCAGAGCCACACCTAGCTCCAGCAGCACTTGCTAGGGAACTACAGCCATAGCAATGATTTCCTGCTTGTCCCAGCCATCTCTGACAACAGAGACACCCAAATCCTGCAGGCTGCATGAAATCCAGTTGTCCAGTGGGTGGATAGTCCCTACTTTCCTTTGCTTTATGAAGTTTTCTAGTTCTTAATTCTTTCGAGCACCTGATGGCGCCTTCCTGCTCACTCTTCCTTGCTGACTCTTCCTTGGTTTCTCATAGCTCCTTTGAAACAAGTTCCTTTTGTATCCACCCAAGAATAATTTATCTGAGTCTGGACTGTCCCGTGTTGCCATAGCTACTAATGATGTCAGTTTGCCCTGGCTACTCTACTGTCCTGTCACAGGAAGTGACAGAAAAAGCAAGGTTGCTCTAAGGTTGTGCTGGTTATACTCACAGGTGACTCACAGGCAAAGAGGTGTGTGTGTGTGTGTGTGTGTGTATTGCAGGTTGTCAGGAAGCTCACTCTCAGTTCAATATACTCACTCTCTGACAACCTCAAACAATAAAATCTACCCTAGAAGATCCAGGTGATATGAATCCACACAGCACCCCTCAAGAGCACATCCTCCTGGGAGTCATGGGAACATCTTCACCCTCTAGCATCAGTAGGAGAAGGGATCTTGCTGCCCCTCATTCTTCAAGAGCATCCTGCCTGAAGCTGGACGGATGATTTTCTCAGGTGGCAGGTCCCTGCCCTGCTGCCTATGTCCCTCTATCCTTCCTCTGTCTTACATGCTTTCCTTAGGACCAAGGTGAAGCTCCTTCACAGGAACTCTGTAAGGACCCTTCTGGAAGTATAAAAAATCCACCACTAGTTCCTGAGAGAGAGCACCTGGTCATCTGTGAGTGTGCCTGAAGTCACTGTCACATAGCAGTCTAGCGTCATCTCTGTGACAGTGCACAGATGCCCCCTTGAACGCTTCCCAAGTCCATCAAATGCTCTTGTTTCTGATTGCTGAAGTCAAAAGGGATTCAAGTGATTAACAGAATTGCTTTTATCCAACTGTTACCAAAAAAACATTATTACCAACAATTAATATGCTGGTTGCCCACATATCGTCCAAATAGTAGTTAGAAATTCATTATCTATTCAACAACTTACCAAGCAATCACATATTATCCAACTATTACAAAAATGATCATTAAAAGAAAGTATTATAGAGATTTTAGGTATAATAATTACATACATACATATATATATAGTGAGATACAACTTAGAATATAGACTAATGTAAAATATACCATTGTACATATAATGTATTATATAAGACATGTATATATTGACTATAGGACAGAAATGAGTTATTATATAGCTTATTGTATGCTATATGTAATACATAAAGGAAAAGTGTTATAAAATCACTATATTTCATATTTTTTGTATTTTAATTATATCAATATTTTTATTTTATTGCTTATACCATTTATTCTCCATTATAAAATATTCAAATCATGTTTGGCAAGTATACTAAGTACCAAGTAAATAGTTAACATATGAATTACACTATCTAGTACAGTGTGCTTGAGAGCTCTAGTTTGTACCTATACAGTACATGTATTTTGTCGATACGGTCTAATGGCACAGCCAACTTATTCTCCAGACAGGACTTTTATTGACTATGGAAATACATAAAAATAAATGCAAAATTTTCTACAAAAGCATCCAGAACTTAGAGCACAGAGTGAAGATGGACTCAGGGTCCTCATGACAGCACAATCCAAAGGCCATGGCCTGGGGAAGGGGAGGCTCTTGTCTCACTCCCATGGAGCACTGGCTGTTGTCTAGAGTTATCATCACACAGATTTTTAGCCACTCATGAATGGAGATGGTTGGACAGCCTCTTGTACTCTTGACACAGCCGTGGTGGCCGTCTGAGCTCTTCTCTTCCTATGTCACCGTTTTTCCTTTCTGCTTGGTTTATCTTGAAGACGTATTACACATTAAATACTAGAGATAATACCATCACATTGGCGATGCCTTTGACACATACAACAATTCCAGATAAGAACCTTCACAATGCAAGCTTCTACGTGCTTCTCCTCTGATATGGCTCTGAGTTATACATTGAATCAGTGTTAACGTTTTCTATTGAAAAATATCTCGCTCTAATGGTTTCTTGGGGAGAAAGATTCAGCCCGTATCTATCCCTTTTCAATTGCCAGAGTTCTTCAATTCTTTAATTTATTTTTTTCATAACAGCACATTTTCCTCTCCGTGGTATTTTCTAACCTATTTATTTTAACAGAAGTAAAACAAAGCAGATTTACCTGTATTGCCTTTACCTTGTTTTCTGGTAGCTTGCATCACCTTGATCTCTTATACGGTGCTGCTCTCAGCCCAATTGTTTTGGGTGGACCAGCTAAATGTTGAGGTCTGATGGAACTTGGGACCAGTGTGTTTCAGGGTGTGGGTGTCACTGCACACCCAGCTGACCAGCATATTAGTTACTCTTCTTCCTCCTAGGAACCGTTAGGGAGGAGGGATTAATTAAGGGGCCTTGGTTTCATTCATTCCTGATGGGGAAGGCAGGGCTGCAGAAGCAGTTCAGTGTGCGCCGACAGAGCTGGCTCAGTGTGGCCAGAAATGTATTGGTCCAAGTGGCTGTATGGAGACACATGTGGGACCTGGCTACTGCTAATATTTAGGACAATTGATTAAAGCCAGCTTGTCTGCAGAGTCCTCTTTGTACATCAGCCTGTACCTTGCTGAAGTCACCTATTGATTGAATGCCTGACCAGAGCTCAGTTTCCAGACAACCTCACCTCCCATGATTAGCAGGGAGCTGCCTGACCTCGGCCTAAAGACAGGCGCTGTTCCTGGTAGAAATGCCACATGGGGAGCCAAACTTTAGCAGTTCTTGGATCCACAGGCTGTGGTTCTGGGTCTCACCCCTGTTCCTCCCCCTTTCCATTGTCTCACATACATTTACACTCATATACATTCACCACACACACACTCACACATACTCACATACACACACGGTCACATACACTTACTGTACACACACACATACACTCACACACACCACACCACACACACTCATGCACACACACATATAGACACACTTACACACACATACACACTTACGTAGACATATATGCTCACAGGTATGTGCCACACACTAGAGAGGACAGACACATGTCTTATATACAGGTGTGTTTGGTGGTTTCACTCTGATGTCCTGGTATCTGTAGCCCCATTCTGAGGACAGAGGAAGGAATCTGACAATTGGGAGACACACGTGTGTCACTATTTTCTCAGACTCACTAGACGTAGGAATCTAACTCTGGTTCATATTTATCAGGGACTATGATTTTAACCCATGATGCAAATGTGGCTGGACCTGAACTGTGGAAGAGACAGTCTGCTTGGAAACAAGGAGGTGTGAGGTGTGGGGTGGATGTACAGGAAGGAGGTGATGGTGGAGATGTTTGGATCAGTGCTCAACAGACCAGCCTCCGCATGTGTCATGTGTCTTAGTTAGGATTTCTATTGCTACAATTAAGCACCATGACCAAAAAGCAAGTTGAGGAGTGTCTTAGTTAGGGTTTTACTACTGTGAACAGACACCATGACCAAGGCAACTCTTATAAAGGACAACATTTAATTGAAGCTGGCTTACAGGTTCATAGATTTAGTCCATTATCGTCAAGGCTGAAAGCATGACAGCATGCAGGCATATGTGGTGCTAGAGCTGGAGCTGAGTTCTACATTTTAATCCACAGGCAACAGAAGGAGACTGCACACCATACAGGCTAGAGCCTGAGCATAAGAAACGTCAAACCCTGCTCCCACAGGACACACTATGTCCAACAAGGCCACACCTCTTAATAGAGCCACTCCCTGTGAGCCAAGCATACTTCCAACATATAATGGCATAGGATATACATTAGTGTTTCAAAACATAGTGAGGAAATACTGGACCACATCAACACCAGAAAAAACCCAGCTGGGCAAACTCCAAACTCTGCATCTCCATGTCTGATGTCTAACGGTTTTCCAGATTTCCAACTCCTTTTAGCTTTATTGACTACAACATACTTTTTTTCTCTTGGGCTGGTTCCATTCCCTGCTGTTAACTTTCCCTGGCAGGTATCTCACCAGTCTGGCATCTCCAACATCTTGGAGACTCCAAGGCAATCTAGGCTTCATCTTCACAACTTCACACAATGGCCTCTCTGGGCCTCCATGCAGGGACACCCCTGCCACATGCTTGGCCTCAGCAGCTTTCCTTAGGGGAGATCCATAACCCCATTCTTCTATCCTTGACTCTAAAGCCCGAACCGGAAAGCTGCCAGGTTCTGCTGCCTGCTGGGGCTGGAACATGGCCCCTTGTTCAATTACCTTCATCAGTGTCCTGTTTTTGATGGTCTCCTTCACTGCCTAAGCTTGGCTATCCTGGAACTTGCTCCGTAGACCAGGCTGGCCTTGAACTCAGAGACCTACGTGCTTCCATCTCCTGAGTACTGGGATTACAGACATGTGCCAATACATCTAGATCTAAGCTTTTTAAATATTCCTACTCGTAAGTTGGGAGCTTTGCTGGATGGGGTCTTGCCCCGAAGTCACGACTCCCTTATTCCATTTGACACCCAGCTTTTCTTAATTGAGGTTCTCTTCTCTCAGATGACTCCAGCTTGTGTCAAATTTACATAACATTCCCCAGTACAGTGTTTTTGCTCCATTTCTCTCTTGAGCTAGGGCGAACAGTCACACAACTTGATAAGTGTAGATTCCAAACAGGGGAGCCCAAGGGCATACAAGGAGGCACAGTGCATCCCTTCCCACAGACTGCCCTGGATCAGTGATCACCTAAGTATCCCCAGACTACAGAGTAAAGATCTCTTGGGGAAATCGGCCCATTTCTACATCTTTTCTAGCTAATGGCAGAGGGCACCATGCCAAGCAGCCACTGGCTCTGTACTCTGTGCACCCCAACCTTAAGCTGCCTTTTCCTATATTTATGCACAAAGCTCACGGATTCCACAGAATTCAGGAAGAGGCAGAGTGATCAAGAGAAAGAGGGAAAGGGTGGGCTCTCACTGCCAGGACTGTGTGGCTTAGCTCACTGTGGCTTTCATAAACACCTGGCATCTTTGCTGGGTCTTCATCCGTGATGCTCCACCCCTGTCATTTTGTCGTGCATTGGATATCTCCTGACTGTTTGGAAGGCACACCCCAAGGAGGCACATATAAGGCTCTGTTGACTGACTTCAGTGGCAAGAAATGTGACTTGGACTTGTCTGTTTCTTCAATTCTTTCTTTATTTTTTTCCTAAATAATTTCTGGAGAAAACTTCAGAGCTTTAATGTTTCATGAGGGAATTTTGAAAGAAACAGAATGTGTTGTAAAAACAATTTTTCGAAGTCTCTATTCTCCTGTGACAGAAGAAACACTGTTGATGGTAAAGAAAATGTCAACTCAAGCAAATTCAAAGGATTCATGCTGTTTAGTGGAGCCACCCTCCATTTATCATGGGGGTGCTGCAGGCCAAGGCCCTGCTCTTTCTTTGAAGAGATCAATGACAGGGCCAAGAGGTCAAGAGATCTTGGCTGAAGCAGGCTGGAGCTCAGCTCAACTGGACTTGGTGGTGTTTGCTCTCACTGCTATGACTTAGGGTTGGGTTGTGGGTTCTGTCTCAGAAGATGCTGATGTTGTCGAAGTAAACACTTCAGCTGACACTTCAGCATTCAACCAAGGAAGAGAAGATGACAGTATTTACACTGGTTTAGGAACTTGTAGCTTAGAAATTAGCTCCAGTCTCGGTGACAGTCAACAAAGACACAGTTCCCGAGTCTTTAGTGGTTCAATAAAAAACATTTCAAAATTAATGCTCATAACATCATTGTTAAAAATGTCAAAGACAACATTGAAAATCTTTGACCAATGTTTTTAATTTTGTATTCTTTCTATACCATATCTTATTAGTATTGATATTCCTTCATTTTTAATGTAAAATTTCCCATGGATGTACTTATTCCTGTGCTGGATTTAAAGTCTGTCTGCTGGTATGTGAGATGTTCACTGTAGCCAGTCTTTTCAAAGTTTTACTTTGTAGGGCATACTTGAAATGAGTGCCTACTCTCTAAATCATGTGTGAGTCTGCAGGCAGATCTCAAGTGTCCTTTTTACCTTTGGCTTTGCTTTCTTCTGTTTGTGACTGACACTTCTCACAGGTTCACTTTAATCATAAAACTATTCAAAATGAAACCAGAGGAAGGTTATGATGACATTCAGTTACCCCTTCTTCTCAGTCTCTGATCTGAGTCTTGCTAGACCTTAGTCTATGATTTGGTTTTTCAGTTGTGCAGAATTAAAGCTCAACCCAGTGAAAGGACCTTAGGTTCTCAGGATTCTGACAACTGACTTGAGGCAACTCCACTGCCCACAAGAGGGAAGCTTTACTTCCTGCAGACAGAGCTCTGGTGTCCCTTCAATGCTGACCCCACACTTGCTCCAGGCACCCTCTCTCCAATGTCACTCCTTGTAGAGAACTGTGCCAGGCATAGGACTGTCTATCAAAAGAATTGCCGGGCATTCCTTGTGCCATCTGTTTGTTCTTCTTGTCACAGTCAGTCCTACCGAATGCGCCATGGTGTGCCTTCAATCTCCCAATGATTCAAGTGGTTTCCATCTGGGTTTTCTCAATAAAGCTGCAATGAATGTCCCAGGCAAGGATTTTGTGAATGGGTCTGTTCATGTCTTCTTATTTAACAAACCAAGGAACAATATTGCTCATTCCAAAGACATGTGCTTATTTTAAGTTGATAAACAATTGGTGGAAGGTTCTGCATGGGTTTTGTAGAATTGCCCCTGCTCTTAACAGCAATTTCTGAGGTTTCCAGTTCCACCTCCAATCAGTAGGCACACTGCTGCTTTCTGCTGTGTGTGTGTGTGTATACATGTGTGTATGTACATGCCTCTGTGTGTGTATGTGAGTATATATGTATGTCTTTCTGTGTGTATGTGGGTATATTTGTGTGTGTGTGTGTACGTGTATGTATGTGCGTGCCTGTGTGTGTGTATCTATGTGCGTGTATATGTTTGTCTGTGTGTATATGTGAATTTGTATGTGTGTGTGGGTATGTCTGTGTGTGTATGTGTGTGTGCGTATGCAAGAAGCCACACATGTTTTCTTCCAAAACCTTGGTTGTAAGAATCTACTGCTTAGATTCATCTCTAATTGTTAATTTTAAATAAAATAACACAAGACTCAACATGAAAAATATTGAATACAGACTTATAATTCTTTTTCAAAAAAAGTGTCTCACTGGGTAGTGGATTGGGTCTCTCTTGTTTCAAAATAATTTTATTGTATGGACAAACAAAAGCTACCTTCTTTCTTCCTCCCTCTTTTTTCTTTCCACTGTTTTCCTCCTTAGATCTTGGAGTCTGTTTTATAGGTTTAATAGGTTTGGGCCTGGAAAGAAAGCTTGGCAGTTAAGAGCAGGAACTAGATGCTCTTGCCAGGAACCTGTGTTTAGTTCGCAACCATCTTCAGTTTCAAGGGATCTCGTGCCATCTCCTGGCCTGTGTAGGTACTGCACACATGGTGCATATACATACAGGGAAAACATTCACTGATATAAATTAAAAAATAAAACCAACTTAAAAATGTATTGGGTATGTGTTCATTAGTGTTTGGTGATTCTACATCTCTGTGAGTTTTAGTTACTTCCCTTTTGGAAGGGTGTGGAAATCTCCCATTGCATTTCTATATTTTCTCTTTTTTAAACTTTCATACTTGATTTAAATATTGATAGGTCTATTTGTTGCACTGCTGTTTAAAATAGCGGTGGCTTCTGGCTAGATTTTCACTTCCACTATTTTTCTTTATCTTTTGTATATAGAGCCAGACTTATTCTGTACTCTGATGGATGCTAATGCAGCCACTCTTGCTTTTTAGAGTCGATACATACATACCTTATTCTACAGTCTGATGTGCAAATGCATCTGCGATTGCATTGGAAGCTGTTTTCTTACAGACAGTGCATAGTTAAGTAAGATTTTGTAATCCAGTTGGCCAAGATTTGTCTTTTTAATGGTTATTATTTATTTTTTATTTTTTGGTAGATATGAGCATGCATCCAGAGGTGTTTGGAAAAGTCCAGAGAGAAAAGGGAGGGACTAAACATGGCCAATAGATATAGCCAGGGTTATCTCAAGAGAGGGAAGAGCAGTACACAGTGAAAGAAGGAAAAAGAGATAGATGACAGGAAGAGATACAGACAGAGAGATGAAAGATAGACTAGAATAATAGATGACACACAGATAGATTACATATAGATTAGATGGATGGATGGATGGATGGATAGATCATACATAGATTTTATATATATGATATATACATATAGATGATGGATAAGATAGATGATACATAGAGAGAGATAAATAGATGATTAGATAGATAAGAGAGATTAGCTAGATTAGATGAATAGATAATATATAGAGATAAATGATAGATTAGATAGACAAACAGACAGATAGACAGGCAGACAGACAGACAGAGAGAGCAAGAATGGGGAGAGCATCTGGATTATATGGAGGATAAGTATCTGTGGGGAAGGGAAACCAATGAGCTTGAGAGAGCTTCGGGTTGAGAGGTTGAGAAGAGCTAGGATACTATCATGGGCTTAGAAATATACTATGGGTACTTGTGATACTGAGGGATCCTGGGAGCCACATGAGCTTTGATACGTTGATAGGTGCCACAGGTAGCCATACGTCCTTCTCCAGAGGTAAGGGAGATGACTCCTTTTGGTAGACAGGAACTGGCTTCAAAAGTCTTTGAGGAGTGCTGGCTTTTATCCAGGCACCAGACATTCTCTTACAGTCTAGGCTGAACTCATTTCTGGATATTTGCACAGCCTGAGACCTAACATTC
Source organism: Rhynchomys soricoides (assembly GCA_019843965.1). Classification (NCBI taxonomy): domain Eukaryota; kingdom Metazoa; phylum Chordata; class Mammalia; order Rodentia; family Muridae; genus Rhynchomys; species Rhynchomys soricoides. The sequence continues at coordinate 3,257,394 of JADRCH010000044.1, read as the reverse complement.
TAGGCTTTTGTTAAGGATGAAGGATGGTGTTGTCTGCTCTGTAATTGCTTCCCGGCTTGGGGGGGGGGGGGTGTCATGGCAGTCCAGGAAGGCTGGAAAGTGGCTAAAGTTGTGTGGAGGGGGAGGGGCATTGGCAATGGTAAGACTCGTCTTGTTCACTGTGCAGGTTCTGCAACTGCCTTGGGCTAATGAGATGTAGGCTACTTTGGAGCAGCTGCAGGGCCATGGTTGACTGCCTGATGGTGTCTGTCAGCAGAGTGGAAATCTACAGGGACAGATATAGACTAGAGGCAGAAGGTAAAGTTAAGGAGCTTAAGGGAAACTCCTTATCTTGGATGTACACATGAAATTTCTGGCCCTGACATGGTCTTGGTATAGGATCAGACAGATTGATAAACAGAATTGAATTGAGGAACCTGAAACACATTCACATACCCATGGACACTTGATTTTTGACGAAGAAGGCAAAACCATACGATGGCAAAAAGGAAGCATCCTCAATAAATGGTGCTGGTCTGACTCGATGTCTGCGTGTAGAAGAATGCAAATAGATGCATATCTATCATCCTGCATAAAACTCAAGTCCAAGTGGATCACAGACCTCAATGTAAATCCAGATACACTAAATCTAATAGAGTAAATGTTTAGGCAATAGCATCATGGTAACTTGAGCTTGTTATTACATCAAACTTGTTTTTTGCGTTTATCTTCCTCAGCATGAAGCCTATCAGCAAGGTAACTTTTTTATGAATATGCCTTTCTCAGCAGAAGACAGAAAGGCTCTAAGAAAAGCAAGGGGTGGTTTCTATGAAATGACTAAACTGCAGCTGTAGCCTTGGGAGAGGAACTGGCTAAGGTTGGCTTGTTCTTGCTAGATTGTCTGGTATAGCTAGGTCTTCTAAATCAAAGCCATCACAGAGATGTGAGAAGTATAATTTACCACTCTGAATATGCCTGATATCTGATCTCAGGAGCTAAGCAGAACTGGGACTGCTTTGTACTTGAGTGGGAGACAACACTTTTCTTTTGACTAGAAGGATATGGACATTTCATTTTTAAATATACTTTGAAATATTTTTTACTTTTATGTGTGTGGGTGTCTTGCCTGCATGTATTGAGAAGTCTAATTTTGATATTTTACAGTCTGCACACAAATGGGAAGGACTTCTCCCCAATGTATTCTGTATGGTCAGAATGGCCTTGATATCAAAACAAGATGGTGGCATTACAGAAATGTGCTGTGCACATAGACACACTGATAGACCCCCATTAAGCTGCACCTGGCAACCATGTGAAGAGAATTACGATACTGTCAGGGTAAGCTGTCATGAGAATGGGGCAGGGTTGATTATGTGCCTGAAAGGCCACTGGTATAAACATACTGTATTAATATTATTTAATATTTAACATTATAGCAATAGAATGGAAATAAAATTAATAAAATTAATTGGGTGAAGGACACGGTGTAAAAGAAATAAAGCGTAAGTCCACACTCTTCCGTGATGGAAATACTCAAAGAGCTAGCAATGCAACATGTTTCCTTTTGCATGATAAAGACCATCCTTGAAAAATCTCACTGCTGGTTACAGACGTGGTAGACTAGGAGTTTCGACATAAGATCAGAAGGAAGATAACAGCTTCTGTCTCAGCATGTTTATTTAGCATTGCGCTAAATTCCTGCTAGGACAACTGGGAAAGAAGAAACTAGATATAACCAGACCACAAAGAAGTAAGGGCTGATTCATGTAAATTGTTCTCTGATACACCCTCCCAGTCCTTCTCTCTCTCTCTCTCTCTCTCTCTCTCTCTCTCTCTCTCTCACACACACACACACACACACACACACACACACATGTATGTGCAAGTGTGTATGTGCACATGCACATGTGTGTATGCATGTGTATGCAGAGAGTAACCGAAAGTAGACTCCCAAACCTGGAACAATAGAACCCCTGAGCTCCTCCCAGCTAACTGAGAAATTGTCATGTGGGATGTTTACTTCTTCCTTCTCAGCACTGGTATTTATTTTTTTATTTAGTATTTTCATTGTTAAAGCACACCTCACATATCAGTAAAAATTTTCCTTTTGTTTGTTTTCAATACATCCCGTAGAAGCCGTCCTAAATTATCCAGCACAGCCATGAAATGTAGAAGCCATGGGAACACTTGGCACCTTGATGAAAAGCTATTTGGTATTCATAAACCTTCATGCCTGACAGGGAATTTTGCTGACACATCTAAAAGTGTGAGGAGAGAGACTGTTGTTTCGTTTTCTCTTTGAATTCTGTGGTCAAATATGCACAAAAGGGATGGAGCTGCCTAGGCCCCAATCCAACTGGAGCTCCCAAAGTCTACAGTGGTCTGCTTTCTGTTCTAATTTGTTCACACTGATTTTGATGATCTAATTTTGGGTGAGGAAGAATTTTTCTCATGAATTTGTGGGATGTTGGAAGAGCAGAAGAGCAGGACACAAACCAAACCAAATTAAATTAAATTAAAATGCATCTTCATTAAGAGAGAACAGAAACGGTGTGATGACAACTCATCTACAATGGAGTCCCCTCTGTCCCTGCAACTGTGTCACTGGCTCAGATGAGAGGTTCCAGATAGGATCTAGAGATTCGGAGAAGACTCTTACAGGTTTCTGAGGGAGGGTAGACAGGTAGTCGGGCAGGGGTAACTGTTCTCAGAACCCAGCAGTGAGGCTGCAAGCAAGGGATGATCTTCCCCACTCAGGAAGCTCAGATCTGCATGTGAATCACTAGGAAAACGGCATTCATGAGTTGGTTAGACACTTTTTCTTACCTAGCTTCTGATTTTTTTCACCTGTCACTCACTTGGTCTCCATCATAAAAAGAACCTTCTGGAAAATCTAGCTGTAAGAATCAAGTTTGCCAGCATGTAGCACTGGCGTGAACTTGTCGAACACCAAGACCCAATATGCTCAACATGGGGAAGTGATGTCATAGCACCCACCGGAAAGAGCATCAGACTCACAGAACACAGGCAGGTTTTCTGTGATCCTGATCACAGACATTGTCTTCCCTCAACTCTACAAGTAATTTCAGCAGCTCTTCTGCTGCCCATGTTAGCAGAGTGTGTGCCTCTTTGGACAGTATACTTTCCATGAACTCATGCCTTGTGGACTTCCCAAGTAGTGTGGTTACCAGCAGAAGTCATTGCATCTTGCACATATGTGTGAACAGATCACAAACTTGTCCTGATTGCACTGCCTGAGCAGGGTTCTCTGAATGTGAACTTGGAATACTCTATCCCTAGCTGTGAGTTGCCATGCAGATGAAAACTACCAGCACCAGAAAAGGTGCCATTCCATTTCCTCCAAATATATTCTCAGGAGTCTATCAACGGACTCTACACTTTGAAAAGAAATCCTATACCAGTTTTGCAGTTGCTGTATCAGTTTTCTTGTCCACTGTCAGTAGTAATACTGATAATAACAAATATTACAACTTCTGTTGGTCCAGGGAAGGCAAGTGACGCACTGTTTCCTTCAGAGGATTCGGTTTATTAGAAGAAAGGATTTTGAGTTCCTACATGTACACACACACACACACACACACACACACACACACACACACACACTCACCAGCATTTAAAAGGAATTGGGTCTTTAGATCACAATGATTCCATGCAGATTTCCCTCCTCTCAGCAGGAGGCTAGGCTGTGTTCTGATGGTATATGGCAGCACCATCATAGGGAACAGGGTGGCCTCCTTCAGTCTTCATAGGCAGCTCAGACATACTGGCTTAAATGGGAGTGGTTTCTCATCTGAAGATAGAAGCCATATGTAGAGTTTTGAGTAGAAACACAGTGGTTGATAAAAATAGTAGAAATTAATAACAAAATTGATTCCAGAGAGTGTCAGTAATACTGACATTGGGGTTCATCACACTGGCATGAGAGCCACCTCTACGTCACCAGCACTCTATGTCACAAGCACCCATGCCACCAGCAGGTAGTCACAGGGCCTTGTTGTATATCCTAAAGTTTTCCCAGTCACCATTTTTAATTAGTGGTTGAACAAAAGAGGACAGCAGGATAGAAATGAGCCCAAGGGACAGAAGGACGCAGTTAGGACTGATGGCACTGCGTGCTGGGAGCTTGCGTTCAATCCCAAACCTCTTTTGCAGTCCAGAGTCATTCTTCAAGTAAGCAGGTGATGCCTCTTTTGTTAGCTTAATGCAAAGACATATGGATTGCTGCCCTAGCCAAGGGTTTGAAATGGAACTCTCGAGAGCAATTTTCCCACCAGCATGATTTTTATCTCGAAACTGGCATTCCTTCGTTAATAGTGACTCCATGAATGAATAAACATTCACTCCTCTCATCTCTACTTCTAAATACCTGTGCTACATTCTAGGTTGTGAAAAAAACTGGAATGCTTGGTTATGCGGATTTTAAACTTAAAAGATACAGTCCTTTAACTGCCAACCACACGCATGGAAAAAACATCAGCAACAGATTAGAAGTTCTGTATTAAGATTCAAGGATAATACTTGGAAGTTTAAATTTTTCCTAAGTGCCTTGACCATCGAAGAAACATTAGCTGTGTGCAATTGCACTCAAGTGTACTATAGAGCGGTCGCTGGATGAATGATTGCCCATATTTACAGAAGCAAGATTGGGCTAGCATTTTATTAAAGTCATCTCCAGACATACAAGAAAATTTCAACTTCTTTGTATTTATTTCTCAAGCATTGGTAAATATAATAATATCGATAATAATAAATACTACAACTTTTGTTGGTCCAGGAAAGGATGTTGACACACTGTTCCCTTCAGAAAATTCAACTGATGAGGAGAAAGGACCTAGACGTTGTAATCAAGCCTTAAGGTGGGGAGGAGAGTATCAGGCAGAAAATGGTATAGTGTGTGCGGGAGACTAAGCAGGAGGGGGCCTGTCTTGGGGTTTCTATTGCTGGAATAAAACAGCTTAGATAGGAAGGGTTTATTTCTGCTTATAGTTCTCAGGTCAAACTCTGACACTGAGTCAGTTCAGGTTAGACTTTCAGCACAGAAACCTGGAGGCAGAAACTAACCAGAGACCACAGAACACTGCTCACTAGCTTATTCCTCATGGCTTGCTCAGTTTGTCTCTGGATACACCCCAGGACTGCCTGCTCAGGGGTTGAAACTTCTACAGTGGAACTTTCTCCATCAATAATTAGCCAAGAAAATAAACTTACCCACAACAATTTGGTGGTCCATTTTCTTATTGGAGGCTCCCTCTTCTTCAGCGTCACTCTTGCTTGTGTCAAGTCAATAAAATGAACCAGGATATGGCTTTAAAGCAGCAGTTCTCAACCTTCCTAATGCTGTGACCCTTTAATACAGGCCCTCATGTTAGGATGACCCCCGATCATAAAATTATTTTCGATGCTACTCTTAACTGTAATTTTGCTCCTGTTATGAATCGTAATGTAAATATTCTTGGAGCTAGAGGTTTAACAGAGGGGTCACAGGGAAGGAGAGGCTTCACTAACACACAGAGACATGTTTTATTAAGAATGACAATAAGAAGGACAGAGAGAGGACAATTGGTATCATGAGGGGACTGTTACTGGGAGCCCAGGCGAGGCTCTCCTGAGAGAGATTCTAGAGCAACTCAAAAACAAAGCATGTTGTGGTGAGTTTCAGCTACATCACTTTGTGCCGCAGATTGCACACACACCTACCCAGGAGCTATCTTTGGATCTGCGAATGAAAGGCACACACACATATTAGCTTATTTTTAAAATGCCTTGATTATATCAAAGGCTGGGCACTCCTAATGGGATGCCCTAATGGGGCATCAGGCACTTCCCCTGATGCCCCAGACCCAATTAGGGAAGTGGCCAATGGTCACTTACCTGAACTCTCACATTGCTGGTTGACTTTATCTCCTGCTTCTATGTCCTATCCTTCGACCCCGAGTCATGGAGATTTTCTTTCGTTCTTCTCTGAGTCCTCACTCATTCAACTCTAAGGGGTCCCACGCCATGCCCAAACATTGGCCATTGACATCTTTATCGGTCGATCAAAACCAATTGAGGACAAGTGTTAGCATTCTGTCTAGACTCTGCCCCACAGTTACCTGGCAACAGCCAGGTATGCTCCTCCCACAGTTACCTGGTTACTATAAAAGGGGCTGCTTGTTCTCCTCTTCTCTCTCTTGCCTCTCTCTCTTGCTCTCTTGCTCCCTCCCTTTTCCCATTCCCTCTCCCCTCTCTCCATGTGGTCATGACCGGCCTCTACTTCTCTACTCTCTCCCTCTCTCCATCTTTCTCTGCCTCTACTCCCCTCTTAGCTTCCCCTCCCCATGTCCTGAATAAACTCTATTCTATACTGTACCAGCGTGTGTGGCTGGTCCCTCAGGGGGAAGGGATGCCTCGGCATGGGCCCCCTGAGACACCCCCTTCCCCCATACCTCACCACACGTTCCATAGAACACATTCTATCTCTTTATCTTTTTATAAACACATCAACAAGGACCTAGCGTTTGGACACAAAGACACCCGATTGAATCAAAGCATTAGAACCAATCTTCAACAAAAAGATGTATCAGACTTTTATAAATTTGGGGGTCTGGTGAGGTATTTCCCGTCACATGATTTAATTCAATATTTCCCTGATGGAAAACATGGAAGATCCAGTTATCATAAATGAAGTACTCTCAAGTCGCAGTTCACATTGCCTCTTAACTTTTCTGACCCAGAGAGGTCCCTGTAAGGGTGCGGGTTCTTCAGGCTGTGGGGTCTAGCCTTTTAAGAGTTGCCACTGTGAGGCTCTGCACTTCCTCTCCCACTGAGGGCAGACAAGGCAGCCCAGCTAGAAGAACATATCCCATGTACCCCCACCCACCTACTCAGAGAAGGAACTGGGAGATGGGGAATGGGGGAAGGATTGTGTGTGGGGGGGTGATTGGAAAGGGGGCAGTGAGCAGGATGTAAAGTGAATAAATAAAGAAAAACTAAATTTAATTTTAAAAAAAGAGTGGCTACTGTTTTAAAAGGGGCAGGCTCATGGTCTGACAAATGTTACAGTATATTTCTTTAAGGAAGGTAAGCCTCCTCTAGTTAAAATTTTGGTCTACCTGCTACAAAACATAAAGTTAAACTATTTAACATAGTCCGCTCAATAATTTTGAATTGACCCATGGGGAAGAACCTTTAAGTTCCAAACTACAGATCCAGGACTCATTTCTATAAACAATACTTTGGGTAATTGTTAGAATTGTGGAAAGCCCTAAGCAGTTTTGAGGGTCAAAACAATTGAGATCCTTCCCTTTATTAATTTTATATATCTGTGTAAGTCAATGCTAATGAAAAGCCCCAGGATATAGGCTTTGTGCAGCCTTTATGGTATGTTAGCATATCTACTCATTTAAAGTCTGGCCTCTACTTTTGGAAATTTACAAATAGCAACTGTTTCTGACTTGTGTGTGCCCTTTCAGTAGCCTTAGTAAAACGTGGGGCTGTCTGATCATGTACGTTGAATCTGTGTGAAGATCGTATTGTTCATATATCCTAATTTCAATGTGCACAAAGAGCAACAACAGACATTTAGGGCTGATGGTGAACACATCTCCATCTTGTAGGTTAAACACTTCCAGGAATGACACTGGGAGCTCCGAGCCACTAGGAAAGGACCAGATACCAGAGACCAATAAGCCGGAGTATGGGGCAACCTGCACAAATGTGCAACGGGTCTGTTGTTGTTGTTGTTGCTTTGAGTGGCCATTCACAGCTGTGCACTGTCAGTCCTGAGGCAACTGAACGACCACACACACCTGCGAGTTCTCCATCATCGTTCATTTTATCAACCTCGTTGCTTCAAATGAGTCCAAATTTGACATCCATCACCCTCACGAAGTGAACATAGCTGCTGATTAGTTACAACTGAGTTAATGGAATCTATATTGACTCTACATGAAGACATCATTTATCATAATAGCTAACCTTTTAAAGCAGAGACATAGTAGTGCATCATTTTGGTGAATTCTTTAAAGCACAAAAAGGAGAAAGCAAGAGAGAGCTCCATAGAGAGGCAGAATCCCAAGCCCATGCCCTCTTCCCTCTTTCTCCTCTTAGGACTCACTCCGTTGTTGCTGCCTACTTAGTGTCTGGCTTGCTGTCTTGATCTTGGTTATAAACATAAGGGAAATTAGATGACAGTTTGTAGCACTTACATGGGAATACCTGGGCTTTGTGTTTTCATGCAGCGATGTTTATAGACAGACTGTTAAGAGGCAGAAGAAGTATCCATAGGATGAAAACCACATCTAGCGTGATAGCTTGCCTTTTGGGGGTTCTGGGGGATATATCAGAGTTTGGAGACAGCTGTAAGGTATGCCTCTTATGAAGGAAGGTCAGAATACAAATGTTTTAAGACACCTGTATGCCCCTTGATGACTTGAAGGCTTCCTATCTCCTTGGAAACAAATCTGGGTTGAACTAAGCTTTGGGGTTCTGGAGGGGGCATGGCTCCTTGTACCACCCACTCTCAAGATCATCAAGACTTTGCAGCCTCCTTACTAAAGGTGTTGGGAGCAAAGGAGCCTGGATACTAGCCTTAGAATTCCATTTGTCTAACAAATTGAGTATTGGTAAATATTTACTGCACATTTCTGTGGATCAGGCACTCTTTTGGAATTTGGGACATGTGAGTAAACAAACCACCGAGAAATGTAAACACGACTGATCAAGACGATAAACTGTCTCTGTGGTAATATGTGTGTAATTCAGCATAGACTCTAAATGAGCTATAAAAGCCAGAGATAGAATTAAGCCAAGTCAAGGGGTGTCAGGCTGCAGACGAAGCAGGGGCGCCGGTGAGGTCACATGATTGGGGCACCCCAAATCCAAGCAGTGATGACAGTGACTAACTAGTCTTACCCAGAATGCAGGAATGTAGCTGAGAATGGGATGTGAGAGCATACAGGGTGGGGGTGGGGACTGGGTACCAGAAGAGAAGGCCTGGGCAGAGAGGAGGGAGAGGAAGTGGTCTGGATGGGATGCAAAGAAAGGGCTACATTCAGGCTAGAGGAATTCTCATCTGGTCCATGCATGGTGGTGAAGAACAGAGGTCCTGGTGAGGGTAGCACGTGAGGGTTAGTGTTCAGAACAACATGGTTGCTAGCCACTGGATTTGTGGATAATGGTCTGGGATCCAGAAAGCTTTCTCTCTGCTGAGTTCAATCCTGTAGGAATCAAGACCTGGGCAAGTCACACTTTTCAGAGCTGCTCCTGCTGTGGTGGGAGTGGATTGCTCATGATAGCACAGGCAGTGGCACTCACTAATTCTACATTGTTATTGTACCTGCAGGAAAAAAGAGAGATGAAGAAAGGGAAAGAGGGAAGGAGGGCAGGGAGTGAGGGAGTGAGGGAGAGAAGAAAGAAAGTAGAGGAAGGAAGGCAGGGAAGAAGGACTATGTGAGAGGGAGGAAAAAAGGGGGAAAGGGAAGAGGAAGGAGGGAGAGAGGGAGGGAAGGGAGGGAGGGAAGGGAAGAAGAGAAGGGGAGGAAGTCAAGATGAAGGGAGTGATAGATGAAGGAAGGAAAGATGGAAGAAAGAGGTGGAGAGACAGAAATAGAGACAGAGAGAGGTGGGGGGAGGGTAGAAAGGAGAAAGGGAAAGCTCCAGGGATCTGGTCAAGCAGAGCATGGCTTCCTGGTAACTGGATAAGCAGGATACATCAGAATCTTTATTTCGTTTTCATTTTCATAAGTTTCCCATAACTTGTAGTAAAACTCACTAATCAGAAAAATCTTGAAGAATGTGCAGAATAATCCTACTCTCTTTTAGACATTTAGTTCCAGGACTGTTACATGATTGTCATTTGTTTGGGTAAAGGTTCTGAATTGTCTTCTGAAAGTGGAGTGACACACTCACGTTTGAAGCAGCATTATGTACATCAGCCAAGTTACTGAAATGGCCTGTCTGTCAGCAGATGATTGGAAAATAAATTGTAGAAGACAGACAAAGTAAGGTGTGTTCATCCAAGAAAGAGAGGGAGCCCTGGTCCATGACATAACATGGATGGATTCTGAAGGTGTTTGTTGAACATTAGGAAGATAAGGGGTGACCAAGGTTGCACAGTGTTGCCAGCATACTTAGTGGCACCCAGATACAAATACAGAAATGCATCACATGATTGATTTCAGGTGTTTTTAGCCACAATTTTTAAGATGAAACAAATTCTTTTGAATAACTTTGATTAGCTAGAAAGATGGTTTATTTGCGCGGTGGTGCCCGTCAAATGCGTAGCAGACCTAAGACAGAAATAAGCTTCAGATGCCTCAGGTGCTTTACAGGGTGGAGTAGAACCAAGGCAGACAGTGACTTGAAATGCAACAAAGGGCAATTTAATTTATTTATGAGAGTAGCATATTTCTCAAGCCAAATGAACATGAAATACTTTCTTCTCTACAGAGAAGAAACATAATTCTGTTGGTATTATTAATGCTATTGACTTTATCGTCCATTTAGCAACATAATTTGTGCTGACCTGGAACTTCAACATATGTTTATGGCTTTTGTACCTCTTAAGAAAATACTTCTGAGCTCCCAACTGATGCACAAATGCATGTCAGAGACCACTCGGCCTGAGATTGTGTGAATCATGATCCTCTTAGCTTCTTTTAAAATAGTTAGGTTTACTTGAACCAAATTCACAGCTGTGCAAAGTAGGCTTTTGAATTTTGATGTGATATGAATAGTCACATGCCTTACATACAATTCCATCATCAAATATCCTTCTTTAGGGATAGCCCAAATATTATTGTTATTGGAGTTTATTTAAACAGTAAGGTATTTCCCACATTAAGCTCTTTTAATTTATATAGAGGAATTAATTCTACATATATGGTGGATTGATTTAAATTATATGGAGAAAGACTAATGATAATTTAAAATAACACTCTAGATTTATTTTGTCTAGTGTTTATAGGATACCTTTTCTTCTCCTCGGCTAGTTGAACTTACATGGATAAACAGTTGCAGTTTAGTTCATCCTTCTGTCTTACAACCTCTGTAATAAACCAATAGATAATTCCCACTTAATACAATGACAGTCATGATGACATATTAGGATAAAATAAAATCTGCCACTTGGCTGTTTTCATGTTCATGCTTCTCTTTTTCTTCCGTCATTCTCCTATAATTTAGTGTGTTTTATTTATTCATGTGTTCTGTTTACTTATTTATAGACCCATCCCATTAATCTTTGATTAAATGTGCATCCATATAAAATTGTGTTTATACATTTTTATGACAAATATTCCAAGCACCTTCAGTTTTCTCTTCCTAAAACACACTTCCTTTCATGTTGAAAAATGAAAAGAAGAGATGCCAGCTCCAAGGAATTATACTTGAAGCTTGGCCCTTAGTGTACAGAATCATAGAACTGTATCTTCTTGCCAGGTAATATAATTTTATTAATAAAAATTGAATTAAACATTTTACTCTGCTTAAGGACAGATTCTCCTTTATTTTTTTCTGTTACTATACTGATTTATACGGAAACTCTGCCTTCTTTGAAGTTGAAGATGAAGCTCATATCAACTTCTTCACTTCTACCCTATTTGATCTCAGTGGGAATGAGAGACCTCTCCTTTCACTATGATGAATGGCTGGATGAGTATGAATACCCATGTGTACAGCCTCAAGTCTCTCCTTTTGTCTTGGTAACTAAATGCAGCAGATCATCTCACCCCTGCACCCAAGTGTCATAGAAAAGAACACTACATTCATGTGAAGAAAGAAGGATGATGCCATTTGGTATACATGGCTTAAAAAAGATTCCCCAAGGCGATTTAACAAGCCAAAAGTAAAGTATGAGGGCTGGGGCTCTTACCTCCGAGGCCACTGAGAAGGAATACAGGATGATGGAAGGAAGCAGAGTCCCAGCATCCTGCAATTTCCTGTGTACATGCTTTTCTGCCTCATATGTGTTGGTATTTGTTGGTATTTGTTAAGCTCTGATGACAATAGCAGTATAAGTAAGGGAACTGGGTTATTATAGAAAACATTTGCCTGGGGCCACTTGGCTCCCTGGAGGAATGTCCATGTCTACATTCCACTTTATATACAGAGACCATGAAAAAGCTGGGAAAGGCTCGTGTGACCCCAGAGAGCACAGTTCAGTGAGCTGCTGTGAATTAATATGGCTACCCGAGAACTCTGGACCCTTGTAATGAAGTTTGCTTTATATGAGCCATATAAAACATAACCCTTCTTACTCCCTTCTCTTGTGGAAAAGAGCTCCCTCCCCTCTGTCCCCAAAGAAATATAAATCTTGTGAAACATGGATGAATTCCGATTACTGTTTTCATCTAAGATGACAGTGATTTCCTCTATAAGAGGCATTGCCCTCATGTAAGGTAAATAACTCGGGACACGGTCTTGTCTTAAGTACCCCATTTTACTGTAACTGGATTGGTGGGAGCGTAGGCTGTTAAAAGACTTACCCAAAGTGTATTAGTCAGGGCTCTCTAGAGTCACAGAACTTCTGGAATGTCTCTATATATTTAGGGAAATTATTGGAATGACTTACAGTCTGCAGTCCAACTAACCTAGCAATGGGTAGCTGTGAATGGGAAGTCCCATGAGGCTGGGTGTTTCAGATGGTCTTTCATATAAGCTGGAATCCTGAAGAAGTAGGTTCCAACAGATGTGCTGGCAAGTAAGTGCAAGCAGATGAAGAAGAGCAAACATTTCTCCTTTTCCATTGTCCTTATGTAGGCCTCCAGCAGAAAGTATGGCCCAGGTGTACCACCATGCCTGGATTTGGAACCTACCCTGTCCCAGGCTGGCCCTGAACTCAAATAGCTGGTTGCCTCTGTCTCCTGGGATTACTACATTGCCTGGGCCTAAGCTTTTTATGGCCACTATGTCTCAAGATCTGGATCACAGATGTGCCCTTCGTTTCCGGATTGTCGTTCATTCCAGAGATAGTCAAGTTGACAACCAAGACTGCCCATCACACAAAGCAAACAGATCTCAATACTGTGACTGTTTACATGCAGTTCCCATAGTAATAAGTCTGTTTCCCCTTGTTTATTTAGAATAAATTTGATTTTTCTAACTTTAGCATAACTATGTCATATAAGGGATTTTTATTGGAAAGTTTAAAAAAATTTTTTCTTACAATGGGATGTCCACACATGTACACACACATGTGCAAGTGTGTAGGTATGTTTATGTAAACTCAGGGGCCTGTGTTGACCAGAGGAGTTGGATGCCTCTGGAACTGGCAGTTAAGGCCACCTGACATAGATGTCAGGAACCAAACTTGGGTCATCTGCAAGGGCACTAAAAATTCTTAACAGCTGGGCTGTCTGTCCAGCACCCAAAGTTTATATTATAGCCAATTTAAAGCTACTTTATCAGATATCACTACATAAAAACTATATATGTAGTCTGTCTATCTATCTATCTATCTATCTATCTATCTCTTTATTTCCAGAATATATTAAACTATCTATAAAAAACTACTTTGCACTTATTTAGAGTATTAAGTTTTTTATTACAGTGTTATTAAACATGTATTTGCAGCAAAATTATACTCTATAAACGATGTAGCATATGAAATGTATTGTATAATATATGTTTACAAGTAAACACACACACACACACACAACCTCAGAGCATGACAAAGCTTCTGCATAGCAAAGGAAATAGTTAAATAAGAATAGGAGAAAGTCTCCACAAAATCTGATAGAAAATAATACTTAGAATATGCAAACAATTGGGAAAATTAATCAGCAAGAAGTCAGCCAGTTGAAAAGTGAGCTAGTGAGCTGAAGAAAGAGTTCTCAGTAGAAGAAGCACAAATAGCCAATAAAGATTTCCTTTTTAAAAGTTTCCAAGACATCTGGGAAATACAAATTAAAACTAGTTTGAGATTTCAACCCCTGTCAGAATAGATATCATCAGGAAAAGAAACTACAACCAATGCTGGGAAGATGTGAGAAAAGAAATACCTTTCATTCACTGATGGTGGAGGTCTAAACTGGTATAGCCACTGTGAAAATTGATGTGAAAGTTTCACAAACAAACACCAAGCAACAGCAACAGCAACAACAGCAACAACAAAACTCTACTGTATGACCTAGCTCTATCTCTTGTAGATATTTACCCAAAAGTCTTGATATTCTATTACAGGCTTCTTGGTCATCCATGTTCATTGCTGCTTTATTTACAATAACCAGGGAATGGGATCAATCTAGATGTCTGTCAACAGATGAACGGATTCCAGAGTCGTGGTACCGTGGTACCTATAAACACAGTAGAGCTTTATTCATCTATAATGAAATTTTATATATATATACATATATATATATATATGTATATATATATATGAAAAATATATATTCCCTATATAATGAAATTATGTAGGGAAGTGAATAGATCTGGAAAATACATTAAGGAAGCTAATACAAGGTTCATAAAGATGAATACTGCATTCTGTCTTTTATTCTGACTCTATATATTACCCTGAATATATCTTTATATGCACATGTTCATACATACATACATACATACATACATGCACACACATACATGCACACACATACATGCACTGGTGTATGTTAAGGGGGGAAACTGGGAAGCGAACCATGAGAAGGTACCGAGGAAGGCTTTAAGAGAGAGGAATATGGAGGTAATAGAATGAATAGTCTATGACGGTGGGGGGGGGACTGGAGGAGGAAGGATGTGAGAAAGAGGGGGGATTAGGGAGATGGGGAGGCTGGATAAGAGGGGGAGAGTCAAACAAAACCAAGTATTCATGGAGATGGTGTCAAGAAACCTGCTGCCGTGAGGGGTAATTAATAAATAAAACAAGTTCAATAATTTAAAACTTGCCCTAAATGGTGTCGTAGAAGCAGCGATGATGGTATGGAACTGATAGAGTTCAGTGTAGACAAGTGGCCCTGCATATCCCTGACCCACACACGTGTTAGGCATATTGCTGTGCATAGTATTTATTTGGTCAAAAATGCACTGAATGGCATCAAAGTTCTCGTTTTGGGTCTATGAAGATAACACCCGTAATCTTCAATGTCTTACTCTTGGCAGCATTTGAAAGATAAACTATAGTTATTGTTTTTAAATAGTTAATTTATGCTCAGGGACTCACAGCAGCCAAGAGTGGGGTCTTCATGGGAGGGAAAGGGAGCTAAGGAGGAATAGAGGTCATAGGAGGAAGTGTGAACAGACAAGGAACTGACTAGGAGGGAAGGGACCACAGGCGAGGCTGTGGACAGACGTAGCGTTAAACTGGGCATATACATGTGTTGGGCTTAACCAAGGGTGAGGTATCAGTATAAGTCAAGCGTTGAAACCTTAACCCTGGGTATGACATCGTGCTATTAGGAGATAGAATTCTGGGGATGGGGTGGTGGTGGTTGATTAGAGGAAGTCCCTTTTTGATGACTGTGATCATCAATACTGGTTGTCCACTTGGTTGGATTGTGAAGCATCTGCAGTGTTTATAAAAACCCAACCCAGGAGGTATCTAAGAGGGCAATTCCAGAGACAGATTCTGAAGACTATGACCCAATCCATGGATCCATCTCTTGATGGAGTCATAGTATGTTGGCATATTGGCAGATGGTGAAGGGTAGGAGGTGGAGCTTAGTTTGTTGAAGTGAGTCCCGGAGCTGTCTCTCACCCTGTCTGTTTCCTGTCCTAGCTTGATGCTGCCTCCTGGCTGCTGTGAACTGGATAGCTCTGCTCTGGCATGTCTTCACTGTCAAGATGGTTTAAACCTTAGAAATCCTGAACCCAAATAAAACTCACCTCCCAGAAAGTTAGTTCCCCTCTTAGGTATTTAGTTACAGTGAGATACAAATAACTAACACAATGACCTTAGTGCCACAGCCCCTTCTCAACTGAGACCACAGCCCCTTCCCAACTGAGACAATAGCTCCTTTCAATCTCTGAGACCACAGTCCCTTCCCACTCCACATGAAGGCACAGTGAGAAGGTGAGAGTCAGCAAACCAAGAATACTGTCCTTTATCACGTCAATGGCATTTGTAACCTGGGCTCTGGACTTCCAGTGTCCAAATCTGTGACAGTTAACTCTATCATCTAAGGGTCCTCAGTGTTATGTGACTGAAGCCCTCCTGGACTAAGATGAGCTAATAAAACAGCCTAGAGAAATAGACAGAGAGCTCCATGGACACGTGGGACAGATACTAAGGGATCCTGAATGGATGTCTCCTCATGGCACCTGGAGCATATTTGGGAAACAAAGTGACAGAAGTATTTTATTCCTCACTAATTCATAATTTTTCTTAAGTGATTAACATCTTTTATTTTGGCTCTTGGAGACAGGGCCTCACTCTGTAGCCCACACTGGGATGCCACTCATACCAAACTTCCTTTCTCTGTATACTGAGGGCTAAGATTACAGGGACAGCCATTGTTGTTCCATCTGCTTCACTACATGCTGTTCATGCATTTCCTCACAGTTTACATTTTCTGGTGAAACAAGCCAAACCTGTGCTTGGAAAGATTGGGCAAGAAAAGCATGCACTACAGATAGTATCACTCCCTGTCTGTAATCATCTCATATTTCCTATGGAAATCCTTGCATATCATAGTAACTTAAGTAGGCATGGAAATAGTGTGCACCAGACACCCAAATGTGGAAATATTTATTCTTTTACCCACGCACTAGATTGCTCCCTCCTAATAAAATATTTAACCTTCCAGTCATGAAAATTTAAACATTAACTAAGCATTTGCTGCCAACAAATCTGTGTTTTGGTGTTTTGAGGCTGTTAGATCTGACCTTAAAAATGTCAGTGAACTTTTTTAGCTAAATGATCCACGCGAACTTCGTATGATCATGGTGCTAAGTGCATGGATTCACAGGCACACTGAAGATACGACATCTCCCATGCTCAAAGCAAGGTCTCCATAGCTCCTTACTATCCAGTTGGTGCCCTTCACGACAGTGAAGCAGTCTTTCTGGAGTGAAACCTTGCCATACATGGCTTCTTTTAGAAGTGCTGTTAGTCTTTCTGTAATTTGGAGTCCAAATATGTTCTCAACTTCATTCTCACCAAAGGGTCATCTCTTCTGCACCCACATCCTCATTCATTCAAGTGTTTTTCCTCTTCAGTTCTTCCTAAAGTCCAGCTACCCCTATGGGCTGTCATTCAAAGGAAACTCTCTCTCCTTCCTCCTTCTTTCCTTTCTCATTGCAACTTTCTCTTCTTCCTCTCTTTCAGAAAGACTTCTGCAGAGAGCCCCATTACATGGCAGCACTTGCTCTGCACATCCTGCCTAGTTATGTGTTGTTTCCTTGTAATACAACTGTTAAACAGAGACAGCCCTGTGTGACCTTGGGCCAAGAACTTAAAAACTTCAGGAGATTGGACAGTGTGTAGACAGAAAACCTTGGTATCTTAACATCTTCCTAAATCAAAGAAATAAATTACTGTTATCATCTTTTTTCTCTACTCCAAAATATAAAATATTGCTCCATATCATGAACACAGAGTTTGCAGGCAGAAATCAAGTCTGTAATATAGTCAAGCCATGTACCAAAGCTTCACACCAAAACCATTCTTGATTATGAAAAAATCCACATATTGGGTAGACTCTTTACTTTTCTCAGTATGGTATGCATTCCTTTTTCCAGACTAGAATATAAACTCTTATCCTATTTTATTCTCCCTCATCCTGTGTCTATGAAAAATGAGGTTCCTGAGGAGTTATTTCACACTGAGCCCTAGCATAGCTTCATAGTGCTACTTCATCTGCTAAAGGATCCAGGCTCTATTAACTGTATGAAGCTGGGGGTGAGGGTGTGGGTGGGGTGAAGCTATTTCCACTTGGCTCTCCGCACTTCCTTGAAGCTGGGTGTGTGCTCCTTATTGCCTATCTATTCTTGAGCATTTCCTCAACTCAGTGTAGATGAAATGTTTAGTTTTCATGCTTTATTAAATTGTTCAGAAAAAGTAGTGAACATTTAAAGACATTTACTCTTTTGTCCCTTTCTCATCAACTTTGAGAAGCAGACAAGGCTGAAGAAGAAGGTGGTGACAGAGAAAACTTTTTGTGAGCTATCACATCTTAGAATTAATGACCCTTAAATCATGGCTCTTTGATGATGAGGTGGGTTCATTTTGTCCTGATGTTGACTAGCTTTCCAAATTACCTTTTATCAAAGCTCATATTTACATTAATGGCTCATTCTCAAGGCACATATTAACTGATCCCTGTTGGAGCTTCATGAAGCCAATCAGCCGGGGATGGGGGTGTGTGGGAGAAAAGCATGCAAACACCAAATGCTCCTGCATGTAGTCAACCTCAGTGTCAGTTTTCATGCTTTTAATATACATGCCAAGACTTTTGCTTTAACGAAAACTAAGAGGAGATGCTCTTTTCTATTCTTGCCTTCAAGTTAAGTAGAAACTTGACATCACACAGGAGTGAACGCTGCTAAGAAAGAAAGCCAAGTCAGCAGCCTCAGGACCAAGGACAGCGTGGCGCTAAGCCTGGGACTTCTTCCATCAGTGTCTGTTCTGTATAACAGAGAATCAACACAGAAAGCAGGCAAAGACCCCACCATAAGATGTTTTCTGTAGGTTTAGGGCAGTGAAAAAGCAGCAGGTCAGAGAAGCTTCTGTTCACACAGGAGAGAAGGAGCTAATCCTGGAGAGGAATGGACAAGGACGGATGGCAACAGAAAGATGGCGGATGTTAGAATCTTCAGGATACTTACAGAGCAATTCTCAAGATACCCCAACAGCAAACCGTAAGCACGATGAAACAAATGAGGGAGAGGGTGATTGGACAGGTTTGAGCTGCAAGTTCAACTATCAAAATACTAAACAGAAACAAGCAAACAATCAATAGATGGGTTCGAGAAACGAATGGATAGAGGGTGGAGGAAAGAAGCATTGGGAATGATAAGCATCAGGACAGGAGGACCTTCAGACTTTAGAGTACCAATGTCTATATCCACTGTTTGTTTTCCTAAAAGTATAGTGTGTACCAAGATGTGCCTCTGAGCCATGCGTCTGCTTTGTTTGATACCCTACCATGGTAAGAAAATTCTAATGGAGGCTGCTGGGTTACTTAACATGAAACAGCATGGGATTTTCTTTTCTTTCATTTTTATTTTCTTTTATTTTACTTTCAAGCATAGGTGAAAAACGAGCATTGCAGGAGACTCTCTTTATGTGACTGGAAGGCATAGCTGGGAATCTTTCAGATCTGCGTCTGGTCTTCATGTACCTCCTTCTACTCACGTGGCTCACACAGGATAGCTCCTGCATTGTTATTCCCGCTGCAAGTGACTAACATCACATTTCCATACCGAAGAGACCTTTTCTGTATTCAGAATCTTCTCCTGATAGGGAAAGAGGGGCTTGCCAGTCCTGCATGACTGCTGTTGAACTGTACCAAAGCAACAAAGCCGAATGCCAGAATGGTTAAGCAACCGCTCTTATCAGCAGTGGTGTGTTTACATTTTGTAAATAAACATTTTTATTTTTAAATTTTTGTCCCTGATATCCATCATTTTTTTTTTCATATTTTATTTACATTTCAAATGTTTCCACCTTTCCAGATCTCCCCCTTGGAACCTCCCCATTCCCTCCACCCTCCCTCTGCCACTATGGGGGTATTCTCCCACCCACCCACCCACCCACCCACCCACCCACTCTTGTCTTCCCTCCTTGGCATTCCCCTATACTGGGGGATCTAACACCCTCAGGCCCAAGGGCCTCTCCTCCCCCTGATAGATAACAAGACCCTCCTCTGCCGCATTTGTGGCCAGCACCATGGGTCCCTCCATGTGTATTCTTTGGTTGGTGGATCAGTCTCCAGGAGTATCAGGGGGTCAGGCCAGTTGCTTTAAAAGGGCTTTTCCTACATTGTGGTATTATAGGACATGACAAATCACAACTACTTGTTAACTGAGTAAATATATAAATTGAAGAAAACATACACTTAATTTTCATCTATTTGTCTGGATGTTAAGATGATAGTATACTAACTTGGTATATGGTATAACTAACTATATTGCATACTGTGGAGAATGCCATACAAATCATAAATTCTTTTACAAAACTCACATGACAATGTCAAGAAGCAAACGGAAAAATGGCAGCAGTATGAAGACATCCACTGCGATGGCAAACATGGGCACACACTCGGGATTTTAAATGGACTTCAAAAGACCGACGATGATTTGATTACAGAAACTGAAAAAGATGAAATTGGTCACAGCCCCTTTGTTTGAGGACAGATATCAGGTGTGTGAATGCATGTCAGTGATATAGCATTTTTGACTATTTTTCTATTCCCAGAGGACCTGGGCTCAATTTCCATTATCTGCATGGTGGCTCTCAATATCTGTAACTCTGGTTCTAGGGGATCTGATGCCCTCTTTTGCCCTCTGCATGTGGTTCATGGATAGACATACAGGCAAAATGCTTTTACACATCAAATAAAAATAAATAAAATAAAATGAAACACTGTACATATCACTTCAATTTAAAAACCTTAAATAAATTATTCCGTATTGTCTGGAAGAAGAGATGAGTGCTGCTTCAGAGTTATTCAGGGATTGATGTCAGAGCCAGCTGCAGCCTCTACCCTGTATCTGGAGCTCATAGGCACCTGGAACTTGCCTTACGGCTCTGTGATTGAAGAGCTGACCTCAGAGTGCTTTGGGGACTCAGAGCTGGGTGTGTGAGGCTGAAGGCAGTTTTTCCGATGTGCTTGCACTTTTTATCACTTATGTTTACAGCTGACTGACTTCTCTCTCTTCCATTCGGTGCTATGCTCTTTAGAAGTATAAAAGAAATTCTATTCTCTAAAAAATTTCCAGCGTTGCAAAGAAAGATCTAGATATTTGTCTCTGCTTTTACTTCAACCTCAGAGAATGGTGTTTACTTTCTCTCTTCCCTCCTCCCCATCAATGTTGGCTGCCAAGTGAAAGCCAAGAGTTTTTCCTCAGGGACTGAATAGATGAGGGACTGTAAGGGCTTGCTGGGCCATGTTCATTTTGAGTTTTATTAGGTGAGCATGGAAGGAGGGATGTAAAAGGTATCTCAGTGGACGGATAGCTTGTGAGCCATCTGGTTGACCCAGTGAGTAAGGGCATCTCATTGTCTCTGAGGAATCTGCATAGACAGTAAGTGCTGTTTAAGTAATTGGTATTTTTTTGTGCTAATAGTAATAGAAAATGGGCAACTTCTGTTAGAATTTGAAGTCTGGCTACTTTCAAGATAGCATGACACCTTGAAGACATGAATAATCCTACAACATGTAAATGAAGTGTGTTTCCCCATTGGTACATAGACACGATTCTGGCTAGGTTTCCTCAGATGACTTATACAAAGCTCAATGCTTATCAATGCTAAGAGAGTAAAACCTGAAGCCAAAGTATATTTCTCCCTAAAATATGTCTGATTATATTCTGCTGGGCCCTTAGGCTTAGTTATGACAGTTAAGCCTAAAAGGACTCTTGTTGGTCTGAGCATGGCAAACATGGCTCTGGCAGGCAGGCCCTGCCCTTCTCCTCCATTCCCCCTACATTGCTAAAAAGCATTAGATTACATTCCTAAAGCTAGACACCAAGGTCAGTTCCCTTATTTGACTATTTCCCCTCCTGAGGCTGACTTCCAAGGTCCAGCTATCAAAGTGTTGAAGTCCAGCAATCAAAAGTCCCCTTTGGCTCACCTAATTAACATGCCCAATCAAAATTAAACACCTCAGCCTAACACAGGAATTCTCCCTTGTAATTTTATAAACCACCATTTTCCTAAGGACCACACCTGTCTCTTCTTTATCCAGATGCAGTCCTTTGTATACACCCTCCAGGACAAAATGCTTTACCCCCTCTCCCTTGTCCCCTTTCCCCTTTGCCTCTATAGCCTATCTTTGTCTGTTATTCCCTGGCTTCTCTCCCTCAGGGGCAAATAAATCTTTGTGCTGAGAACTTGGTCTTGGGGGAGGGGGGGGCTTAGCCAGATATGATCGCTCCAAAGTCCCCGACTCCTGGTGTTAACATTCTCTGAGAGTTATTTCTGTATGTCAGAGTTCTCTCTAGGAGATGAGAGGTCAGGTCTCAAGTCTGAGATACAAGATATATGAAACCATAAGACCAGACTCTGATGGTGTTTTAACTAAAATCAGAAAAATCACCAGAATACTATAGATAACTTGTTTCATCTAAAATAAAAATAAAAAATAAATAAAAAAGTAAAAACAATGTTTGGTCGAGGGAAAGCCTAGGTATATATCAGATTAATGAGTATTTTAAATGACATATAATATTAAATCCTTTTGGTATGTTCCTGTGATTCAGCATTGATAAAAGTCAGTCAATCAATACTGAAACATAAAAATGTTGCCCAGAAATGGACCACTGAAGCTGTTTGCAGAGCTGGTGTTATAGTGGCTAATAATATGTTATTTAATTAAGTGCTAGGATAACATTGATTTGCCGTTTACTAGCACATACTTTGGATTCTCTGTACAATCAGAGCATGTGTCATGAATGTTAATTCTGAATTTATATTGTGTGATCTCCTATGAGGTTGATTCTTTAAAACTGAACCTGTCCATAGTTCTACCCAAACAAATCTCTGTTGCTATCATAGAGAAACACATTAGGATTTTGGATTTCTCCTGTCTTTGAGAGATACCCCTTGCCTCACCCATACTGATGCCTCCATACCTCAGTGCCCAAGTCCTGATGACCTGTTGTGAGGTACTGTTTTTTTTGTTGTTGTTGTTGTTGTTTTGTTTTTTTTTTTTTTGTTTTTTCAAGACAGGGTTTCTCTGTATAGCCCTGGCTGTCCGGGAACTCACTCTGTAGACCAGGCTGGCCTCGAACTCAGAAAGCCACCTGTCTCTGCCTCTCAAGTGCTGGGATTAAAGGTGTGCACCACCACTGCCCGGTGAGGTACTGTTTTTGCAGAAATATTAACAAATGTCTACTCACCCCAGATATGGAAACCAATGGCAGACCAAAGTACAGGTACCACTAATGTTCAATTTGGTGAATCAATGAAATTTAGTTTAGTTACAGGAATATGGGTGAGGGACTACTTACAGGAGCAGAAATGACTAAAGCAGTTGGATTGCTCAAAGCCACATAGGCATGGATGATAGTTGATAAACCCTAGAGCATACTGCACATCTGAAAGCAACTCAATAGGATGGAGGGTGTCCTCTCCAGGTAGCTCAGCTATATGAACCCCTTTCAGGAAATTTAGATGCTCTCAGATTCATTCAGGTAGCTTGTCTTATCTACTTAGCTAAATTGGTTGATCTGAGAGTTACCCTCTGGGCAGCTATCCTTGTCTGAGGGTCTTCTAGAAATCTTGCATCGTCTCTGCTTCTTCAAGGTAACTCAGATGCTGAGTCCCCCTTCTATACAGGTTAGGTTACCTGGGAGTGTTCTAGGCAGCTCTACTTGTCTCAGCAAACCTTACTGCTTCAATAAGGTTGAGGAGAGAGGAGCCTAGTGAATCTAGTCAGTTTCAGGGACTTCCTGAAGTCTTTAAGTTGTTGACTTCCTGAGCTTCATGAGTTTCCCTGCAAGATAGAACTTCCTCTTACAGCATCCTGTGGTTTCACCTCCCTTTAAGAACATCCTGTGTCTTTTTTAAAATTTTAATTATTTATTTTTATTTTTGGATATTTATTTTATTTACATTTCAAATGTTTACCCCTTTCCAGGTCTCCCCATCAGAAACCACCTATCTCATCCCCTCCCTCTCCCTCTATGAGGGTGCTCCCCCACCCACCTGCCCACTCCTGTCTTCCCTCCCTAGCATTCCCCTACACTGGGGCATCTAACACCCACAGGCCCAAGGGACTCTCCTCCCACTGATGGCTGACAAGGCCCTCCTGTGCCACATATGTGGCCAGCACCATGTGTCCTTCCATGCATATTCTTTGGTTAGTGGTCCAGTCTCCAGGAGCTCTGGGGGGGGGGTCTGACCACTTGACACTGTTGCTTCCTCCATGGGGCTGGCTCCCCTCAGTTCCTTCAATCCCTTCTCTAATTCCTCGATCCAAAACCCCACACTCAGTCCAATGGTTGGCTGTGAGCATCCGCCTCTGCATTTTTCAGGCTTTGCCTGAGCCTCTTGGGAGACAGCTTATGCTTCCATCAGCAAGCACTTCCCAACATCCACAATAGAGTCCAGGTTTGATGGCTTTATATGGGACCACCCCTGGGCATATACCCAGAAGACGCTCCAACATGTAATAAGGACACATGCTCCACTATGTTCATAGCAGCCATATTTATAATAACCAGAAGCTGGAAACAATGCAGATGTCCCTCAACAGAGGAATGGATACAGAAAATGTGGTACACTTACACAATGAAATACTACTTAGCTATTAAAAACAATGACTTCATGAAGTTCATAGGCAAATGGATGGAACTTGAAAATATCATCCTGAGTGAGATAACTCAGTCACAAAAGAACAAACACAGTATGTACTCACTGATAAGTGGATATTAGCCCCAAAGTTTGGAATACCCAAGATTCAATTCATAGACCATATGATGTCTAAGAAGAAGGAAGACCAAAATGTGGATGCTTCAGTGCTTCTTAGAAGGGGGAACAAAATACTCACAGGAGGAAATTATGGAGACAAAGTGTGCAGCAGAGACTGAAAGAAAGGCCATCCAGAGATAGCCCCACCTGGGGATCCAGCACATCCTGTGCCTTAACCAGCTTCCCTTCAAAATGGATTGTTTTATGTATGAAGAAATTGGAAATTGTAATATAACATGACCCCATTCCAAACCTTGTAAAGCTTATGATCAGCACCCTAAAGCCTGGTTTGCTATGGCAGGTTTCAGGACATGTACACACACACACACTGAGTGATGGACAAGAAGCTGTCAAAGAAGTCCCATCTGGCTCTTCAATCATAACACACAGCCCAAAGTGATCATCATGGGTTGGTCTGCTTCCCTTCCCAGAGCAGGGTCACCTCCTCTGCTCTTTTTCTTCCCTGAACTTCAATTTTCTATGCTTTGTGAGGGAATTGAAGTTTATCCAACCAGAGGTAATCCAGCTAATCCCAAATGACACCATCAACTGTGTCTCATGTTTTTCTACATTTTCCAGAAATAAATTGCATGGTGGCAAGCACCGTGTGGAAGTGGACAGGCTGACTGAGCCATGCTTGTTACTGCATCTTTCTTCTTGGGAAATGGTGAGGGAGTTGAAAGTCATGGCATAGACTTCACAATGGCCAGGCTACAGGGGCCCAAGAGGCACTCAGGGTTGTGTGTTATAAAAACACCAGTTTTTCAAGATGACCATTTTGTGAACGAGAAAAGCAGTCATAATATCCCTACACTTGTCATTCTATTTTCCAGCAATGTCAATGTTAAAACATGGGATGTCTCAGGTCCAGGGAGAATTCACATCTCTGTAGACTATAGAATTTATAAAAACTGGAAATGTAAAATTCAAAAAATTTATCAAGTTATACTCACCTTCAAATCTATGAATATATATTTGAGGGTTTTGTTGTTATTTTGTTTTTTTGAGACAGGTTTTCTCTATGTAACAGCCATGGCTATCATGAAACTTGCTTTGTAGACCAGGTTAGCTTCAAACTCACAGAGAGTTATTGCTTCTGCCTCTGAAGTATAGCTAAATGAAAACATTTTAATGATTTATTTAGTTTGTTTTTATGTGAATTGGTGTTTTTTCCTGCATCTATATCTGTGTGAGGATGTTGGATTTCTGGAGCTGGAGTTAACAGACAGTTATGAGTATAGTGCTGGGAACTGAAGCCAGGTCTTCTGGTGGAACAGGTAGTCCACTCAACTGCTGAGCCATTGCTTGAGTCCCAATAGAATTAGCTTGAATTTTAGCACAATTTGAATATTTCAAAAGGAGATAAACTTTGGCATTGAAATAGAGAAGTGTCATTAGCTATATTTATTCAGGGAAATGAATAACTAAAGACTTCAGAATGAGGGCCACGGCCCTTACTTTTGCTGGCCTTTTAAAAAAATTAACATTTCTTCCCATGAAGTACATTTTGATCATATTCTTTCCTCTTCATCAAGGTTCAATCCACTCAACTTCATGTTATCCTCAAAAACAAAAACAAAACAAAATCCTGGAAATACAAATAAATAAACTGTTCACATTGGGCATAATAATATGTCTGAATCCATTTGAAATATATATGGCCTTCCAAAGCCTCTAAGCAGGCTCACATGCAGTATCTCACTGCAAAGAAAGACTAGAGAAAAATGTTGCTCCAAAGAAGATATCAGATATCAAGGCCTGTTCTGCTCAACTGCCAACATGAACAGGATGGTAAAGCAAGGGATTTTATAAAAGCATTTGTTGCCTTTTTCTCTTTGGTTAAGATTGGTCTTCTTAAGTAGCCTCAGCTCTTGGCAGGGTTGAAGGAAAGGATTCACCATGGTACTAGCTCTTCAAGATGGAAAATCCCTTAGTGGACAGCACCAGCTATATGAGAAGGCTTAGTCAGAGATATGGAGGGCATGTAAACTGATCACTATGAGATAAAAATCTCTATTTCCCTAGGGAATGAATCCATGAAAATAACAGAAAACAAGAAGGTAACTATAGAACACACAAGAATTGAGAATGGGAAGCAGGGTGGGAAAATTTTTTCTCTATAGCTTAAAAGTTTCGCTGAGTGTGTCTTGATTCCAGCCTCCTATGAATTCTTCCATTTCTCTCCCATTTTTTTCTGTTATTCGGAATAATAAATACTCAGTTGTATCCTTTTGAAGAATTAAAAAGATAGAATCCAGGTTTAGAAGATACTGGGCATTTGCTTATGCAAATAGAATGATACATTTAAAACAGAGAAATTATACATACATACCTAATGAGAATGGGTCTTTCTGGCCAAATGCACTCTCTTAAATCAGAAAGGCAGATAATTCAAGAATAAAGCCGTGTGAGGCGAAGGGTAATTGCTACTTGCTACAATAAGGTTTTTGCTACTCAAATGAAGAAAATGATTTCTACAAAAGGAAAAAAATAGCAAATATTTCTCAAAAAAATGAGTTCTTGTTAATGAGGATAATTTCCACTCCAGTGCCAGACTGTGTTAGCTCTGAGTTATCCCTCAGCTTACCCACCACATATTGCCAAACACCAGTTTCCATTCTTGAAATTTAGGATTTTATATGTTTCACTATCTTGTCGTTTATGAAAGGATGCATTTAGTACAGACTCTGATGAGCTGACAACTTTTCCTTCTCTCTCTGGACCTCTTGTATCCTAAGTAAATGCTAATCACAGATCTGACCTAAAGGTTTATTTTTAGAAGAAAAAAAAAAACTCAATATTTTACTCTATTTGTATTTGGTGCTACACCTGGATAGATTGCTTCTGTCTGGGCTATATATTTTCCCTCTTTTATATTCTCTGTGCCTCTGGCCTGGGCAAGAGAGACATCTGTCATCTAGAACCACAATCACCAAGAAACTAGACACAACAACCAAGGGAAGGCTGTCATTCATGGCTAAAGGATAGGCCTGACAGAGAAGAGCAGAGACTTAGGTGACCTCATTCCCACCTTGAAACAGAAGTATAATATTACATAATTCAGCAGAATATGTGGGAGCCAGACTTCCTAGTCAGCACTGCACAGCCTAGGTTGAGGATCCAGATTTCCCAACAGGCATTGCACAACCTAGCCTAGGGTGTTGGCGGCAAAATTTGCCTCCAGTCCCTGACCTGGGCAGAGGTGGTCAGTATAGTTGACACTGTGGAATGTTTGCAAAGCTTCCTGTTCCCGACATTCCAGCCAACAGCATAAAGAAATCTAAGTGCAAGGGATTCTCTTCCCTATAGGATGTCATCAAAAATGACAGACTTCTAGGGAAGAGTGTTCTATTTAGGCATCAGGAGGCAGAGTAGACCAGAGTCACAGAAAAGGATGTGTTGGATAGAAGTCCATAAAAGGGCTTCTGGATCCAAGTAACTTGGGAGGTGGTAGTCCATGTTCATGGATAGGAGACTCAATATCATCAAGACCCATTTCTCTCAGAATGTGCAATTAATCTAAATCCTCCCAACAAACTATATTGGGGTTATTGACAGATGGATTCTAAAGTAGCCACAGAAAAGGCAAGACTCATAACAGCCATCACAATATAGAAGAGGTTGGTGGGAATATAAGATTGAATGGAGATGGAGGGGAAGAAAGTGCAAAGAGGAAGAACAGGAGGCAGAGACAAAATGACTGGCACTGCCACACTTCAAGGTGCTATAAGCCAGCAGCGATAATGCTGAGATATTTATAAAAGCAGACAGAAAACTGTGAAACAGAATAAAGATGCCAAAGTGGATACAATAAATACAGTCCATTGAATGTTTTAGAAGGATCTGGAGAAGCTTAATGGAGGATGAGATATCTTCTCAATAAATGGTGCTGGGCATCCATTGCCACAACATTAATCTGAATACTTCATATTTTCATAAGATTTCACCAGAAATGTACCATAGACATGAATGCAGACTACATCACTCAAGAATTTCCACAGAAATAAAAACCAATAAACAAAAAAGTGAGAGCCAAGAAAAAGTAGGAAGGATATCAACATGATAGGAAAAGTCCTATAATAAAATACCTCAAATGAATATGATTTAAACCCAACAAAGGTAGAGATGTCAGAGTGAATGCAAGGGCAGCACCTGGCAGCAAGTCTCAGTACAAGGAGCTCCCTTTAGACACAGGAGGACAGGGACAATCAGACAGGGACAATCAGGTTGTGGACACTGTGATGGAATGTAGGCTTTTCTGATATGCATAAGTGAGTGAAGTCACATGACAGGAGAGCCATCATTCTGCCAAGAAAGTTCTGTCATGCATGTATACCAAATAGCAAAGATTCAAACAAGGAAATAAAATGGTTAGACTGAAAGGAGAAAGGAAAATATTTTTGCAGTGGTTGGTGGAGGAACTTACAGTGTCACTGGACAGAAAATCACCAAGATATCAGAACAAAATGAAACTAAGAGAACCTTTCTCCCCACTCTCCCAAGAGAGTATATGTGTTTTCCTGAGCACCCCAAAATGTTAAGCAATGTAGATTACCCTGGCTTCAAAGAAATCTTATCACATCTTAAAGACTGAATCTTGCTGTGGGAATTCTCCACAGGTAATGGAGTGAATCAAATCATCTATATGGAAAGCAGTGGAAAAAGCCAGACAACAGAACATCAAACATCACATTTCTAAATGGTCTATTGGTCAAAGAAGATTCTTATGTACCCAGAGGATCAGCTCTAAGCTGGACAATCTCAAATGAATGGATAAAGTTTTCAAAAACTGTAAAAATAAAAAAAAATGACTAAGATTAAAGAGATGAACTAAACAATTCTTTAATTAAGCAATTCTACTTGCAAGTTAAAATTTGATAAAGAAATGTGTGGGCCTGGGTAGCTTGGCTGACTGCTGCTACCAAACATCCACACAAAAATAAATATGTCATTTGTGTAATTTCTTTTGAAGAGAGAAGTGGGATGGGTGTTGTGGACAGCCCTAGGCTTTTTGTATTCTGCTAATTCTGCCCTTCCTGGGAGGGGCTTCAGACAAGGAGTGAGTTACACCTGTGACTTCTTGTGAACCAATCCCCTAATGAATAAAGGAGCCAATCACTGGGCATGTAGGAGGGACATCCTGATTGGAGAGAGGAAGAGAAGAAGAAGAAGAAGAAGAAGAAGAAGAAGAAGAAGAAGAAGAAG
>JADRCH010000044.1:3169180-3227629 GCA_019843965.1 Rhynchomys soricoides | reverse complement strand
GAGAGAGAGAGAGAGAGAGAGAGAGAGAGAGAGAGAGAGAGAGAGAGGCCCTTTTGGGAATGGGGACAGCATGTAGGTAAGATGTAGCTACCAGAGTCTCCTGGTATCATGGCAGATCCGCAAGGATTCACCACCAGAGGAATCAGATTTTGATAAGGCTTACAAGATTAGGTTTTAGTTATTGTGCCCAGAGATTGAGTTACCACTGTTTCTGAGCTAAGTTTTTGTTGTGTTTTCTTGGTGGCTCATCTGGGTTCTCTAGAGAAAGGTACAGTGGCAAAGTGTGGGTTTGCCTGATGTGCACCCAGAGGCCATGGGAGCATTGAAGCATGGGGCTGGCATGGTAGTGACCTGCCAGTGGGAACCTAGTGAGCTGGGTGGAGAGATCGAAGAGCTCTAACTAAGAGCTCTACAAGATAAAAGCAGCTTGGCCATTGCTTGAAGGTGCTTGGCCGGCCAGCCCACTGGGATGAGAGAACCAGGGAGTAGCAATATTCCTCCTTATAAAATATTTCTTGCAACAGGATGGGTGTCGATTTTAATGCCCATCCTCAGAGCATTGAGGTCACCTAGCATCCTACACTGACAACCACAGCAGACATCTCTGCAGCAGCAAGTTCACAGTTGATTTCCTGGCTTTGATCTTGCTCAATATCTATGCAAAGCATTAAAGGCAAGGAGGCTGCCTGTGAGTAATCCACAGACATCTTGACGATTTCTTTATAACATCTTGAGAACCTCCGGTTATTTTGGAATAGAGCAATGCTTCAAGGAGCAAAACAAACATGCATTAAAAGATATGGAGTATGCTAACTCATGGGGATTAATAGTGTCAAAATTACAGTGACTGTGTGTACAAGGCTCCTGGCCATTGTCTTTATTCATTCCTCTCGTGTTTTTGGTTT
This sequence comes from Rhynchomys soricoides, assembly GCA_019843965.1. NCBI lineage: Eukaryota > Metazoa > Chordata > Mammalia > Rodentia > Muridae > Rhynchomys > Rhynchomys soricoides. Next base: position 3,226,724 of record JADRCH010000044.1, on the reverse strand, counting down.
ACTACTGTGCATATTCCCAATGTGCTGCTGGTCCCTTCTGATACACAGGGCAGTAAAAGCCATGGGGAGGCAGCTTTCTTTGTGCCACATGTCATAGTATTAGTCTGCTTGGACAGCAAGCCAAAGCAGAAGAAAGCTTTCTAGGTGGAGCTAATGCTGAACATTCTGTGACTATGTTTTGCTACCAAGACCTATTTTTGGGAGAACACCAGTCCCTTACTGGTCTGGTCAGCAGGGTACAGTACACAGGACTTCAATTCTGTCCACTCAGGCTCCCTGTACACAAAAGATAGAGCAGAGGCTAGCAGGCAATAATGGAAGAAGGGAGAGTGTGTACTTTATGAATTCAACAAATGCTACAATCCATGTTCAGAATAAATGAAGGGATGTGTTAGAGATCCAGGAAGGCAGAAGGTAGGCTCTGGATCTAGAATAATTTCTTACATTTGAATGCTCTTTGAGCTCAATGCTAGCATATAGTAATCACCCTAATATGATCAGCACAATGTATACATGGGTCATAATATCATACTGTATTTTCTCCAAATCATTAATTTCATACAAAATGTCTGTATCAGTCCAGGCTCACTAGAGGGACAGAACCAATTGAATTTGTATGTATTACAAAGAGGTTTATTGAACTAGCTCACATGACAGGAGCTGGATAATAAAACAATGGCTGTCTTCATACTGTATGTGCCAAGAACTCAGTAGTTTTTCCAGGTGCCTCAGCATCCCAGTCTGGTGCTGAAGGTCTGGAAGATTCTTGGAGAGGATTGATGGTCTTCAGTCTGCACTAGAAGGCTGAAGAAGTTGCATTCTGATTTTAATGAAGGATGGTGGTGGCAGCAGGACGTCAACAACAAAGGAACAGATACACTAAGAAGCTGGTAAAGAGGCAGGCAAACAGTCTTGTTTCTTTCTTGGGCTTCTGTGTATCTGGGCCCCTTTCTGAAGGTGATACCCTTCTGGAGAAAGGTCTTGCCTCTTAGTCCTTCCTGGAAGTGCTCTTATAGACCTATCCAGAGGTAGGTCTTCTAACTGGCTTCAGATTCTAACAAATCTATAATCCAGGTCAGGTTCTTTGAGTTCACAATTTCTGTCCAGTCATGTATACACCAGCAATACTCAGAAACTGGTCAGCATCTTTAGTTGTGTTTAGATGGAAATCCTGAGGGGTTGTAGACACTCCTAGAGCACCTACCTGTTCTAGAAACTTCCCTTTGTGTGGCTGCAGTTTCCCACACTCATTTGCAGGCAACATTAATCTGAGCAGTAAGCTCCATTCACAGTGACTTCAGTCACATGTTTTTTGCAGAGATAGTGTAGAAAGAATGTTTAACAGTAATTTGAGTGACATGCACAAGAGTTATGTAGTTAATTGTGGCATGCTTCAATGGAGAAAAATGCTGACAGCTTCAATTGCAGCACACCTAATAATGTTATTTGGAAAAATTGCCCGTACTACAGACATTATTATAATTCTTACATCTATATGAGAATGATCAGTTGAAATTTACATATAGAGAAATTGATTTTCTTCAGTTGAATACATTAACAGGGAATAATATATTTTCTTGGTTTGTAATTGAGATTTTGCTGAGCTCAGAAATCAAACAATTGACTAACTATAGGCAGATAGAGAATAGATTGTATTTCTTCTGTAATCTGAGAAGATGGACTCATTCTGTTTAGAAATAAAACTCTTATCTAACCAAACCTTGACATTAGTTAGAAGCTTTAAGAAGCTAGGGAAGCCTTGAGTGAATGTGTATTGCTGATATGTATGCAGCCATGTCAAATGTCAATGACTCAAAGTCATGAGGATTTGGCAAAGCCTTTCCCTTACAGATCAGTGCAGGAATTGGCAAAGTCTGTTTCTTCTGGTCCAAGTACAAATGTTGATGTGTGTGCAAAGCTTAGTAACCATAGTTTCCTCTACCTAGATATTTACAACCTAAGACTGCTCATCTACAGAGACCTTCTACCATGAATATCTAAACCCTCCCCTCTATTTCATATATAATAAAAACATTAAGGTTTCCTGTTGCTGTATGGTAATTGGTGAGACTTTGTCAGAGAGTATACAGCTCACCTGACCACAGGTTTTCTGTATGTATATCTGTATGTTTGTGCTCTCCACATTCTATTGTTGGCTACTCCCAGACAAGTTTCTAGGACCAAGACTTGCAGGTTGAGGTAAGCAGTGACATTGCTTTGGTTTTGAATGCCACTAGTATCAGTTGAATTTCATGCTTAAAACTCCACTCTGTATTGAGGCAACACTGCCAGGCTTAGATATACATACTCGAAGATTTGTTTTAAAAGAGACAGGATTCGGGACTTAGAGCCTGGTAAGTGACAGATTTACTTTGGATCTCTATTTAATGTGGATGCTATTCTTTTTGGCTCTTTGAAAAAGGTCCCAGTAGATCACATAGTATTAACAAGGGTTTTTCATCTTGCACTCTCACTGCAATTCTGGGATATGATCAGAGTTAAGGATTTGGTTTACCTGCAGTCACTGAAGAAGAATATGCGTGCTGGCTCTAGTTTCTGTACTATGGAGGGTCTTTAAAAGTTTTGCAGAGCTTTATCTGGAGGTTGTGGCATGGCCACTGATTTGTACACAAAGTGAAACTTTTCATTGCTGTGAGCCTAGAACTTCGCCCTGGTGCTCAGGAGTGATTGGTAGTTACCTTCTCTTTCCTTCTTTTTCTTTCTTACCAGGTTTCTCTGTCCCAACCTGTCTGTTTATGTGCTAGAATCTTGGGCCATGAGGAAGAAGTGAAGCATAGTCAATGTTCATGAGAAGAGATACGGTGAATAGGGTAAGCAAATGCTTCTTACATGAAGCTCTGTGCTCATTTGCTTGAGGAATTCCTCTGCTGTGAGAGCTTCTTTTTAAAAAAAAAATAAAATACAATTATACAATTTCATTTTTCCTTCTCCTACTTCTTACCCCTTCCATGTCTAACTACCACTCCTAAATTCATAGTCTTGAGGGGAGCCCTTTCAGCCTAACTAGTGTAAATTTATTAAAAAATATGTATGCATTACATGTAACTTTGGGCAAATATGATGATTCCCTGCATCTTTTTCAAGCATTCTCAATGTTCGTATTCATGTTTTTTCCCTGTTCCTTTTGTATTGTTCTTCTCCCATCCACAATTACAGAGCCTTCTTCACTTTTAAATTCATATCACTTGTATTGTTATTCCCCTCTCTAGCGCTCACCTCACCGCTTGGTTATTTTTACTTTCCTGGTATCTGTGTTTAGTTGAGGTTATATGTTTACATGTGACTATCTGAAGCTGGGAAGCACAAAGGAGAGAGGACATGTAGCATTTCTCTTTTGGGGTTTGGGTTACCTCACTTGACACGATATCTTTATTTTACTTATATCTGAGTAGTATTCCAAGGTGTGTATGCACCATATTTTTATTATCCATTGATCAGTTGCAGGATATTTTGTTTATTTGGTTTTGGTTTTTGTTGTTTCTTCATTTTATAGATATTGTGAATAGAGAAGCAATGAGCGTAGCTGAGCAAGTATCTGTAGAGAAGGATGCTGAATCTTTTGGGAAGATGCCAAGAAGTGGTATAGCTGGGTCATATAGCAGATTTATTTGTAGCTTTTGGAGAATTATTCATACTGATTTCTAGATAGCTGGACCAGTTTTCTGTTTCATCAACAGCTAGTTGAGGTTCCTCTTTCTGGCATCCTCAGTGGCATTCGCTGTCAGTTCTTCTGTTGATATTGGCCACTGGGACTGGGGTATGATGAGACCTGAAATTTGCTAAGGATAAAACACTGTTTGAGATAGTTCTTAACCACTGTTATTTCTTCTTTTGGGAACTCTCTGCTTAGCTCCATGGTTTCTTTGTATTGGGTTTGTTTTCTTGATTGTTGAGTTCTTTGTATATTTTGGATATCAAACTTCTATCACATTTACAGCTGGCAAATATTTGCTCCCACTCTGTATGCTGCCTTTCTATTTGACTGGTTGTTTTCTTTAGCTGTTGAAAAGAAGGAAAGCTTTTTAGTTTCATAAATTATCACTTACCAGTTGTTAACTTTAATTTCTGGACAAATGGAGTCTACTCATGAAGTTCTTTCCTACACCTACATCCACACAATATCATATAGGGTACCACCTAGGTTTTCTTCTAGTAGTTTGAGCAGTTCAGGTGTCAAATTGAGATCTTCAGTCTGTTTGAAGTTGATTTTTGTGCAAAGTGATAGATATTGATCTAATTCCATTCTTTTACATGTGTGTATCAATTTTCCTATCACCATTTGTTGAAGATGGGGTTTCCTATCCCAGTGCATGATTTTTGGTACTTCTGTCAAATATCAGATGGTTATCACTATGCAACTCATGTTTGGGTCTTCTATTCTGTTCCATTGCTCTATAAGTCAGCTTTTGCTGGTACCATACTGATTTTACTACTTTGGCTCTGTGATATATGTTGATATCTGGAATGGCAATCTATCTAGTGTTGCTCTTGTTGCTCAGAATTGCTTTTGCCATACTTGGTCTATTGTGGTTTTTTAAGAATTTTATATTTTTTTGGTTTTTAGTTTCTGTAAGGAATATTGTAGGTATTTTGATTGAGAATGAATGGAATCTACAAAGGGTTTTTTATAGAAGGGTCATTTTCACAATTCTACCAGTCTGTGAGCATGGGGTTGGGGCTTTCCATTTTCTAATGTTTTTCTCAGCCTCCTTCAGAGATTCAAATATTTCATTTTAGAGGTATTTAATCTTAGTGTCTAGGTTTATTGTAAGGTATTTTATTTTCTTTAAAGCTCATATAAATGTAAATGTGTGCGTTATATCTTAGCATTTTTGTTTTTGTATAGAAAGACTGAAGATTTTTCTAAGTTGATTTTGTATCTTGCCACTTTGTTGAAATTGTTGATCATTTCTAGAAGTTATTTGATGAAACGTTTGGGATCTGTTTTGTAAAATACCATATCTGAACATAGGAATAATTTGACCTCTTTTTTTCCTGATTTGTATTGTTTAATTTTCTTCTCTTGCCTCTTTGCTCCATCGAGTGCTTTGAGCACTATTTTGAAAAGGAATAAGAGCATGCTCTTTTTTAATAGCGGCACTTTTACAAGTCATCCATCATTTGTGAATACCTAGAGGTATAAATAATCCAATTCCTCATGACATCTGAATTAACAAAAGAGAAAAATGAACTATCAGAAAAACACAAATATGATTCTGTTGAAATAGAATGGATCTCATTAATCCAGACAGATCCAGGCTTTCAATATGTAAGTTGTCCTCACCTGTCTCTGTTGGAGAAGTTAGTATTGCAGTGTGAGTCCTGTTGAGATGTCTGTCTGTAAATGCTTTGATTAAGATATAATGCTGTTTTTGAAACATCTGAAACTATCAATAAGCAGATCCTCCTGATAAACTAATGCAAATTAAATCATATGCCCTTTGTATCAGCTACATGTATATTGGAATAAAAGTGTTGCTGGCCAAGTGAGGAGTGGTACAGAACTTTGATGAACATTCCTGTATTTTATATCCAGTTCCTCTCATTTCATCATTCGACTCATGCACCATATGCAGAGACACTTTTGCAAGATCAGTTTACAATGCACTTACATACAAATGAGGGAAACAGGATGAAAACGGAAGCTCTTCATCACCGAGGACATCTTCCCTTCTTAGCATCATGCTGCTTAACAGATGATCTGCTGGAGTGGATAGCTTAATGATGCTGCATCTGCTGGTGATGCATTTGGCAAGCAGAAGTTCTGTAAGTGTAGTGACTCGAATGTTCCAAGCCACGTGTGTAAAAGACTTCCTAAGTCATGGTGCAACCCAAATGAAACTCCTTTAAAGATAATAGTTGGCTAAATTAGGCACTTTTTCTTGATACCTATCTAAGGATTGCCATAGGCAAAAGTAAGACACATGCCTATGAATTCATATGGAGATCTGTGTAATACTTCAAGCTAGAGGAATATTCATTGTTATGGTCAGCTGAAAGTGTCCTATTATGACTGACTAAAGTATTTAACATACTCTGAGAATATAAAATTTTGTTATTAGAAGAAGTCATGGTATCTATTGAATCCATTTTTATAAGGGAACGGAACACTGCTCCTGTCCCTGTGCTGCCTTCTGCTGACCCTGTTTCTTCCCTTTTCCTTCCATGAAGTTTTTCCCCCCTGAGGAAAACAATTTATAAGTACATTTGTTTTAAATAATAAGGATTATGCCCAGATAAAGATAGCTTGTCTCAGGATGTCTGCTCATTTCAGAAATACACAGTTAGATGGTGAAACACAATGAGCATGTTACAATGCCTTGCTTCAGTTTGTCTGTCTCAGTAGAACCAAGAAATAACAATCAAATAAAACACAGAGTCAAATTTGTTTATCTAACTACTGAATAAGAACCTGTACAACAATGTCTAAACATTAGGGAAGGATTCCCTAGAGCTTCAGAATTCATGAAGGGTATTGAGTTTCCTGGTGCTTTGAGGAGTTAAATTTACAGTAGTTGTTTTGTTATGATTGCAGGGGTTGATGGACCGGTAGGAAACTCTGGCCCTGGGTCAGTTTATTTTCTAGATCTTTAAGTGTGGTTAAAGATCAGTGAGGAATTGGTCAGAGACACTGTTTGAGCTTCCAAATTCCCTGGCCTCCCTTCAGAGACATGCAGTGCTTAGCTTAGCTTCTCCTATCTCCAGGACACTTGAAGATGTCAACCTTCTTCACTGGCCAATATGTCATGTCCCATATGCTTTTCTTGGAATTTCTTTAGGGAAGAAAGTAGAATAAATGTGACTTGAAGGATGAATCATTGTGTTTTCAAGATGTGTAGTTGAGAAAGGGTGTGCCATTCTCAGGTATCTTCAGAGCTATAGACTACACTCCCTTACCGTTGAAGGGTGAGCGAATGAATGTGGCAGAAACTGATGGAGATGTTTAGGATCTAAAAATTAACATCTGGTGATGGACATCTAGGCAGGTTCCACTTCCTTCTTTCATTAATTGAGCAGAAATAAAACTTGGAAGTCAACTGTCCTTGTGATCGGATATGGAGACTCAGGATATATGCATGGAGTGACCTTTGTGTTGATTTCCAAGGTGGATGTAGCAGCTTGTACTCTACCAGGAGTGAATAGGAATTCCTTTTCTCACACATTTTCTCCAACATTTGTTGTCAGATTTCTTGATGATGGCTGTCCTGATGGAGGTGAGGTGGCACCTGAAATTTGTGTTTCTCTAATGATTAGGGGCAATGAACATTTTTTAAAAATGAAGATGACAATTATATTAATTAAAGGCTTCACAGGATGGGAAGGTGGAGGATTAGAATCTACTAAAGCCACTTTTTAAAGAGTGCCATGATGACATCTAATATTCTGTATGCTAATTTAAAACATTTATGTAGGGCTTCAGATCCTCACCTCTCCCTCAGTTCCCCCACGTCCAAGCCCCAGTCTAATCTCCACCTGTGTAGCCAACAACCTGCTGTGGCCTTGACTCCCTCTCTGTCCCCATCTCCTGGTCATCACACAGATCTTTCCCCCCAACCTTTCTTTCCCTCACTTACCACTTTATCCCAGGCCCCCAACTCCAACAGGGATGCTAAGACTGCCGGAGAAGCAAGTAGGTCAGGAAAGTGGGTGGGCCAATAGTCCTCCATTTATTTCACAAAATAGGAACAGAAGAAACATTGCCCAACATTTTATGAGGCTGAAGTTAGCTTTATAACCAAACCACATAAAGAAAAGAAAGGGAACCATGGATCAATTTCACTTATAAACATAGATGCAAAAATTCTCAATAAAATATTTTCAAACAGAATTCAAACTCATAGCAAAAAGAGCATCTACCACCAGCAAGTAGGTTTTATCCCAGAGTTATAGGGATGCAATAAACATACATAAATTGATGACTGTCATCTACCATATTAACAAACTGAGACAAAAACCACAAGATTATCACATTGGATGTGGAGAAGGCTGTTGATGTAATCCAATACCCCTTTGTGATAAAAGTCATGGGGAGGCCAGGGATACAGGGATGTGCTTACATGAAGATTATCTAAGGGAAATTGCCAAATAACGAGGGAGCCAGAGCCCCAACTGGCCATCTCTAGTCACCAAATGAAGCTTCCAGTACTGGAATTGGATTACATCTAATTTAATTGTTAGCCAAAGTGGTCAAATTGGAGTCTGCAAACAACCAAGCCTGTTGCTAAAACTATAGGTTGTTCTCCACAAATTGTCAGCAAGGCCCCATTGGTTAAGACATTTATACAGCTCAGTGAACATAGTCGAGTTGGTGCCTCTATACAGCCTTCACCCTTATGTGCTAGCCTCTTTGGTATGGGAGGGTATGCTGTTCTGTACACTGCCAAAGAAGAAGCACAGACACCAATCTAACCACAAACTCTTTGATCCATAAAAGTGTCCTGCTTGTAAGATTTGTTAGTGTAATAGTGGCACAAAGTTTGTGGGATTAATCAAGCAATATATGATTTGACTGAAGTCTTACTCCACTACACGGAACCCATAACTGGTGTTACTTGGTTGACAAGAACCTGAGACTAGATAGCCCAGTGACCAAAGGTAAAACCAAACACTGCTCTTCTAAAACAAAACAACAGTAGCAGCAGCAGCAGCAGCAGCAACAACAACAACAACAACAAATTGGCTCTAGATCAATACACTATTCAGCACTGATTAGAGACAGTTCTTGCAGCAGACAGAAACAAATTCAGAGACCCACAGCCAGACTTTATGCACAGAGTGAGAGATATTGGAACTCTTATCTCTAAATAGGACACTTATATCAAATACCACCATTCAGGGCTCAGGTAACCAACCCTGTGAAGGAGAGTGGAAAGAATGTAAGAGCCAGGGGGATGGGGGACACCAAGGAAAGAAGACGCTCTAAATCAACACAATCAACACATATATGATCGCATAGAAACTGAGCCAGCATGCATAACACCAGATGGGGTCCTAGGGCTGAGAGGAGAAGTAGACACATGTCCCCATCCCTAACCCAGAAGCTATCTCCAACTGATAGCCACTTGCAAATGAAAAATTAAGTTTTCTCCAACAGAGCCTCATTGGGTGGAAACAAACTAGTTTTAAGGGCAGGCTGTGTGCCCAGCAGTGAATGGCTAACAGAAATTGAACTTGGTGGCGTCTTTGAAGGTTCCTTGTCTAACAATCTGTGTTAGGGCTTTTCCTTTTTAAAATTCTTATTTTTGTTTGTTTTATTATGCATCTTCTCCTCTCCTCCTCCTCCTCCTCCTCCTCCACTCCCCCTCCTTCTCCCCTCTTCCTCCTCCTCCTCTTCCTTCTCTCTCTCTCTTACAGTACAAGTCCATTACTATGACTTCCAGTTTATTACTTTTATGGGATTCCTGAATATGTCAACAAATGGATCTCTGTTTCTTGTTTTTTCTCTTGGGCTCTTATGTCCAATTCTAATGTGTTAGTTTTTGTTTTATCCTATTTATAATTTATTATGTGATACCACTCCTTACACATATATGTAAATATATTACATTTGCGAGCAATATATGTCAATATAAATCTATACACTGTCTTCCTAAGACAATCTGGCCTAGTGTACACCTCATTTACACAGAATACAGCCATCTGCTCAGAAAGCCATTCAGAAATATCCACAGAGGGGTGATGTCCTTACTAAACCAGTGTTTTGAAACAAAGTGCTTCAGTTATTCTCAACCCAAATCAAGCTTGCTTGCAAAGCTGCCATGTAGAATGGCTCATTTGGCATTTAGAGATGCAAAGGTTGGGGGTGGGTCCAAACCTGGGCAGAGCTCACAGGCTGGATTCTGATTGGCAGTTTCTGTTTTCGTAGGACAAAGTATCAATGACATATTAATGGCTTTATGGCTTCCCTATGCTGTACTAATCTACACAAGAGAGACCCAGGCTGATTCAACCCTGATTCCTTCATGGGAAAGAGGCCTGGTCCTTCTAGAGTAATGGGTTGTCAGTAAGCTAGTCACACAGTAGTAATTTAAGCCAGTGTCATAGGAAGTGCATCACCACCATTTCAGGAAAGGCCAATGACTCACAGGAGGTAGATTCCACATGTACCCAAATTTGCTTTCAAGTGAGAGAGATTGAGAGCACCAACATTACTTCAAGTCAGTCAGTAGAATACTGGAGGTATAAGGGCAGATGGCAGCAGGGAGGAGGGCTGGGAGCAGGGCTGGAAGCAGACAAGAACATGCCTGAGTTCCCGAGGAAGGATGCTGTGATTGTGCACAAAAGTCTCTCAATTAGAAATTCTCTAGGTTCTATTTTGCTTAAGGTATAGAGACTTCCTGAGGTTTTGCCTTGAGGCAGAGAACGAGCTCTTTTTTTGCAATGTGTCTGAAGTGACACCTAGGGGAAAGACCCAAGATGTCCCCAGTCCTGCCTGCCTACCACAGGGCAAGGACAGAAAAAGTACAGAAGATCACAAATAAATAATTACCTAGAATGTTTAATAGGGACTGAAGATCAATGTCAAAAATAAAGAGGTTATTTTACACATTTGCTGAAGACAATAATTAATATGGAAAATAAACGGGAACTTCTGTACATTAACAATGGTTAGTATTTGCAATCACAGACAGAAAATAGTGAAATGATTTTCATTGGAAAGGAAACCTGATAATTATGAGCAAATTTAATAAGGAGATTCAGAAACTGATTCACAAATTAAATTCAATTGAATGGAAAACAGAAATTGGGTTGAACTGAGCCTGTGTGTATGGGGATAGACAGGGGCTCCCCAGAAGGCACACTTTTGAAGATGACATAGTTCAGGGTGTTCTTTTCAGGGAAACTCCCTCATGGTGATGTGGACCAGTCACTCAGCTTTAAGCATCCAAAGGAGTAGCTGGAGAGAGAGACCATGAGTTAAAGTGCATGTTGCCGTAGCAGAGGACCTAGGGCTGGGGGCTTACTCACAGCTGCCTGTGACTCCTGCTTCAGGAGACTCTGACAACCCCTTCTGGCCTTTGTGGGCACTTATAATTATGTGCATGTACACACAAACACACATGTGCACATAATTACTTTCCAGCCTGATTCCGTGTTCCCCACACTGAGTCTTGCTTAGGCTATATTCATAATAACCCAGCCTAGCCAGACTCCTGTTTAGAGATGTTCACTGAGGAATTGTCTAATGAAATTCTGGTAAAACGAGCAATAAATGTCTTTCTTGCTAATTAAGTGGTTATAGAATCTTCACTCTGTTTTATGAGGCAATACCCTGGCTCCTGGGCAGACAGATTTTTAAGCCGAGGACTCTATTCTTGTTATCTCTCAAAATAGCTCCTCAGTCATCTCTGCCGTAGAGCTCTGCACACTAACAGCTCCTCATGTTTGTTTACAAAGGGAAGATGAGAAGTTGGATCCCTGAATGTGCTCCTCTCACCACACAATGAATTCTCACTACATTAGGAGTGGACACAGTGAGGAGGCAGTCATGGAGGAACCAGATAGAAAACCTGGGACTCTTTATGGTCCTGTCTATTTTTCCTTTCTTCTTGTTTTCCTTTCCTTTGAGCTAAGACCTCACTGGGTTGATCTCAAACTCTCCCTGCCCCAGCCTTCCCCTAAGTGTTAGAATGATAGTTTAATTACTACCCCAGACTGTCTTCTTCTCTTTTAATAGTATAGCAAACAGAGATCCCAGTGTGAGGAAGGATTTATAGCACTGGGGTCACTCTGTTCACTTAAGTTATATTTAGTTTATTTCAAGATGTTTGGGACCAAGGTTTTATCCAATAAAGTGAAGCCACAGTGTAGGACTTTAAAGCACACTACTCAACTCTTGGGAGATTTTAATTAATAATATTTTAGAGGTTTATTTCTGATATTTTAAAAATGACGTGTATGCATCATACACGTGTATGTGCAGGGGTGAAGGCCCATTGGTGCAGGTACCCAGTGATTCCAGAGAGGGTGTTGGTTTGCTTGCAGCTGGAGTTGCAGGCCATTGTGAGCAGCCTGAAACGGATCCTCTAGAAGAACAGCATGCATGCGTGACCATTTCTCTGAGGATTTTGATAAGTTGTCATTAAAATACTAAAGATAAAAATGTCATGTTTTTGGAAAATATACTAAAAAGGCATACGTTAAGAATGAGCAAATGGGGCTAGAGAGATGGCTCAGTGGTTAAGAGCATGTGTCATTCTTGTGGAGGATTTGGGTTCAACTCCCAGTACCCACATGGCAGCTCACAACCATCTGTAACTCCAGTTTCTGGGGATCAAGGACCCTCTTCTGGCTTCCATAAGCACAGGCATATATGTGGTCTACAGACCTACATGTAGACAGAACACACATGGTCATAAAACAAATAACTTTCTAAATAAGAGAAGAAAGACATATGAGTGGAAAGTGTTCTAACAGGATATGCCCCAGGGAAAGCATGCTTTGCGCCTGGACAGTCACAGGCTTGAGGACTCTCATCTCATGCTTGGGTTCTTTATTTCCACTGTCTTGTTATTTGTGTATTTCTCTCCTCTTTCTTTTTCCCATCAAGGTCTACAAATCCCTGTTGTTTGTTTTTCCATACTTAGGATTGAATCCAGGCCCTTGTGTGCCTGGAAGGCCAATGTTCCCCCCCACCCCCAAGTGACATTCCCATGGAAGCTTGTTGTGCTTCATTCTTCATTATATTTCTTCAATCCTGAGATGTTGCATGTGTAAGTAGACATTTTTTTCTTCTCCCAGGTCTCATGAATTCCCCCACACCTTGTCTTTTGGTTTTTCTCCTGGGTCCTATCATTGTACTTTTATAGTTAAGCCCCATTGCTTCCAAACCTTATGTCATCCTGCTTTGTGGTGGCTCTTGGTTGCAGAGAGAGTCGCTTGCTTTGCCTCTGTGCACACAGACACACTGTGTGCATGTGAGGACAGGCTTGCTGGAAGTGGATAAGTATAGAAAGTTACTTTCAAGCAGCCTTTAGTAGTTACAGCATTTCTAGAAGTCTTGTGGGCTTTTGTTGTTGTTGTTGTTGTTTTGTTTTTTTTCTGATTTGTGCTGGTTTGCTTGACTAATCTATACTAACAGTATGACTTCTGATTTCTTGTTACCCACAACCTGGGGCTCTGGAATTTTGGGCCTGACCTCTGTTAAAGGAGTAAGGGACCCTGAACACCAGGATTCCAAGAGCATCCCAGTTGGCAACACTTCCTGTGCAACTCATCTCATCAGCTGGGCAATTGATTTTGTCCTTTTTGTGGCTATGGGACACACAGAAACTGGTATACCGTGCTTGGTTAAGGCCTACTTCAGACACTTTGCCATTTGGACATTGTTCCCATGGGTGAGGTGGCAACCTTGTTTAATTTGGAAATTGTGTAAAAACTCTGTTTTCATTAAGATGATAAGTTCCAAAGAGCTTCCCACAGTCCATTGGGGGACCATTGATGAGATTTAAAGAACCTCTTATCTGCACTTTTTGCAGGGGCAGGGTATCTGTATGTAGACCTGGTTAACCTGGAACTTGCTATGTAGACCAGACTGGCCTCAAAATCACAGACTTCCTCATCCTTCTACTTCACACACAAGTACTGTGATTAAAGGCATGTATCACTACAATCAACTTCATCTGTGCCTCTTTTGACCTGACTCTTCTTACCAAAATCTTATGAGGCTCCCAGAAGTGGAAACTTCTGGTTTCTTTGGAAAGTCAGTTATGTCAAATGATGTTTTGCTGGGGCACACAGGCCAAAGCATGTTTTGGTATAGCAGACACTAGAAAAGACATATGATCAAGGAATAAAAATATGACCCCACCGACAGTGGAAGTTAGAACATTGATTTGCTTTGCTCTGCCTTCCTATTCTTCACTATAGATATTCATGTATTGGTTCACCTCACGTTGTGTTGCTGAGCTCTGAGTATTGTGACACCATTAAGAGAAACATTCTAAAGAATTTCTAGTGAGTTTCCTGTGGTTTCTTGCTGCTTCCATGGTCTCAGGCAGGTTGGGGAGCATTGTCATTTCTTCTGGATTCAACTGCCCTTGCTGGTTCACGTGTGGTGACTGCCAAGTGGACTGGACTGCAGCAGCTGCTTATTTGTATTTGGTGTTTGGTTCTGGAGTGAACTGTTGATATCCTGACAATGAAGATTGGACTTACCCCAAAAGAACTATTTCTAAACAGGTCTACTTCCCTACGTCTTAATATCTTCTCCTTTCCACTCTCTCTGGTGAGTAATGGACTAAAGGGGCTGTTGAACACTTATTAAAGAAAGTTGAGAAAGATTTATGCCTACAGCTTTCTCTTCATTCCATCTAAACCAGTTGTTAGTAATCTTGTGATTTCATGGTGTGTGTGTGTGTGTGTGTGTGTTGACAAATCTGTCTTTTTTTGTTATTATTGGTAGTGCACTGTTTTCTCTGGGTCATCCACAGCTCTTCTCAATGTTATGGGGACTTCAGTGTTGATTGACAATATGGTTATTGTACACAAGATTCTAGGCTTCTACTCACCTTCTTTCTGATCATTTCCTTTCCCCACTATGAATCACCAGAATTTCATTACTGTTATAACACAGTTAACAGAAACGACTTAAGGGAGAAAAGACTCATTCTTTTGGATTACAGTTGGGAGTTTCAGACTGCCACAGCATGTTAGTTACTTTTCTGTTGTGGCAATAAGCACTATGATCAAGGCAACTTAAGTAAAAGAGTTTATTTTGGCTTAGGGTTCCAGAAAGTGAGGGTCCATAATAACAGGGACACATTGAAGCACATGGCAGGCATGGTGACAAGTTTATCTGCTGAAAGATCACAACTTGAAGAGCAAGCAGGAAGCAGAGAGAGCCAACCAGAAGCAGGGTGAGGTTATGAACTTTCAAAGACCAACCGTGGCAGTTCTTTTAGAAGGTCACAGCATATAATTCCCCCACCCCCTGCACAAAAAGTATCATCAACTAGGACCAAGAGTTCTATGATCACAGGACATTTCCCATTCAAATCGCCACATATGCTAAGTATGTCATGACAGGATGGGGCATAATAGGAAAGCCTGTGGGCTTTCTCCTTCTCCCTCTTTATTCAATTCTGCTCCAAGTCTTATGACAGTGCTGTCCACACCAAGAAGGGATCTTGACCCCTTAGCCAGCCTTCTCTGTAAGCATGCCTTCCAACACACCTAAAAATGTGCTTTACTGGGCTCTGAAATGCATCTCCACACTGTCTGACAGTTAAGATGGATCATCTTGTATAGACTGTTCCACTTCAATCTAACGCCAATGTTTTACTTGCTGTCCATTTTAAATGACATCTCCTGTGCACCCTGAAAAGGTGGCTGCCACCACTCTGTTTAGTCATTGTAATTCCAACTTTCCAAGGAAATATAATGTTTTGTGGTCATTCTTTTTGTGTGGGGTTAGCAGCTTTTAATAACCCCATTCTTGCTATTTCCTGGTCTTTTGGTTTCTACTTGTGACTGTCTGTAAATCTTGTGTTTGGTGTCTTTACCTTCTTGGACTGCAATATATTTTTCTAGATGGATTTTTCTTCAGTTGCATTGAATTCTGTAATATGGAAAACACCTCTGATTTTCTCCTTTTCATTGAAAATATTCATAACATGTAAACATATTCTACCTTTGCAAAGTTGTATAAGAAACTCTGTGATAGTTTCTATATAAAAATTTCAATTACTTCTGGGTTGGGAATTTTTTTCTTTCACACATTCCTCAAAATTAAATTTATATATTACAGCATAATGAAGAAAAGGTGATATTAATAGAGCAGCTTTCACACTTTTTTCCCTTGATTTTGTCAATTATATTTTTATGTTTCTGTAAATTCAAACACTGATAAATATTAGTATAAGGACAAATTTTGCTTGTAGATATATGCACATTTGTCCTAAGCATAATTTGATATATATATGATATATTACACACATAGGTTGAATATTCTAAATTTCTAGTATTAGAAATAAGTTAAAAGCAACAGGCCACAGATATCATCATAACTGTTCTTCTTCAAAATTCATTGGGAATCTTGATATAATGCTAAGATTTTCCTAATCTATCCAATATGTGTATTCACCCTAATTTATCTTATGTATTTTTCCCTCCTATTATCTCTATTGTTTGGAAATAAACCATAGTTAAGATGAAGGGAGTATATTGTGTTCCTTGAGAAAAGATGTGGGCATGCTTTGGAGTAAAATGCAAAATCAAATCAAATCCTCACCAGAAGAACTTTCAGCTCATGGCAGTAAGCACAGTTTTCAAAATATTTGCTCAATGCTCAATTCTTTGTGTAGCAGTGGTATTTCACAGTTTAATATTTACTACACCGGGATTGCTCAGCAGGCCCACATAAACAGACAATATCTTTTGAGTCCACCAGAGTTTTGGAAAGCTATGGTGGTGAGCAACAGCTCTGAGCAATGAGAGCTAGCTCTGAGATTGTGTGCATAGTGTGGTTCCTCTGAAGAGATCAGCTACAGATCTGGCTTAAGGTCTGGGTCTGCATCATCTAAGGTAGGCGTGTGTATGGCCATCTCCTACAGTGGCCAGTGATCACTTCAGTTTTCAATGCAGTCAGATGTTTGTCCCTTGTGATAACATCTTTTTACCCCTAGTCATCGCTGATCCTGTACAATCCTGACACAAGAGAATTTTACCGTGCAGTGGCCAACTTTGATGAGCAGTTCATCTTTTACCTTCTTTTAAACACTGTTGATTTTTAGTTGCAGCTATACAAAATGACAAGGCAATTTCTGGGTTTCCCAGACACAAAGGGTTTCATAGAGCGAGGAATTGGGAAGGGTGGACTGACAAGCACCAGGGGTGGGACGTGGGGCCAGTGCAGCACTCTTGACTGTGGCAACAAGGAGTCTACTATGATCAGACGGGATTATACCACCAGGGCTCTAATGACATCACCTGTCTCATACAGGTGCTTGGAGGGGCTCTCTCTTCCTAGCTCTGTGTTTCAGAATCCCTGTGTCTGTCCATCCAGGTGTGAGGTATTCTGCTCAGGAAGCTTTGGAAATGCCTCCTCAATAATAATTCCACCCCTTTCAACTCTTGAACTCCATTTCTTGTGTCTTAGTTAGGGTTTACTGCTGTGAAGAGACACCATGACCAAGGCAAGTCTTATAAAGGACAACATTTAATTGGGGCTGGCTTACAGGTTCAGAGGTTCAGTCCATTATCTTCAAGGTGGGAACATGGCAGCATCCAGGTAGGCATGGTACAGGAGGAGCTGAGAGTTCTACATCTTCATCCGAAGGCGGCTAGTGGAAGACTGGCTCCCAGGCAGCTAGGATGAGGGTCCTGTAGCCCACACCCACAGTGATACATCTACTCCAACAGGGCCACACCTTCTAGTAGTGCCACTCCGTGAGCTAAGCATATACAAATCATAACACTATGGTTATATGATGTTATAGTTTGGATCCATCAGCATGCCAAAGCATCTGTTTATTTTTTTCTTCCCTTTTGCTTTTTTAACTACTTGGACATATTGTGTGTACCTTCTCAATGGCAGGATGAGGACTCTTCACATAGTATCTACTCTGGTAGGAAAGTGGGGTCTTCCTCTGTAGATTTGATGTCCTGGATGGCTTTCACAGATGCTATCTGGAGGGCTTTAATAATGTACAGCTGCCGAGTTCTGTCAGCATTTACTATGGACCTAATGAGATGACTGCATGGCATTTTTTTCTCTGAATGATTGACACGGAAAAGCACATCCATTGCCCAGACTAGGAGAGTTATTTATTCCCAAATTAGTTCCTCTCCATTGTTCCTCATCCTTATGTTGCAGGGTAACACTGGCCTCAAAAGATGAAAGTCTGTCTCTTTCATTTTCTGGAAGGGTTTCTGTTTGCCTAGTATTAATTTTCCTTTAATTATCTGGCAGAGTTTACCACCAAAATTACATCACCTGCGTTTTGTTTGGGAGAAGCTTGTTAGCATAAACCTAGACTCTTCAGTATATATGCATTGGTACATTTTCTGATTTCTCTCGACTATGTCTGGTACTTTATATTATGAAACTAACATTCCAGATTCAGAATATCAACTATGATAGAGGTCGCGAGACTAGTTTTGGTTCTACTGATGATCCCTGGAAATATCTTTGGGTACTTAGGATTCAGTTTCTTTGTCTTTGAAATGAAGATGTGGGAGAAAAAGGAGATTGGCTCCTTTACTCAATGTGATGCTAAGCTTTGGCTCACTAGAAGGACCTGCCTTCTGGGACATCTATACCATCCCTCCCAAAGCTTAGGGAACACCACAGAAAAGAAAATGGAGAGAATGTGAGAGCAGAATAAGATATAAATAAAAGATGTGGGGGTAAGGTGACATTGTGGATTCCAAAATTTCTTCACATCAGGGATTGAGGTAAAACCATGCCTAGGAAAATTTCAGATCAGCCCAGCCGCAGACAGATCTGAACAGGACAGCCAGGCTGAGCCAATGCAAAAGAAGCAGCAGGTATTCAAGAAAAGAAAGAAAGGGATCCTTGTAACTCACCCAGCTCAATTTCTAAGGTGTAATCCCAAATGACCTGACATATAAAGAACTAAGAAAATAGAGTATATTTTCAATAAAAAAGAAATGAACCAAAATCCACCTGAAACAGCCCAGATATTGAACTGCAGAAACGGATTTGAAAAAGTCATTGCACTTATGCTCAGGGAGGAGAAACTGAATGTGTTCTCAACAAACGGGAAACTCAGCACAGGAACAGAACCACACCAGAATGAAGCATGAGAGTTTAAAAGGAGTGAAAGGAAGACAGAGCAGCCTCAGAGAAGACACGGAGAAGGAAAGAGTAACTCTGCCCAGAGGTGGAAAGTCTGAACTTCAAGAAAAACTCAGGTGGGAGGAAAAATTAAAGACAGATAGAATCCTGGAGTCTCGTGAGTTTGTATGAGGTCACGCTATTTGAAACTGCTGAGGTTGTATGTGTGGGTACAAGAGACCCTTTTGTTATAAGTTTGTCAATTTGTGGATTATGCATACAGAATATCAATTTTGAGTAAGTGTTGTCACATATGAGAGGACCAAGGGATGCAGTCAAAGGGTACTGGCAATTCTGGGCTGGAAAAGAGTGGCTCAGAGGGTCGGGGCTAAGGGCTAGGTGCTTTCTGTCAGCCCACTTCAGAACAGGAAGATGTAACCAAGGAGGCTTGATGTAGAGCCTCCTGCACAAGCCAGAGAAACTCAAGCTGTATCCTCAGCACCAAGTAAAATCTTGGTGTGGCAGCACACATCCATAACTCTAGTATTATAGGGACAGAAGGCCAGCAGATCCTTGTAGCTCATTGTTCAACTGATGTCATTCAAACAGCAGGGTTTGTGAGAGACTCATATATGAGGTAGGAAGAGTTTGGGGAAGGTACTAGTCAGCCTCCACCTTCCACATATATTCATGGGTTCCACACATGCACATACACCTACAGAAAGTCAGAGCACCATGGAACATTCTAGAGAGAAGATAAACTCAGTTTTAGTGAGGATGTGCCTCACCAAGCTGCACCATCCATTTTCCGAGCAGGTGACATCAACTCCTGTTTTCTGCTGATGAAAATGGTTTCCATTGTTAGGAAGGGGTTTACTCATCCTTCTGTGCTCAATAAGTCAATGTATTACAATCTTCTGTGGGAAAATTGGCTTCTATGCTTGTATTTCACTATTAGCACAGTCTGAAGTGATATATACAATACTTAATGGTCTAGCTCTTATATATCAAGTTGTGGTTATTATTCTGATTTTATTAATCATATGTTCATTCAATATGCAAGAAGTGTGAATTGTATGTAGAAAGAGACCATCCTGTCATCGGAATTTTACTCTATAATGACTTTCTAGTGATTTCAGGCTCCTCACATTCAGAATTCTCTGGATGCATTGACTGGTAGGGAACCTTGCACATGTCACACCCTCCCTTGTGGGGACCTGGAGATAGCTCAGTGGCTGAGTTCTTGCTGGGAAAGCATGAGGATCCCAGCACCCATGTGACATGCCAGGTATTCTGGTGCCACCTGTAACTCCATTACTGAAGTAGGTGGAGACAGCATGATTTGTGGGTTGGGAGGATTGGGAGCTCTTGCTGTCTTCTAGCCTAGCTGCAAAAAAATGCAACCAGGAGTGTGAGGTTCAGAGAGAGACTCTGCCTCAAAGGTATAAGGTAAGGAGTGATAGACGAGGATAGTGAATGACGAAAATAAAAGGGAGAAAAAGGATTGGCATCCTCTGGCCCTTCATGAATGCACACACCCCTACACACAGAGGCACATGCATGCACACACACACACACAACACTTGCACACACACAGGCGCACACACTTGCACACACATGCATCAATACCACTACACATGCATACACATACATGCACATACACACACAGGCAGGGACACACATGCACACACATGCATGCACACAGCTCTATTCACACACACTACACACACACAGAGGCATATGCACATACACACTTACACACATGTACTTGCACCATGTTCACACATTTATAGACAGAACCTTGTTCTAAGACGATGTTCACTATGTAGTCTTTCTCATGCAGTCTTGTCCAGCTCTTACATTTCAGTTCCATCTTCGTTGTGAGATTGGCTCTACAACCAGCCTCCTCACCTCTTGGTTCATCTCATTGTAACAACAGAATGGATGTGAGAATGGGGTAAAAAGAAAGAAGTCTCCGAGAGGTGCCATTTCCTGAAAACACTTTTGGATCATCAAGGACACTGTACTGCTCGCTTGCCTAAGAGAGCTGATGTGCCGTGTTCTCATCATTACAGAAAAGAGAAAAAGAAAAAAAAGTAAATAATGAAAATGGCACAATATCACATAAGTCCTGTGATATCATAGCTATGCTATTAAATTAATTATCTTAATCATTCTGTGACGTAAATATGTATGTCCTAAGTCAAAATTTGGTGCACTTTATTATGTAAAATTTTATTTGGGCTCTATTCCTCAGTAGCCAGAAAAAAACAAAAACAAAAATGAAGCTGCATACCAAGTATTAAATTCATAGTTTTGTTTTCACTGATTAGATGGTGGTAAAATTAATATTGCAGCCCAGAGGTTACCCTGTGACTTAATTACTTAGTATGTGCAAGGTATGTGTGTGTGTGTGTTGAGGAGAATATTGAGAAAGATTCCAGAGCATCTGCTGTTGTCTGGATATAGTGTACTACTGCAGACGGAGTCTTGTGAGCTCTGTGGTCATGGGCACAAGCAGGAGAAGCAATAACAGGAAGTCATCAAGGTGTTGACAGACATCAACTATGTTCAAAATCATGAAACCCAAGTCTCAATTCACTGTATTGGGACGATGCCAGTAATCTAATTTTTATTTTAAAATATTAACCAGAAAGTCAACAATGATCTGCCATGGTTTTCTTAAACTGAAGTTCACGTGAGCCAAACAATGCCCTTAACACATTGTGGATCTCTCAACAAAACACTGCCGTCAAGCAAGTTAAACCACAGAAATGTCATTTACCACAGATCTGAAGGGCAAAAACACAAAGTCCAGATGTCTTTGATAGAACAATAGACTGAAGAGGCTTGGACTGGTCCTTCCTGGGTCTATTCAGAGATTTCCTGTGGTCATCAGCAAAGCGTGAGCTGAGCTGGCATTCTTCTGCCTTGGTCTGTGTGTGATCACCCCTTCTTCCTCCTGTCTGGCCCTGTGGCTGTTTCATTACATCAACTTGTCATGGTCTTGAAACTTGACCAGAACATTTAGCTGATCACACCTAGAGGACCTTAGTCAATGGCATCTGCACAGACATTTTCCTAAAAAGGTCTGTTTCCATGAGTGAAGACAAGAGGATGTCTTTGGGGGCATCGTTCAATCTAAGACAGATGGGAAAAACTCTCTACAGAAAGATTCAGTTAGGATGTTAAAAATATAAATTGCAATTTCATAATTTCCTAGCAATTTTTTTAAAAAACTGGCTGAGGCAATGACAGTAAGTATAAAATAGAATTTTAAAAGGACACGTTTAATGGAGCTGCTATAGGCTCCCAACACCTAAGAAGTATTTAACCAGAAAAAAAAAATTTAAAGACTGTTTCAATTTTGAGATTTAGAAAGCACTGCAAACAGAGTACTGTAATTACAGAGGTCAGAGGATAGTCTTGGTGGACTCCAGAGATAAAGCCTGGACTCCAGGAGGTTTTATAGGGGGAAGTCTGGTTTAGAAGGAGTGTCTAGCCATAGGCAACATAGAACTGTCTATTGTCAGATAGTCCCCCATTTCTCTCAAGGCCCACTGTGTGCATTATCACCCTCATAGTGGGTCTTCACCTGGGAGCATGAGAGAAACCTTGAAGGCTTGCTCTGAACCCAAGCACAAGATCTCACAAGTATGAACTGGTTCCATTAAATAAAATAGGAGTAAATTAACCAGTGACTAGACAGTACTGCCATCAGGGATATCTGAGGATTTGATGCATCTTAAATAATATTAAGCAGATAGCATACTTAGGGACGATATTAGAACATTTTATTTTTAGGAATACAAGGATATTTTAGAAATATATATTGGTTTTAAGTGGTTGAAAATATAATATTCACTTTAAAAAGCATTATCTTGGGAGAGTAAAAATAGAACATGTTACTTTTTTTCTGTTCATTTGTTGAGAAAAATCTCCCAAAGTAGCCTAGGCTTTCCTTGGCATTGCAATCCTCCTGCCTCAGCCTCCCAGTGCTAAGCTCGTAGGTACCCATGCTTCAGGCTGGATTTTAGATAAATAAACTTAGTCATGATCTGTCCATTATGGCAACACATAAGATAACACAAACATAAAATCCAGCCTACTTAATAACCCTGCCTTTGAAGCCTTAATAAGAGAAATTCTAGAAAAACTGCTTTGAATACATTCTAATAAGGCCGGATTATTTCAACGAGCACACCACCTCACTTGTAGTTGTTCATATACTGTCAATAATTAGCTCCAGTTTCCAAAAGTGTTTTCTGCCACTAATGATCTCAGGGGCTCTGCTCTTACTAAGCACATCCCCTGAGAGATCACATGATTATGATCATGTCTGACTCACTGATTGGTTTGGAAAAGTTCCTGTTTCCTCTAACACTTTTTCTTGTTACCCATATAAAACATATGCTGTGGGTTAAATTTATGTGTAGATACATCCACCATTTCCTCATTTGGTAGAACTAGATGGTATAATTCAAATCCCAGTGTCCTTCAGCAAGAATTGTGTCACTGGGTCCTCAGTAGAAGATTTGTATCCAAACCTTCCAACAAGGATGCTCATTTTATTTAACTGAACTAGTATACTTGTGAGATCTAGTGCTTGGGTCCAGAGCAAACCTTCAAGATTGCCTCTATGCTCCCAGGTGTGGACTCACTATGAGGTTAATTAATGCACATAGCGAGATTGAGTAGAACCGGTTACCCTCTGGTATCTGACCTGGGGACCATCTGACATCCAGACATTGGCATCTGCCTCTGTGTGATCACCATTCAAATAAAATGAAAGTGGAATCTTACATTTTATTCCTTTGACAAGAAGACATCTGATGTGGGTGCTTCAGCACAGATAGGTACTACAATATACATGGGCACATTAGGGTACCCAGCTCAGATGTATACCCTAATACAGCAGCTAGGAGCTTGGAATCTAGGTGGGCACAGATTCCAATTCAAAAGTAACCAAGGGCACTCATTGGCCTGTTTCTGTTGCTGTGATAAAATACTCTGACAAAAGCAACTTAAAGGAGAAAGGGTTTAATTTCCTTCTTGGTTGAGTTTATATAGTCTATCATGGTGGTACCCTAGAGACTGAAGTCTACAGCTGGCCACATTGTGTCCACAGTCAGCAGGAATAGAGAAATGAATGACTGCTCCAGTACATTTCTCCTTCAGATGTAACCCAGGACCGAAACCCAGGAAATGAGGCTGCCTGGCCTACTTTTAATGTGACTTTTCCCACCTCAACCTAATCAGTATAAGCCCTCATAGGCATGCACAAAAGCTAAATAATCTTCAGGATTCTAGATCCTGTCAAACTGGCAATACCAACCATCCCCCTCCCCCATGAACACTCCATTGTTAGCTTTGAGACAGAGAATTCTAGCTGACTCTGAACCCGTGAAGGATATTGGGACTAGATGCCTTAGATTTGGGGTGTTGGGTTGTTTGCATATTCAGAATGAGGTATTTTAGGGATACCACACAGCTCCAACACAGCATCCACTTTTATCTTACAGACACCTTACACATGGTGTAAAGTCCATTTTGTATGAACTTAAAAATATCTACCTAGGAAAGAGTTTCGTGGTATATTTTCTACTTGTGACATCAAAGTGTTTCATGTTTAGGTAGATGTTTTTGGATTCCAGAGTTGTAATCTTCAGTTGGTATAAGTTAGACCATGGGGTGTCTGTGTCTGGCTTGATTCACTTAACATACTCCACATTGTGGCAAATGACACAACTTCCTTTTAAAGATGGGGTGATAAATGCACAAGCCCATCCATACCAACACACCACAACACATATACACCACACCAGACAACATACACACCAGACAACACACACCACACCACACACACACATACTACAACACACACACACCACAACACACACAAATATCACAACATGTCCATACCACAACATACACACATACTACAGTACACACATACCACAACACACATATAAACCACACCACACACACACAATACACACACATACAATACAATACACACACATACCACAACATGCACGCGCGCGCGCGCACACACACACACACACACACACACGCATGTACACGTGGGTGTACACATTGCACATTTTCTTTGTCTATGCGACCTTCAACGGGTGTTTGGTTTGGTTAGATGTCCCGCGCTACCGTCTCGCCAGCAAGAACGACGCGGCACACAAAGGATCCTTCTGCAGTAAAGCTTTAATGCATCTTGAGAGGGAGAGCATAAGCTTGCCACGAGTGGAGACCCCAACAATAGAACGCCCGTCCCTTATATAGGTCACAGCGCTTGCCTGGGACGCGGAGCTTTCCCATTGGCTCCCGCACATCAGGCCAGATGCCGCCACATGAGAGGCTGAGACTCTGAGGTGGAAAATTACCAGGTGCATGCACACTAGCCTGTTTACAACTTGTCCTCAGCCGGATGTAGGCGCCATCTTGTAATGGCGAATGTGGGTGTGACTCGGGCGGCTCCCCACAGTTATATACCCTGGCTGCTGTAGAAATAAATCTTGATTCTGAACCGAAAATGTGTTTAACTGTGGAGCAGCTTTTTACTGCACTTATTTTATGTTCAGAACTGCACCAATGCTCACATAGAGTAGCCCCTGACTCTATCAGCTGAGGTGTCTCTTTAGCCATGTTTCTGTCAATTGCGCCAAAGTAAAGTGGGTGTGGCTTCCTGCCTTCTTCACATCCTGGAGGATGTGCTTCCAGGAGAGGTCTCACTGTACCTCTTGCACTTCGTGCATAGCTTTGCTATATATAATCCAAGAGGTCAAGGTAATAACTTTTAGCCAGAAGAAATATTTCAATGGCAGGAAAATTTTACTCCAATTTCCTTGTTATTCCCTCTCAATTCTGTTTCTCTTATGTTCCCATTGGGCATTTAGTTTCTGCAAATTCCACCTATCACATCTGTGCTCAATGGACCATTCACCGTGTGCTTAAGATGTGACTTCTGAATAAGTAAGTAGACACTCAGGCCAGTGTGCTCACAACAGCACTATGCTGTAAGCACTACAGCTATCGCAGTGTGCCTCTGAGCATCACCAAAGCCAGGTAAGTCAGAGTGGTACAGGGACAATGCCTATCTACCGGTTTCCTAATAGATTACTACACAGGAGGCTAGTTCTGCTTGTACATCATGGAAGTCCCTGAATGGTCTGGGTCTTGGGTGGTCGCCTATGTGTGCCATGGAAATTTCTAGAACAGGGTCGGTCTTTGAAGACATGAATGCAGAAAACAACAAGAAGAGTCAAACTAAGAAACCCTGACCCTGGATGGGAGCAACACTTAGAGCTCTGAGAAGGAAAATTGACAGGGTGGGTCAAGATGGACCCACATGCATAAGAGAATAGCAAGCAAACATCTTGGGCTTCAGAATGGGCTCCAGTGATCCCAGCCTTTGCCAGGCACCAGCTGACCCTCCAGCTGTACTGTCCACTCCCCATTCATTTTGGATAGAGTCAGGAAGTGGCTGGTTTATGAGTCTGCAAGTTGTCCTGTCTACCCATCACAGGGCAGCTCATGCCTTACTCCAGCCACTACTGGGTGGAGCCACTCACATGTGGAAGACACTTGCTCAAATGTATTTTAAGAAAGCCTGCATCCATAATGTAAGACACATCCCACAAGCACTTAGATGTACCCACTGTTGGGGCTGTCATTATTCTAATCATTGTCATAATCAGACTGAGAGGAAACTGGTGGGAAGGTGGTTGGCAGCTCACAAGAAGGACAACTCAAGTTGACTACTTGGAAGGAGCCCTGTACTACTATTGTGAATATAATTATGACTGTGATAGTTTCTTCTTTCTCTTGTTATTGTTGTTGTTGTTGTTCTTCTCCTCCCCCTCCTCCTTCTTCTCTTTCTTTCTTTCTTTCTTTCTTTCTTTTTCAATACAGTACAACCAAGGAGTAATGCCTGCCGAGAACCAAGTGATATGAAAAACTTTTGAATGCTCTGGGTGTGTGTGTGTGTGTGTGTGTGTGTGTGTGTGTATGTGTGTGAAGGTGTCTTTCAGACAACAATATTTCATTAGGCTGTTCCTTTCACAACTGACTCAGATATAAGTGTGTGCCTGTCTATCCTGAGTTTGCAGGGTACCTGGACAAAATGACTTCAGAATCTGCTGAGAACATGTGAGGCAGACAGGATCATCAGTGCCTAAGGAATCCTGTCATAAGTAGAGAATCATTTGTGAGGTAGATAACTTTATGGCGTTGATTTACAAAACAGTGAAGGAGGGTGGCATTAGGGAAAGAAAAAAAATAAAAACAGAGAGAGAGGGAGGGAAGGAGGAGAGAGATGGAAAGGGATAAGCTTCAATGATATATCATTTGTAAAAAAATTTAAATAAAAACCAACAATATGATTTTAGCTTTAGATAAAATAATCATGAGAGAAAAGACTGTAAGATCATGATTATCAGCCTGTTCCCATAGGGGCTGGTTACCAGATATTTTGCATATCAGAAATTTACATTACAATTCACAACAGTAGCAAAATTTTAAGTATAGCATAGCAACGGAAATAATTTTATGATTGAGAGTCACCATGACATGAAGATTGTGGTAAAGGGTTGCATCATTAGGAAGGTTGAAAACAACTGCATATATATGTATATGTGTATGTGTGTGTGTGTGTGTGTGTATATATATATATATATATATATATATATATATATATATATATATATACCTCGTATATGCCTCATGTAGCACTGGAATTCAGAGGCACTGTTGCCCCATGGAACCCATGCTCCTGTGCTACCTGGAGCATTACTGCTCACAGTGAGGGGTCCCATTAATTCTATCTCTACTCTGGGGATACATTCTCCTTCTGATGTGCTTTACTTCTGGAAACTCTGGGAAGACATTCTTTGGAGAAACAGCTGTTTCTGAAGAAAAGTAAAAGCAAATAGTGCAAATGTTTTTTAATATGTTGAAAGCTCCCAGAAAGTACTGAGGGCTCCTGACAGTGACTAACCCAGTAAAACAGTTATAAAACTGAGATTATAAGGTCTACACACAGGTCGACTAGCAATGTGCTGCTGCCTCACTTTACACAGGTGGTTAGTGGGTGTGGCTATGTAAATATATTCAAGCATGAAGAGGTGGAAACTGCTAGTGGGTGTGGCTATGTAAATATAAAAAGATGACCACTCTGGAAATCAGCCTGGCAGTTCCTCAGAAAATAGGACATAGTACTGCCTGAGGACCCAGCTATACCACTGAGGGGCATATACCCAGAAGATGCTCCAACATATAGCAAGGACACATGCTGCACTATGTTCATAGCAGCCATATTTATGGTAGCCAGAAAACAACCCAGATGTCCCTCAACAGAGGAATGGATACGGAAAATGTGGTACATTTACACAATGGAGTACTACTCAGCTATTAAAAACAATGACTTCATGAAATTCTTAGGCAAATGGATGGAACTAGAAAATATCATCCTGAGTGAGGTAACGCAGTCACAAAAGAACACACATGCTATGCACTCACTGATAAGTAGATATTAGCCCAAAAGCTCCGAATATCCAATATACAATTCACAGACCACATGATGCTCAAGAAGAAGGAAGACCAAAGAGTGGATGCTTCAGTGCTTCTTAGAAGGGGGAACAAAATACTCACAGGAGAAAATATGGAGACAAAGGGTAGAGCAGAGACTGAAGGAAAGACCATCCAGAGACTGTCCCACCTGTGGATCCATCCCATATACAGACACCAAACACAGACACTATTGTGGATGCTGGGAAGTGCTTGCTGACAGGAGCCTGATATGGCTGTCTCCTGAGAGGCTCTGCCAGAGCCTGCCAAATACAGAGTCGATGATCACAGACAACCATTGGACTCCCCCAATGGAGGTGTTAGAGAAAGGATTGAAGGAGC
This sequence comes from Rhynchomys soricoides, assembly GCA_019843965.1. Taxonomy (NCBI): domain Eukaryota; kingdom Metazoa; phylum Chordata; class Mammalia; order Rodentia; family Muridae; genus Rhynchomys; species Rhynchomys soricoides. Next base: position 3,198,046 of record JADRCH010000044.1, on the reverse strand, counting down.
TGAAGGGGTTTGCAGCCCCATTGGGGGAGCAACAGTGTCAACTGGCCATACCCCTACCCCCCCCCCCAACTCCCGAGCTCCCAGGGACTAAACCGCCAACCGAAGAGTGCACATGGTGGGACCCATGGCTCCAGCCACATATGGAGCAGAGGAGGGCCTTATCGGACATCAATGGGAGGAGAGGCACTTGGTCTTGGGAAGACTTGATGCCCCAGTGTAAGGGAATGCCAGAGCAGGGAGGCAGGAGAAGGTGAGTAGGTGGGGGAGCACCCTCATAGAAGCAGGGGGAGGGAGGATGGGATAGGGGGTTTCCAGAGGGGAAACTGGGAAAAGGGATAACATTTGAAATGTAAACAAATAAAATATCCAATAAAAAATAAGATTAAAAAATGTTCAACACTTTCAAAATGGATTTTTTGTAATTATAAAATTGAAATATAAATTGTTTTAGAGTGATCCATAAGTCTTTGAAGCTAATGTTCTAAACTAAATGCTCTGCTAATAATATCTTTTATTTGGTAATAAATCCATACTTATGTGAGAATCAAGGCACAGTAAGGATTGTCTTAGTGCCAGCCACTGCACCGGCTCATGTAGGGGAGAGCTGGACCCAGTTTGCATCTGATTTTCTCGGTCCAAAGTTCTGACACAAACAGATTCATCAATGCTACTGCACTTCATTTTCTATTTGAAGATAAGATGATATCTTGCAAATTAACGCTAAAAAGGAGATTAAAGCAAAACAACTCCACGAATTTTTCTTGACGACACCTCTTGGGAATTCTTGAACCAGGTCTGCAGTGATTGCTTATCTTCTCAAAATGCAGATGTGGTAACCTAATCCACAGATAGAGTCTTAGGATGTGTGACCTGTAGGAAGTGGTTAGCTCAGTAAGGGAGATCTCCTGAAGGCGAGTTCCGCCCTTAAAAAACAGACTCTCAAAAAACAAACCACAAAGCTCTTGACAATGACGATGGTTAGAGCGGTGTTGAAGATGGTGGTGATGGTGGTGGTGATGATTGTGGTGATGATGATGATGGTAATGGCTATTGTGGTGAGATGCTGATAATGGTGAGGATGACAGTCACTATGGTCATGATGGAGGTGATGGAGGATGACGGTGGTGAAGATACTTTTACTGTGTACTAAACACTCAGCACCCTCCCGTAAGTCAGTCACGTGGGCTGGTGAACCTGGGATTTACCTTCTGAGGAAAGCTGCTCTCTAGGCACGGAGAGGCTTGGCACATTATTGGAGGTCACTCACTCATGAAGCTTTGGGTACAGCCAGGTTTCCAAATGACTCCAGGACTAAGGACACATAAATATCCCGTGTCGAGTAAGACTGCTTACCCCGAACACCCCGGGTCTGTATTCACAGCTAAGGAAAGAACAGCAACTTTCGGGGATGCCTCTGCTCCCCACTGTGGGCTTAGTGTCTGTAGACTGGGGGAAGAGTGGGCCTTCCTACCTATGATCCAGTAGCTCAGTGATCGAGAGGAAAGCATACAAGCAGTTCACTGGAATAAAACCAACGGAATGGATTGCCAGCTTCCCGGGATGAAAACGAAATCCCTGTCTGAGCGTTATAAGCCATCTATTTTTTTCCTATCACATTCTCCCAACAATCTTGGTTACAAATAAGATGATTTTAGAAACATCATAAGCAAGATTTGAAACTTAAATGTAGTAACTCTCAAAGGGGGAGGGATCGCAGTTCCCCCTTTAAATTGGCACCAGCAAATTTAGAACCTTATCCTAAAATGAAATGCCTTCTATCTCCTAAGAGACCTGAATCTTAATATGCCTGAACACTCAGAAGATCTTTAGTTTTGACTTTGGAAAAACAAGGTTTTCTTTCAATCGATTTGCAAGTATCCTCCCCCCCCCCCCGTGATGAATTCCACAGGCATTTTTACCTTTAGTTTGTAACTGCTGTCGGTTTTGTTCGTGTACATAAACCACTTTATTAGGTGAGAACAACACTCTGCACCCCAGCCACCTACACCACAGGCCACTGATGAGAATCAGTGTGCGTGTTAGCTGGAGCAAGGGACATGGAAACTCAGAGGGTCCTGGCTTCTCTCGCCTTCAACAAGGCTTGGATATCCATGGCTTTGCGGGTAGATAAGAGTGCAGGACAACTCTGTTCCTCTTGGGGTCTGGGGTCTGGTCAGTTGGGATAATCATCTTTTAACACATGTGTAAGTTTTATGTAAACAATATGATCCATAAGTGACTTGTTTTCATTCACCTAAGTGTTAACCACTTGTAACATGCACTCAGAGGTGGGGATCGGGCTGGAATTTATTTTCCTTCCTTTGAAGCCGTCGCTGCTATGGCCCATGAAGTGGTCAAAGCCAGAGTCTTGCTCTTGGTTTATAGCCATGTAAGCACGGCTCTGCTCGGCTCTGCCTCATCTTGTAATGCGCTATTTTGATAAGAGAACTATTCCATCTCATGCCTTTTAGCACTTCTTCTAAAATGGTAATCTTGCGCAGTTATCTAGGAGACATCACAGGTTTCTCTGGCTGTGCCGCGCTGCATGCAGGATAGCAGAAGAAGCAGGGTATGCAGTGTGGAGGAGGCAGTTCCCCCTGCAAGGCTTTGGTGGCAGGGAGGGCTCCTTGACAGGCCTCCTTGTGCTTCTTCTTCGGTACAGGATGCTTCCTAATTTGTCTAAATAGGTCTTGTGAGCGTTTTCTGTGTCCTACCAAACAATAATTATTTTGAATCTCAGTATGTCAGTCTCCTCTCTGTCTCCCCCAGGCTCAGCCTAAGGCTTTTTGTTTTTAAACAAGAAGCTACTTATTAAATGATTACGTGTTTAAATATTAATGTCAGTACTTTATATGCAGTTGTGTTCATGTTTAAAACTTTTTTTACATTTAAAAAAAAAAAGCAATCCTGTCAATAGATAGAGAATTTACACTGGAAAAAAAATATGATCTTGTCAGTAGATGGCGAACTTGCTACATATAAAAGCCAAGACAGTTTACTTGTTAAAAAATCATTTTTTGATAAAATATGATTTGAAACTTCTTTGAATTAAATTCATTCACTTTATTGTAAACTGACCTATTAAATAACCCATTTTCTATGCTTATGTCCAATGTCCAATTGTAAAGATATTTGATTAAAGGAAACTAAAATTTCCAACTAAGAAAACAGTGCACTGATAAATCTTGAGCCTTAATAAACTTAACAAACTGCTGCTCCTAAATGACAGTCTTCAAAAAACATAAAAAACTCACCAACAGCAATAACATCATCAACAACAACAACCCCAAGAGCTATTGCTGTGGCTGTCCAGCCGGCTCAAAGCACCTTCTACCTCATTTCTTTAATAGAATGTCACCAAACATGGAGAGAAAAGTGGGATATATACATCATCCACTGGAAAGTGGCAAGAGGAAGGTCAGAGGGGGAAAACAAAGGAGTTAAATTCTTAACAAGAAGTTCTCTCTCTCTCTCTCTCTCTCTGTGTGTGTGTGTGTGTGTGTGTGTGTGTGTGTGTTCTTTCTGCATGGAGGGAATGTTGAGTCCCTAGATTGACTTTGGTAATGTTCTTTCCCTTTCTACTTTGTGGAACAGCTTGAGAGGTATTTCAGTTAGAGTTCCCTTTAAGTTTCCGTAGAATCTGGCAGGGGGTCTATCCAGCATGAGATTTATTTCTTTTGGGAAGATATGTTTTATATTACTGCTTTGACAATATTGCTTGGTATAGATTAATGTCTCATTGATTTAACTTAGGAAACTCATATATATCCAGGAATTTATCCATTTTATCTATATTTTCCAATGTCTCCCAATATGACTTTTCAGAGTCTTCCCTAGTGATCCTTGGATTATATGATTTAACGATCTTTTGTAATTTGTTGCAATAGTCCTAATAAGCCAGGATCTCTCAGAAAGGTAAACATAACATTTCTTCTCACATTTAGTATTTAGATGTGAATCTTTATACATGTGCTTCTGGTCGGGGGAGTTATGGAGGCACTGACAGGAGATCTTGGAGGACGAAGCATCAGGAAGAGGGGTAATGTCTGCACGTGAGACATGGAGGAACAGTGTTGTATCTATTTGGAGCAAAGAAGCAGACTGTATTCTTCACTCTTCTGTTTCTGTAATAAAACATCAGGAGCAAAGCAACTTACAGAAGAAAGGGTTATTCAGGCTTACAGTTCCAGAGGAATAGGATCTCATCACAACAGGAGGCATGATGGCTGGAGCAGGAAGGTAAGAACTCAGATCCTTTACCATAAACACTAAGTGGTCCGAGTCACTAGAGATCTTAAAGTTCTCAGAACCCATCCTAGTGACATACTTCCTACAGCTGTGCCTCCTAAACCACCAGCTGTGCCAGATAGTACCGCCAGCTAGGGACCAAGTACTCAAACGGTAGAGTTTCACTCAACCGTTAAAGGGACCGTTAGAAAGAAGGGAAGGGAACAGCAATGGGAAAATGATGAATAAAAATATAGTGTACACACACACACATACACACATACACTCATATACACACACATACATACACATATACACTCATATACACACACTCACACACACATACATACACTTACACATGCATACACACATATACACACTCACACATACACACACACACTCTCACATACATATACACATATGCATATACACATCCAGCACACATACACACACCACACACACATACACACATACACACACACCACATATGCATACACATATACATATATACATACACACATGGACATACACACACCTCACACAACACACGCATACACACATATACACACATACTCACACACAGTCACACACACACACACACACATACACACACATACATACACACACATACACACGAACAAGTCACAATGAGGTTCTTTACTTTGTATTCTATCTTCACATCTTCACAAATTAATTTAAAGAGGAGAAAAGACACAATAATATTCTATAGGTAAGAAAAAAATCACAATTAAAAAACAAACACTTGTAGATAATGTTGAGATGTGCAAATTCTCCCTCATGTGGGATAACAGTCGGCTAAATCCATTTAGAACTCTCCCAAAACAAGGTGTCAGGAAGCCAAAGCTTTTCCCTTTTCTCATAGTTACTTTTGTGCCTGGGAATGCAGGCATCACCCAGCAGAGTGCTGGACCCATTTTGGCACCAGAGGGCTAGGTCTGTTAGGTGAATCTTCCCCTCTGTGCACTATGCAGTCGGCAACACTCAGATGGCTTCTTCTGGAACATCTCTGGTGCTTACACCGGGGTGTGGGCACATGGCCTTTCTTAGACTATAAAGCCTCTTTGGGTCCCCAAAGAACCAGCCTGCCTCCATGTTAGGCTTAAAAACCATTTTAGACTAAAGACAAACTAGGCTCATTCTTGGTTATGGTCAAATCTCTGTTTTTCAAAGATTAGGCTATGCCCTGCCTGTAATTTTAGCAACAAATGTTTCTGGACTGCTTATCCAGGAATTGTAATCGTGTCTTTGTTTCAAGAAGTTGTTTGTAACCATTTTGCAAGCCCACCTTTGTATCTAAAGGGTTGTTATGGCTCCCTTGTTAGACTACCTTGTTATGCCCAGCTTGCAATCATGTCTTGTTTCAGGAGGGACTGCGTTGTTATGCTTATGTTCTGCTCCAGTAACTTTGTCTATTTGGTCAGCAAACCCCCCATTTGGAAACTCCCTACCCCTGAGTTATAAAAGCTTTGCCTTCCTCACATCCAATGCTGACACCTGAACCCTGACTTAGGGGTAGGCAGAAATGAATAACAAAAGCTTGCTTTAGCTGGCACAACCTCTCTGGAAATCAGTTCGGCGGACTTTCAGAAAATTGGACATAATACTTCCTGAGGACTCAGCTATTCCACTCCTGGGCATATACCCAGAAGATGCTCCAACGTGTAATAAAAACACATGGTCTACTATGTTCATAGCAGCCATATTTATAATAGCCAGAAGCTGGAAACAACCCAGATGTCCCTCAACAGAGGAATGGATACAGAAAATGTGGTCCATTTACACAATGGAATACTACTCAGCTATTACAAACAATGACTTCATGAAATTCTTAGGCAAATGGATGGAACTTAAAAATATCGTCCTGAGTGAGGTAACTCAGTCACAAAAGAACAAACACGGTATGTACATTGAGAAGCGGATATTAGCCCAAAAGTTTGGAACACCCATGATTCAATTCACAGCAACTGTTGGACTGAGCATGGGGTCCCAGATGGAGGAATTGGAGAAGGAACTGAAGGAGCTGAGGGAGTTTGCAGCCCCATGGGGAGGGAGCAACAGTGTCAACTGGTCAGGCCCCCCTGTGCTCCCAGAGACTGGACTGCCAGACAAAGAATGCATATGGAGGGACCCATGGTGCTGGCCACATATGTGGCAGAGGAGGACCTTGTTGGACATCTGTGGGAGGAGAGGCCCTTGGGCTTGAGGGTGTTAGATCCCCCAATATAGGGGAATGCCAGGGAGGGAAGATGGAAGTGGGTGGGTGGGGGAATATCCTCATAGAGGCAGGGGGAGTGGGGATGGGATGAGGGTTTCCAAAGGGGAGATCTGGAAAGGGGAAAATATTTGAAATGTAAATAAAGTATAAAAATAAAATTAAAAAAAAGAAGAAGAAGAAGAAATGAAGAAGGAAAAAAAATGGAAAAAAATCTTGCTTTAATTAACTGTGCGCTTTAATTATTTTGGCCATGATGAATTGGGTAGATGGTCTTTCTAGTCTCATCTTTGGGACTAACAGTCCCCTTTTCAGCGAATGACCAAGGGAAGAGCATTGCATCCCAGCTGTCTCCCAGACCATGGTACCCCCATGGCTATGAAGCTTTTTATTCTGTTTTAGTCTTTTTTTTTCGCGTCTCCATACTTTTTGTTTTGTTCTGTGGTTTCGAGTCAGGATATTGGTATATTTTTCAGTCTGGCCTTGAAATCTAGAACTTTATACCTCAGACTTCCAAGTTCCAAGATTATAAGCATGGGTTACTGCACCTAGATTTATTTTTTTTTCCAAATAAAAAATTAATTAACTTGAATAGTGTATAATATGGAATCACAATACTGCATATGGTTCTCACTAATGTATCACACTTTATAATATATAATTTATAATCATTATCATTATAATAATTATCATATAAATGTTATTTACTGAACATAGCTCTTCTATTCATATTTGTGGAAATAATTCACTGAGGGTGGACACTATCATGCTTATCCATGAATAGCAATCCACAGACAGCTTTTGTAGTGGTTATAGCCAACTCTAATTTGTGACATGTTCTTGTTTCTGAATGCTTATGACTTTTGGAGACATTCTGCAAGGCAGACACCCTCCTTACCAGTCTTTTGCTTTAATCTTGAACGTGATGTTTCTAAATACAATGAAAGTATTCAGGATGACATTTATACTTTATCTAAATCCTTTTTCTTTTTTTTCCTATGCTAAGAAGAGACTTTTCAATAATGCTTGTCCTATCTGGTAAAATTCACATTCTTTTGAGATTGATTTCCAGAGAACATTTATTTAGATAATGCTGAGAACTGACACAGTTTCTCTGATTGCAGGTTACTGATTGTTCAAGGTTGCTCTTATGCATCTGAAAGCAGTGGCAAACAGCAGATAGTAGAGCATGCTTCACAAAAGTTGTCAAAGAACGGGCATCCTTAAGGCATAAAAGCACATTGTGAACTCAGTCTAAACCCCTTCTCTCTGTGTTTAGATTATGACACACTGGAGCACAGGGACTCACAGAAGTTCACACAGCTTTTCCAAGTCTGAGCATCAGTGCAGGGGACACACCAAGGAACTCCGTGCACACATTATAAAAACAGGTACATCGTAATTGAGGACAGGAGCTCAAAAGAGTAATGACTCCCTGCCCTAGTTAGCTTCTCTGTTGCTGGAATAAAGCCCTGACCAAGAACACCACGCGGAAGAGAAGCTTTATTTCATCTTACAGTAATTTACAGTTTTGTCAGGAAGGGAAGCCCAGACAGGAAGTCAAGGGAGGAACCCGGAAGCCGGAACTGAAGCAGAAACCACACGGAGGGCTGCTGCTTACTAGGCTTCTCCCCACTCCCCACTCAGCTTTTTTAAATTCAATCCAGAACCGCCCCTCTGGAAGTAGCATCACCCACAGTGGGCTGGACCCCTCTCCAACAATTAAGGAAACGCCTCCCAGCCCAATATGAGCAGTCTGGTTCTTTAATTGAGGTCCTCTCTTCCCAGTTGTGTCGGGTGGACAGCTGAAGCTTACTATGACCCTTTGGGTTCAAAATATGCTTAGTTTATAAGCCAGTACAAAGAAGATCCTATCTTGGATGTGTTATAGTCCCTTGGCAGGAGGCCAAAATTTAAACAGGAATATACTCCTTATTCTCAAGTTAATGTGACTTTGAGAGTTCTCACCTGGCTTCTGTATTGCAACAGTATGAAATCCTGCTCACTCCCAGAATATCTGATAGAGAAATGTGTTCAGACACCTGGGCATATATTTATCAAAATAGCTCTACTATCCATACCGCTCCCCCTTGAACTCGTGTTTGTGTTTTAAGGAATTTTAAACAACAAGTAGAAAATCAGTTGAAGCCAGGTTACAAACTTGTAATTCTAGCACTCAGGAATCTTGAGACAGGAGCATTGCCATGAATTTGAAGCTGACCCAGGTGAGATAGATATATCAAACCCAGACTATGCCACAGAGTTGAGATTTTTATCTCAAAAGAGAAAACTGAACATAAACAACAAAACAGTTCACAGATAAGTGTGTGAATCAGGGCTATACATCATGCAGAACTTTAAAGGGTTATTTTGCCGGACTATTGAATCCTAACAACTGTGACTGCTACATCCCTAGCTAAGGACAGTGTGTCTGATGAGGGCATCATTGCTTTACTTCCTTCCTGAAGCTAGAAGCTCCTCCAACTCTTAATATTCAGTTCAAATGTCATTTCCTTCTCCTGCTAGTCAGCATGGAATATAATGTCTCCCTATGGGTCTTCCCTCTTGATTCAGGCATCATCATCTGTCTTGGGATGCATATGCATTATTTCCCTGTTTTGGCCTTTCTGTCCCTGTAGGAGGACAAATATAATGTTCATTTTTGTGTTTGGAAGAATGAAAGGTAACTGAATGTGGCTCATGGTGAGAGACACAGATGCCTGGCTTTAGGATGACATGGTTCCTCTCTTCTCTTGTCTTGCCCAGCAGCACCATGTGGGTCCTATTAACACTACTCAGGGTTTTGTTCACCTTGGTCTGTTAAAAACCTGCTACAGCCTCTGGTGTAACAACTTGGATTTGCATGTTCTCAGCTCCAAGGAAGTTTAACTTTCTTCAGTATTTCTTCATCTTAAAATTTTTCCCCATGTTGCTTCTCCAACTTGTGGTAAAATTAGCAATGTAGAGATACGCTTTGTGTTCACTTGGAAATTGATGATTAGTATGAAAGTACTATTTTTTTCTGGAGAGGCCCAATGATTTTTTTAACATTTGGATAATATGATCGTTAATCACTATTTCTTGTAGTACCACACTGTGCTACACTGGATGCAGACATTTGCATAGATTCTCATTTAATTGACTTTATAGCAGTATAAGTTCTATATAGTTATTAATCTAACTTTGCATCTGAGGAAACGGATCCATATGAACTTGGCTCTCGGAATCAAAGCCTGGACTGAAACTCAGACCTTTTGGCCTCAAGTTTACCTTCTACTTGGAATCTCATCACTGAATGTTCTGGAGCTTCTGCTTGCTGCTAAATTGTGGTCCATTATCAGAAACTTGTTCTTATTAGGCAGATGGAAATGTGAGCTTGTGACCCTGAGCGACTACAATTTGACATGGGAGAGCTGGTGGTAGAGGAATCCAGGGTAGAAAACTGACATTCCCCCTATTGTTTGTACACTTAGAACAAGATATGGGCAAGCCAACGGTCAGCACTTGTTAAAGTTAAGATTTTCAGTGAAAATCAAGTATCTGAAATATATTTCCATCCTTAGATCTCCTTGGTGATGATTTAGAGGCTCATTTAATCTTGACTTTTAAAAGTCACTTCATTTTCTCATGCATGATGGAAGTAGGGAAGAAGGAAGTTTTGTTTGGCAAATGTTTTAATTTAAATATATAAAAATAGAAATATAGCATGTGTACTCATCTCTAATATGCACGGTCTCTATAAATAGTGGGGAAAAAAATCTCCTGTTGCCATAGTAACCAGGAATTTCTTTTGGTACATCTATTTTTGGGCTGTATTGAGGTGCAAAGGCAGTTTTCTAGTGGGTTTCCCTACTGTGAAGATTTTCTCCCAAAGTGCTCATAACTCCCACCTTGCCTAGTTCCGCTCGGAAGGTTGTGGGTGTCAGGCGTGGCTTGGAAATGTGTCATTGCTTAGTCAAGTACTTGGACTGCACAGCTGTGTCAGTCATACACAGCACACGAAGTGCCTCCAAGGCTGCTGTGATGTTCCCAGACTTTAAAGGCTTTCATTCTCTGCTGCCTTGTTGTTAAGAGGTGGCACCTTTGAGAAGTGGTGGGGGGCTAAGAATACTGCCCAAGAGAACTGACTGTGCCTCCTGGAAGGGGGTTCATAGGAAACCTCTCCCCATCTCCCTCCCTTCTCTCTCTTCCTTTTCCCTCTCCCTCTCTCTTTCACCCCTCCCTCTGCAATCTCCAATATCATGTCCTGCCAGGTGATGGTGGATCACACATCTCCCCTCACAAGGTATCCCTTGGCCTTACTAACTTCCCAGGCATTGTAAGAAGCACATCTGTCTTTGACGAATGGGCTTGGGGATTCTGCAGAGAAAGAGGCAATAGGAACAAAGCAGGATAACATACTTTTTGGGAAGGTCACTGCAAAGTGGCTTCTACCCAGTGACATTCAGGTTCCTAAGAAGCCAACAACGTGGAGCCTCTCCTAAGGCGTTCTTTCTGTTCTTCTACAGGTAGAGTTCCAGACAAAGCTAACTTTATCATCAGAAACGAAGTGGCATTTTACCTGCTCTCGATCTAGCTTCTGTGGAGTCTTCTAGAAGTATACAACCCCCAATTCATTGAGCTAAAGAGTGCCAGAGTAGGGGTCCTGACAGCACAAATTTACCAGGTTACCACCTTCAAAAATTATTAAGCTATGAGGTCCCATGTTTATACCCTGTACAGCTAGGAATGGAGTCATATCTCTGTTACAAACTCTGTAAACCCACTGGGTTCAACTATCGCTACTGCTGGTAGCTGCAGGTTCGGCACACTTCCACTCCAGTCACTGTGCTGAGCTCCATTGATTCCCTCAGCTCTGCCATTAGACTCTCAGAATGCTCCTCTGAGGCAGAGGCAGTAGTAACCTCCCGATGACAGTAGAAAAAGTCAAACATACTATGCTCTTTCTAGGGTCATTTCTGACAAATGACAAGTCCCATGAAAGCCCTACTTCCTGCATACACTTCCTCAGGATTTCTTCTTTCTGCATGTCAGTGCTCCTATGGTTTACTGTCACCCTCCCTGGCCAACTACACACTCCATTCACATGGCTGTCTCTCTGTCCTGTGTCCTGGTTCAGCCTTAATAACTGTGTACAACATCCAGGCAGCTGCACAGGATTTACTCTTTCTTTTTTCATACTTTATTTACATTTCAAGTGTTTTCCCCCTTTCCTGATCTCCCCTTTGGAACCTCCCCATTCCCTCCCCCATCTGCCTGCCACTATGGGGGTATTCCCCCACCCTCCCACCTACTCACTCTTATACTGGGGGGATCTAACACCCTCAGGCCCAAGGGTCTCTGCTCCCCCTGATGTCTAACAAGACCCTCCTCTGCCACATATCTGACCAGCACCATGGGTTCCTCCTTGTGTATTCTTTGACTGGTGATCCAGTCTCCGGGAGTATCGAAGGGTCAGGCCAGTTGCCATTATTGCTCCCTCCCTGGGGCTGCAAACTCCCTCAGCTCCTTCAGTCCCTTCTCCAAGTCCTCCATCTGGGACCTCATACTCAGCCCTACAGTTGCTGTGATGTGACTCTGAAAGGCAATGAAATGGAATCTGACTGTGTTGGCTGAGTCCAGGCTTCTCTGACTGGTTCATCAGAGGATTGAAGGCAGAGTTTGGTTTCCATATGTGGCTGGTGGTTGTTCCCCGGAGCATCATTTCCTAAGTCTGCTGACATCCAGTTACAACTATCTCCCTCCTCCCCCTCCTCAGCCTCTTAAGAGCCTGTCACTTGGTTTCAGACTCCATTCTTCTGTGGGCTGGTTCTTCCATCCCCAGTAATGGTGCTGCTGGCTCATCCCAGGAAGGAAGGGTTCCCCCTTCCCTCACACTTGGAATACAGGAGCTTTGCACCCTCATTCTGTACTCTCTTCTTCAAACAACCCCCTCCCACATTTTCCCCGTGTTTGTCTCAAGGAAATATCTAGACTTGAGAAGATTTTGTTCTTTATTAGCCTGCCTATCTGCATTAGGGATGCTACTGGGTTGGCTTCATTCCGATGTCTAACAGGCATCTTAAATTTAATTTGTCCAAAGTCAGAGTACTGATTGCCTAAACCCTGGCAATCAAAGCATGTTCTTTCAGTCTCCGACCGAAATATGGTGCAGCTCTAAATCCCACTAGCCTTTCCCTTACTGAGAAAAGATTAAGAGCTCTTCAGAAATAAAAGGGAAGAAATAACAACAAAAACCCCCAAATGTATCATCTATTCTTTTGTCTAGTAAAAAAGGCCCAGACGCAAAAAGGACCAGTTCAGTTGAGTTTATGAATCTTTTGCTTTGAAATGATAGGAATGTTCTAGAATAGTGGTTCTCAACCTTCCTAATGCTGTATCTTTAATATAGTTCCTCTTGTTGTGGTAACCCCCAACCATAAAATTATTTTTGGTTCTTACTTTATAACTGCAATTTTGCCACTGCTATGAATTGTAATGTAAACATATGCGTTTTCTGACCATTTCAAGTGACTCCTGTGAAAGAGTCATTAGAGTCCCCGAAGGGGTCTTGACCCACAAGTTGAGAACACTTATCCTAGGTGGTTTTTTTGTTTTTTGTTTTTTTCAGTGTGGCAGAAGACCTGGTGTCTGCATTGTTGCATGAAGCATATATAATCTTATGTTAAAAGAAGATGTTCTCATTGTACCAGAAGTGGGGTTCCTGGGGGCCCCACACCTACCAAACACAACCAAAGTTGTGGTTAGTGAAGCTCGGGCCTGCTGTTGTATTTTTCTTCAGCTGCTCACTCCCAGGACACCATTGGCTGGTCTCTTGTCATTCTCCCCACACTGTGGGACACTGACTACTGAGCAGGCACGGTGCTGACTCAGCAGCATTCCCAGGTTACTGTGGTTACATTATAACAATTCCCCTTTGCTGCAAACTGCAATGACATAAATCTCAAAGCACAATACTGACTCATCCTGATAGGTCTCTGAGGGAAGGTTGTGCATGCATGTGGTGTTTGTCTCCAACATCTTGTCTGTGGAAATCTTGAGATTTCTAACACAAGGTGATTGTTGCCTGGGATTGGTGTCAGTAGTAAGGGATCCACAGCCAGGCAAGGTGCCTTCCACTTACAATCCCAGCACTCAGGAGACTACAGCATGGTGATTGCCATGAATCTGTGGCTAGCCTGGTCTGAATAGTGAGTGCCAGAAGAGTCTGGGATGTGGAATGAGACCCTGTCATAAAACAAAGAAGAAAACGGAATGAGATCAGCCATGTGTGAGATCTGTGTATCTGTGGTGGTTTGCATGAGAATAGCCTGCACTGATTCATGCACTTGGATGCTTAGTCCCCAGTCCGTAGAACTGTTTGGAAAGAATTAGGAGCTGTGGCCTTGTTGGAGGAGGTGTGTCAGTGGGGGTAGGCTCTGAGGTTTTAAAAAACCCATACATTGCCCACTCAGCTCTGTCTGCCTCTTACCTGTAGATCAGGATGCAAGCTCTCAGTTACTGCTCAAGCGCAGTGCCTTCCTGCCTGCTGCAGCTTACAGAACTTGAGGAGGGAATTCTGATGATTAAGTACCCATTGTGAGGCATTCTGCTAGAGTCACCAGAACTAATCTGGGAGGAAAGAGGGGCTGTCACAGACCCAGAGCTCTGACTAGACAGATCTGGGTTAAAGGGGTTGGAATAAGAACCACCAAACCTTGCTTGCAGAAATTGGTTGGTGCTGGGCAAAAAGTGGAAACCTCCTCACACAGGTAACCCAGATGCCAGCAATAACATGGCTGAGTCTCTGTGTACACAGTTCTTAACACAGTTATAACTAAAGGCATGTTGATATTCATTTAGAAAATGCCCAGGGATGAATTACAAAAATATCTTAGGTAACTGTTTTACTTAGGGTTTTATAGCTGTGAGGAGACACCATGAACACAGCAACTTCATAAAAGAAAACATTTAATTAGGGCTGGCTTACAGTTCAGAGATTTAGTTTCTTATCATGGAGGGAAACATGCAGACATGATGCTGGAGAGGTAGCTGAGAGTTCTATATCTGGATCTGCAGAAAGAGACAGCCACTAGGACCGGCTTGAGCATTTGAAACCTCAAATCCTGCCCTCCTCCTTCCCCCCCCAACCCCCTACTCCATGACAACACTTCCTACGAGGCCACACCTCCTAATAGCCCCACTCCCTATGGGTCTATGGGGGCCATTTTCATTCAAACCACCACAAAGACTTTACCATGTTGTTGAGGGTAATGTTTGGGAGTGCTTTTGATTCTTCTTAGTCACCAGGAAAGGAACTTTTATTTGAAAAGGCAATCTATAAATCTTAGGGACTTTTTCTTTAGTTCTACACAGAATTCACTTCCTAGCTCCTGATAAAATGCTCTATTTCTACCAACTTGGGTTAGCATCTCAATTTGAAACTATTAACCTGCTTCGATTGACATTGGTAGGCAGTAACGGGCATCCTGGAAGGACTAACATGAAATGAGGGAACATTGGTTCCAACACTGTTTCTGGGATTTTTTCAGGGTGCGGGTGGGGGTCAGGGGTTATAGCTACAATTAGGAATGGTGAAATAGGAATCATGCCTATGAAACTTAATTTCTAAAGGAATGGATGTTCTTGCAGAGACAGACAAATGTTGCTGAGTTTTTTTACTTTTCTAATTTTTAATTTCTTTTGTAGGTTTGTTTCTTCCAAGTAATGATTCTTTTCTTGTGATTAATAAAGCCAAGAGAGTTTTGTAGCTATGCAAAGCAACTAGAGAATTTTTATATAGCGTATTCATATGGATGATATTTTTTATAAACATTTTTAAAGCTCTCAGGAAATAGAAAAACTGACTAAGAATATTGAGACAGTGATAGAGGAGAAAGAAAAGGGAGGGGGAGGTTAGGGGGGAGAAGTTAGAAGGGAGGGGGAAAGTGGAATGGGAGGGGGCAGAGAGCACAAGGCTAGCATCTGCCTTCTGTCTTGTGGTACACTACAGCAGTGCTCTGTTAGAACAAAGCTGTGGGGACTGATCTCTTCACAACCTGAGGCAAAGCTTTCCTGTGATTCATGACAATGTTAAAATGTACCAGCATGTCAACATTACTCAGCCATAAGCCCAAGTGCAGCCACTAAAGGCACATGTTTCCTGGGGACTTAAGGGATAAACTGACTAAAACTTCTATGGAGGATTTCACCTGCCAGGTATTTCCGCTCTGTGAAAGAAGGAAGTAGGTACAATATGCTTCTGGGTGTCATCTAGGGGAGGCAAAGCAGAACAATAGAAGGACAATGCTGATCTCCAAGTGTTGATGTTGATTACTGTGCAGGAGGCTGGCTTGATTTGCTCATCAGGGAAGCCCCTTGCCAGATGTCTGGGTCCTGTGTGATCTCTTAGCTGTCTCATAGGAATTCTTGGAAATGGCCAGGCTCTTGAAGGCATGGATGCAATAACCAGGAAAGGAAGTTCTGAAGAAACCCTGGCCTTGGATAGCAGCAACATTGAGAACATAGAAAAAGGAGACTGACAGGGCAGGTTCAAGATGGGCCCAGCACACTTGGCAGAATCAGAGGGTGCAAGAAAACACTACTGTGAGACCAAAAGGATGATGGGTAAACCAAGGAATGATGGGTAAGGAGCAGCTTCACAACAGGCCAGTTCTTTATCCCATGCAGTGTGCTGTAGCATGCCAGTGGGACTGTAGGTTAGGATGCACATGAATGAATTTAGATTCTTTCTGGTGCAAGGAACAGAGCCTTTCATTGGGTCCAACTATCTCACAGGATACTGTGTGGGATTCCTGTTTCTAACTTTCATATTACCTCATAATTGTTCCTGTGAATTCTCCCTCATCTTTTTGAGTCATTCGGGGTATGATAGTATTCCTCATATGATGCCTTTGTTCCCCCCAGTACTTTTTACACTGTGGGACATAGGGTAGGAGTCAGCTAAATGGGTATCAGAAAAATGATTGACTCAATCCGGCTGATAAGCTTATGTCTGAAAGAAGACAATTAAACATTGAAGCTGCTTTCGTAATTAGATTCAGTTAATTTTCATTTATCATCATGAGGTTACCTGTTTGAAGTGCACAGGAAGATTCATGCTTTCTTATTTCCCCCTTCCTTAGTGATTTAGACTTTAGATGACAGGGCTGATGGACGCTATTTAAAACAGACATTGAGGATTTAAGAAAAAACTCACCCATCTCCAGGTTTGTTTACAAACATATGCAGAATGATGGCTATTTTAATCATGAGACCTATCACTTTATGTGTTATACAAATTGGCTATTTTTGCTTGAATTTATTTTATTTCTAACTTCGAATGCAAATTGTTGGTGTCAGGAACTAGCTTGGCAGATCATCTCTGAACCCAGTGATGTCACTCACAGGAGACTGGGTCCCATGCATGTGTTGCCAGGGCCATCACCATACATTCCCAGAATCTATTTGGCTCACCTCCCACCTTTACCTGTGAGCAGTTACATCACAACCCAAATAAAAGGCAAAAACTCCTGACCTCCACCCTCTCTTCCCCCTTTGTCTTCATTGCCACCTTTGCCTCTTCCCCCACAACAAAGCTCCCATGTGGAACTGTATTGGCCTGGTGTGGTTTGTCCGGATGCAAGCAGCAATTCTAACACAAGTATTTATTGAGAATGGCTTTTCACACAAGTTTAGAGCAGGGAGATCTATGCTCTATGTCAACTGGGCCACACTACCATGGCTCTGAGCCGGTCCCTGAGTGTCCTAAACAAAGGCATGGCTAGCTGTGGCCTCTCTTCTGAGCATTCTCGGGCTCCTCCTTCTTCTTTTAGATCCTGACAGTGTCATACCCTCTTAGCATCAGCCTCTTACCCTTTTGGTTCCTTTGGGATGGTTTCCCAAGGTGATGAGAAGACATTGCTTTTATTTCTATAGGAACCTGGCATTTGTGTTTCCAACTCACAAATCACATCCTAGACTCTGGAAGATGAATACTGGAATAATGTCCAAACCAAAGGAGCATCCAGCCTCTGCCTCCATTTGTCAAACAAGTCAGTAGAGGCTGCTTGGGATGCCAGACCTCTGAGATAATTTTCCATAGTTATCTCAGGCTCTCTGAAAGCCTGGTAATGCCTACACCTCAGTGTTAGCACCAGACACGGGGTTCAGAAGAAGATCTCATTTTGAATGCTGAGCATCTTGGCTCACTGCAGCTTTCCAGTACTCAGAAAGGAAATGTCCCAGTGCAATCAGGAAAAATGTATGCGTGCTTGAATGTCTGCCTCTTCAGACCACATGCCGTGTCTGAACAAGTGCCCTGATTTCATGTAAATAAACCATTTAATGGGCTTTATTTTACTTTGTATCATAAATAGAAAGATATTCAGAAAGCAAAGGAAGACAGCAGGAGATGTGGGTTCCCTGAAAAAATTACAGTGTCAGGACCCCATGAGGTCCTGCTCAGAGCTGCAGAGAAAAACAGAAGGACAAAGCAAACTGGGAAACTCTTGGATAGCTTGTAGAAGAAACTTGGAAATATGGCAGCTTTATTTTAAAAACAATGTGGATAAATTATTGCTTTCATTTTAATTCATGTTACATGAATGCTAGAAACAGGCTGGGAAGATGCTCAGAGACAAAGCTTTGTTCTCTCATTAGGTGCAGTATCTTTAATGCGTCCGATAGAATACCCCAAATCATGACTTTTGTCTGATTTTCGAGCCAATCATATATCCATCAAGACAACCAGTGGACCTCCTTCCTGCATTGATCTTTCCTCCCAGGAAGGTTAACTTTATAGGCCGCTTGGTTCAAGAGAGACTTGGCAATGATGGAAAGCTCAGAGATGTTGTGGAGAGTGGTTGGAAATTTTGAGATGTAGACTTGGGGGCTCAGGCCTTTATTATTTCCTCTTCATTTCCAAATGGATTTGTCACTTTTTACTCTAATTTCCCAAAC
Source organism: Rhynchomys soricoides (assembly GCA_019843965.1). Lineage (NCBI taxonomy): Eukaryota > Metazoa > Chordata > Mammalia > Rodentia > Muridae > Rhynchomys > Rhynchomys soricoides. Next base: position 3,179,646 of record JADRCH010000044.1, on the reverse strand, counting down.
ATCTAACAATTATAATAATGACTCTGGAAAATTATACACACTAGCCCTGGAGTTGGCCTCACATATTTATTCCCGCCCTTCCCATCCCTCTTTCCATGCGCACATGCATGCAGGGTCACGAAAATAGTTGAGCCTACACAATTATGCACAAATATGCTCATGTATTTTCTGAAGCATTTGAAGGGATAAGGATCCTGTGTATTTTCTCATTCGAATTCCCCAGTATTCCGTAGGAATAAAGATATGATTTTCTATAAACACACACACACACACACACACACACACACACACACACAGCAGCAACCACAAAAACAAACAAACCACCTTGATAGCCATGAAGACATTCCAAAGAGATATTTGTATCCTTCCCTTCAAATATCTGCCCATTGAGACAAGGTACACAAAGGAACTGGAATTTTTCCAGCAGATTCATGTTGGGAAGAAGAAGTCAGAAGTTTGGCTCAGGTGATACCACAGCTGAGGTCATGATGGGGCAGTGATGAGCAGGGCCACACCTTGACTAGAACAGCTTAGCTATGCACATCTCTTTGGCTCTCTCCATTGAAACCTAAGTCTCATGTCAGGACCAGAATGATTTAAAGCAGTGGTTCTCTACGTGTGGGTCTCGACTCCTTCGGGGGCTGAACACTATTTTCATAGTGGCTGCCTAAGACCATCAGAAAACATATATGTGTACATTAAAAATCCATAACAGGAGCAAAATTACAGTTATCAAGTAGGGAAAAAATCACTTTATGGTTGGGGGTCACCACACGTGAGGAACTGTATCAGAGGATTGCAGAGTTAGGAGGGTTGAAAACCACTGATTTAGTGTCCACAGGAATCCAGTGCTGTGGGGAAGGGAGACTGAAACTTGCTGCAGACGCAGGAGGAAGCCTTCTCCCAGGATGAGACTTCACATAGGTCTGACAACTTGTTAGACCACCCTCAGGACACACTGGAGCCAAAATAATAATTGCCAGTGACAATCAGGACTGCTTGGTTATGCACATTTGGTATCCTCTGTTAAAGCTAAACCTCATGTCAGGACCCCAAAGACTGGCCTAGCTCACTAGAGTCTTGTCTGACTGACCTTTTACCCCATGTGGCCATATTGAATGAGTCTTTCACTTGTTTAAAATCGTGCCCATTGAGGGTATATGGGTGCCTGTGCCTAGCTTGTTGAGTCTGCCAGAGCTCAGGCTTTGTGCCTAAGGTCTCCAGGATCTCCATGCCCCCTGTAGCTTCTCTGATTCTCATGTACAACTTATTAAAAGATCACCATCTTCTTCTACTCCAACTCTGAGTTTCCTATTTGATAAATAACTTTGATTAATTTTAGTAGGAAAGTATATTTGCATGTAAACCTGAAGGCTTGGCTGCATTTGTAGCTACTAAGATGCCATTGGTTCTAGGCTGTGTCAAGCAGCAGAAGTGGGATGCATGTATGATGTTCATACCGATTTCCCTCCTGCCTGTCATCAGTAGATGTATATCATCCATATATGAATTGTTTATCAATCTATCATCTATCTACCTATCATCAATCATCAAAATCTATCACCAATCACCTATATCACTCTTTCTTTCTGTCTCATATCTATGTATCTATCTATGTATCCATCTATCTATGTATGAATCTATCTATCTATCATCAATTATCAAAATCTATCACCAATCAATCACTATATTAATCGCTCTCTCTGTGTGTCTCATATGTATGTGTATGTGTGTATGTATCTATGTATGTATCTATGTATCTATCTATGTATAAATGCATCTATCTATCTATCATCTATCTATCTATCTATCATCTATCTATCTATCTATCATCTATCTATCTATCTATCTATCATCTACCTACCTACCTACCTATCTATCTATCTATCATCTATCTATCTATCTATCATCTATCTATCTATCTATCTATCTATCTATCTATCTATCAATCATCTATTTATCATCTATCTATCTATCTATCATCTATCTATCTATCTATCTATCATCTATCTATCTATCATCTATCTATCATCTATCTATCATCTATCTATCATCTATCTATCTATCATCTATCTATCTATCATCTATCTATCATCTATCTATCTATCTATCATCTATCTGTCATCTATCTATCTATCTATCTATCTATCATCTATCTATCTATCTATCTATCATCTATCTATCTATCTATCTATCTATCTATCATCTATCTATCTAACATCTATCTATCTGTCATCTTTGTATACTTTACCACTCATCCTGCTTTCTACCTATCATTTATCATCCACTTGTCTTCTGTTATCAGCTATTTGCCACTGACCATCAACCCTCTGTCTGTCTTTCAGTGTCACTCCTGTATATTTTACAGGCAGTTCTGTCCTATATCCTGTAGGTTAAGTCCTCACTTTCTTTTTTCCCACACTATCCATCTTCTCAACAGAAATATTTTTAAAACAAAACAACAAACAACGCACCTGGTTGCCATGATCCTCTTCCCTGGGGATACGAGAGATCACTGTCTTGAAGACAACGATACCCGACTTTAGAATTATCCATCCACATGGCTGTGATGATCAAGACAACTAGAACCCTTAGAGTACAGCTGGGTTTGTTCAGGAGTTCACATTGCTAGACTGCCTCATGTTGAGAGAGGGTGGAGCTTCCTTCTCTAAATCTCTCTGCTTCATCCCAGTTCTGGAAGATTCTGTACGACTAGTTTTTCTTTTCACTGCACTTTAACATCTTTTACATGAGTTCTGTTAATATTTTCTTTTTTCTCAGTTTTGAAATGGAATGCTTAAATAAGGGTACCATGAATCTCATCTTTATTGGTAGTATGATTGACACATATTTTCCCCTACTTTGAAGTTTGTATATTCTTTCTCTCACTGGCTCACTCATGAAATTATTTTAAGTTGAAAAGATCTACTTTTTCCTATTTTCCTTTCATTTATTGGCTTTGGGCACTTATACTTCTTCTAAGCCAGGTTTTGGTTTTCCTGGTGGTTTTATTGTTATACTTTTACATAAATAATGTTATTGATTTTGGGTTCGTTTGTCTATAAGTTTGTTTCTAAAAATTTTTAGCTAGGGGACAGGTACTATACCTTCCCTGTTTTTTTGTGCTGATCAGCAAACTGTCACTGTTCTATGTCCTCCCAACCTAGGATCCCAATCTCCTTTTCTTTCTAGGCACAGATTTTCCTTAAAGTCTGCTCTACCTGATCCCATTGTGACTTTTGTCCCTAGGAAACCTGGGATGATTCATGAACTTGAAGTCAGTCAATCCATTAGACTAATTTTCCTTCAGGCTCTTCCTCTGCTGGGGTATATGATGGAAGCTGTAATATTTCTTTTTGTGAAAAATAGAGAATATTCCAACAAGAAGCTCATTTTCAGCATTAAAATAGGTGAAGAAAAAAGAAATAGTCACCAGTCAGCTATGGGTTTTATCAGAGAAAGCAGATGTAATTAAAGTCCAATTTATAGATGATTGATCTTAAGGTGCAATTTTTGGTATTTTTCTTTGGTATTTAAACAGACCTAATTCTTGTCATAGTTTTGTTTTTATTAAATGGTATAATAGCCTTGGTTTCAGCTCTATGCTATTTTTCTGAATGGATAATAACGTGAGGTTGATTGTTTCAGCTCTGAATTTTCTTCATTACCATATTGACATTTTCTTCCATTTTTAGCTAAATAAGAATAGTCACAAAGTAAATATTCTTTCTGCCTTTATCAGCAACCTTTCCATTCAGATTATAACTCTAATAGCTCAATTGAAATTCATATTCAATTATTTAAATGGTGCTTATTCACTTATGCCTAACTCCCTCTTCTATCAGCCTTCAGTTTTCCCCTATAGATTTTAAATAATTCCATTTTTTTTCAAGATCTGAGATCCCTTTGGCTTTCTGTTTATCGAACACTGAAAGCCCTTTTCAGATACACGTTTATAGCTTTCCCTGTTCATCTTGCACCAGTTGGTTTGAGAGTCAGGAACACACAGGAAATCTGCCTTTCCCTCTGTAAAATCCTGATAATACAGATTCGAGCTTCCCAGAGGACATGCAGTGTATACTGTACTCATCATGCTGGCCAGCAGAGGTCTGGGGTAAGGATGAATTACTGGAGAGTAGTTTTACCTGGAATGGAAGTAAGCTGAAAAAGAGTCATCCAGACTTTTCTTCCTGGATAGGCCATTGTTCCTGGAGCTTCTTCCATGCACTGTCCCACGCACTTGTATTTTCTGACATCTCAGTTTCAAATGTTCTACCTCAGCCTGAGGTGTCATTGAATACCAAGATGAACTTTTATTCCAGGACTGGGAATAGCTTGAATCTAAGCCTGACTCATACCAACTTAGCTTCAAGGTTCTGACCAGGACATTGAGCAAACCTTGGTGAGAAGTCAGGGAGAGGGGGATAGCAGGGTGGTAGTGGGTATTGTTGTTGTTTTGGTCTGTTCTTGCCTTTCCTTACCTGCTAGCCAAACCAAGTTAATGTGGGTCATGATTGGATCAAGACGCAAAGGGCAAAGGCTAGACACAACCACATCTTTTGACTCTGCTTTCACTTCAACTCAACAAAGAATTTTCCCTTGCTGATTCCTCACATTCCTATGCATGTCCTCAATGGGTTTCCTTGCTTCATTAGTCTACTTATTGACATTGTCTTTGAATTCATCGATTATCTTTATAAACAGACCTTCAGATCCTTCAACATTTTAACCATTTCACTATCGTGGCATCCAGCAATGGAAGATCCGGGAGTGAACATTGCGCACCTTGTTGTGTGTCTTCTTTCTGTGTTGCTATGGATGCATCTTACAGTTTTATGTCATGATCTTTTTGGTGAGAAGCCTCCATTCAATGGCTCATTCTCTAGCACCTTTCAGAGAGGATAACACAAGTCATAGTATCAGCAATAATACCCAAACAAGGAAGATTTAGAAGTATGTACTATACCACTAATGAGCATGCAACATAAAAGATAGAATAAATAGCTCAGTCTTCAAATTTTTTTTTTCCATTTCAAGAGGATGCCTAGCTGCAGTTCTCCAAGGCTTATGGAGTGACAAACTGGCTTCCTTTTGAACGTTAGCCAGTCACGCGGATGGGGCCCGGTCTCAGCAAACACCCAAAGTGGATTTGATGTTCTGTTGGAACTGTGGGTTGTCTGGTGGGGAGGAATGCTGGACTCTTAGCACCATGGCTTCCTGGGACACCTGTAGAATGAGGCTTCTACTTCCCCTCACCTCCGGAAGCACATGAGTGGAGGAACCCTGTGTTCCTTGCTCCCTCTTGCTGGATCACCTGCTTTCTTTTTCTCTTTATGTTGTCTCATCACCTCCTTTGCTACATGGGATGCTTTTACAATCATTGGCTATTTGGGATTTAGTCTACTCTCCCTTATTTTGAAACTTCTTACTTTGTACCATGAAGGCAGATTCATCGTTCCTCAGAATTTCCTGTGTTTCCCTTCCTTTCTCCTTTCATAGAATTTCTCCAGGCACAATGGCCACAGATTTTTTTGATGTTGTATGCCGCTCCAATCCCCAAACAGTTGGAAGTCTTGCAGAAAAACTTTTATTTTCTTTCAAGAAGCCAAGTCTAATCAAAGTACTATAAGCTGGTATCTACTATGTATTATTTTATCACATGTATGCTCATTCCATTTTTCCAAAAATTACTTTTTAAAGTCCTACAAGGCAAAGATGTTAATATGAATTGAATCACTGCATGTAAATTGAATTTTCTTCTGTCAACTAGAGGAAGTGTACATTAGAAACATGATGGTAAATTATTTATTCCTACTTCAAGGAGACCAAAATAAAAATGCTTCCTCTGTCAGTTTGGCAAAACTGAAACCTGACATTTTTACATATTACTGTAGCTACTGACTGAATACTTTTATAAAAATGTTTTAATTTTTACATCTCATACCTTTAAGAGCATGCAAAGAGAACCATGGTTTTGGTGAGAATTTTGTTGGTCACTTACAGTGACTAAAAGATTTGTTATTTTGAGTTTTTTCATGTTCCATGTATAATGAATAAATAGTCATTTCTTTATCTTAAATGTTCATTTGTTTGTACAGATTAAGAGACACTCACTGCACACTAATGAAAGGTTTACTCGTTTACTTATTGTCATTGAAATTAAAACCTTTGTTTATTTGTTTCAGTAGTAAATCTGTCACAGGAAATAAATACATGACAGTGTCCATAGTCCTTTAGAAATTTTTATGTCTGTACTAGTTATGCCTGTAATTACAGTGGTGCTCATATGCAGACACACGATGTATGTACATACATAAGAACATACAGAAGTTAGTCTGTTATTCGGTCTCTCTATTTCATGAGTTTTAGGTGGGGATAGTCACAGTGCTGCCAGTATCAGATCCCTGCTGTCACACTGCTGCCTTCAGGATGCTGTTAGGATTCTCTCTAGGATCTTTCTTTCCTCTTTACACCGTTCCTTTTGTCATATTCTATGTAACAACCTATATTTCCTTTGTCTGATACCAAGCTTTCAAGAAATAGGGCAACATCTATCACAAAATTTAACAGTCCAAAATTAATTGTAACATAATTAATAAAACAATGACTGCACAAATGGATTGATGGCTGGGAAAAGTTGGTTGAGAAGATGGATAAGCAGGTGGATAGTAGATTGAATAGGTGAGGGCGCGTGTGCGCGCGCGCGTGTGTGTGCATGTGTGTGCGTGCGTGTGTGTGTGTGTGTATGTGCGCATGCATGTGTGTGTGTGTGCGCGTGCATGTGTGTGTGTGTGTGTGTGTGTGCATGTGTGCATGTGTATGGGTGGCAAAGTGAGTGTTTCAATAGATAGGTGAATGGCTCAATGGGTAGGCTGGCAGAAGACTGAATGGATGGGTAGATGAGGAGATAGATGGATGAGAAGTGTGTAATTGGATAAACAACTGGCTGGTGGAACAGATGGGTGAGTGGAATCATCCTATCACAGTGCAGACATGAAGACAGAGGTACAACAAGTAAGATGCCTAGTTCTGGAACAAGGTATAATGCATAAGATGCCTAGTTCTTGAACAAGGCAGGAAACTATATGCCTACCTGGTATAATAGTTTTCATAGAAAAAAAGTTAAGCATTTATTGTTTTATTTATGAATGGATTTACATTATAACTAAAATTTATATTATTTCGTTTAATTTAATTTTGAGACATAGTCTTAGTCTTTATCTCAGGCTAACCTGGAACTCAGTATCCTTGAGTTCATTGCCTTGAACTCATGGATATCAACTTGCTCAGTTTCCTGAAATACTTGAAATACAAACATAGGCCACCATGCCTAGCTTAAAAAAATGTTCTGGTATAACATTATCAAAAATGAGCCCTTACGTTATAAGCCCTGTGATAAACGAGTCAGAAGAGAGAAGACAGAAACTGGTGCTGGCTTGAAATGAAAAGATGAATCCTCTATTCCAGACAGCACTAAACACATTTCTTATTATTTAATTTAGTCTTCTTAGTAATTCTGATGTATGTTATGGAAGCGAGAGAAATCATTATCAACAGATACTTGTTTCTGAGGTTTAAAGTTATCATAGGCATACATCGTTAAGTGGCTAGACTACCCAAAGATCTGAGAAAGAACAAGGTGTGAAATGAATTGTTGGCATGAGAGCCTACAGTGCTCACTCATTGTACTTATGACCCTGACTGGCCCATGCCAGCAATGGTTCTCTAGTTAGCCACAGGGCTCAAGTTTCCCACTGATATGTAAGAACATGCAATAGAAACGACCAGAGGTGTTTACAATGCATTTCAAGCTTTCCCGCTGTCAGCAGCATCTCACTGCGGTGGAGTGAGTCCAGAGCAACCCACAGGAAATGTGTAGGAGAAGACGAAGGCTGCCTCCGAGCCCACAAGCATCTGAGCTACAGGTGACCTCAGCCATGTAAGTGAGCCCACACTTCACCAGCAGATTCTATGCACAAACTCTGACTCTAGAATCCAAAAGAAATATGAGTATGCTTTGTCATGTGGCAGTAGGTGGACCATAGAAACATTTTTAAACATCTACTGAATGTCAGGCAGAGCTATGACTACTTTTTACAGAAAGAATGATAATTTATCCTATAACAACTGTCAGAATCATATTAAAACCCAGCCTCTGGGAGGTGAGGAAAGTTTCCTCAAAGTAAGAAAAGTGGTAGGTGTTACTTGAGGAACAATGACTATTGATGGCGAGACACACATGGTAGAGAACTGTCATGAGTGGACTCTGACATGTAAGGAAGAAAAATCAGCTTTTTTTCTGCTTTTTTTGGGGGGGGTTGTTTTGTTTTTTGTTTTGTTTTTTACTAAAATGTTCTGAGTTTGGACTAATATAAATTGTGAAAATCTTCATAAAAGCTGTAAAAAGTCCTTACTTTGAAAGTGAAGAAGTCATTTACTGAGAGCTGCCTCTTCCCCGAGTGGTGCTTTCCTGGTCTCTAGACACGGAGTGAATGCTTTGTTGCACACTTCTCTTGCAATCTAAAGAGCTTTTCCAATTTAGAAGAAGCCAAGCTCAGGAATCTGTGTTATGTCCCTCAATTTCTGTTTTTATATATTTTTTAAAATTCACATATTTTTTTTTTAAAAAAAAAAAAAGAAAGAAAGAAAGAGTGCTCTGTCTGGATGTACACCTGCAGGCCAGAAGAGGGAATCAGATCCCTCTGTAGAGGATCATGAGCTGTCATGTGGTTGCTGGGAATTGAACTCAGGACCTCTGGAAGAGCAGCCAGTGCTCTTAACCACTGAGCTATCTCAGCAGCCCCTGATTCTTAAGAAGATGTGTGGGTTTCTTTCTAGAGAATGGTCACCTGGACACTATCACTCTTTATTGTACTCCAATCTGCTTCCATGTGATTAGACATTCATGAAAAGCAATGGCTGCCTCTTCACACATCTAAGGCATTTTATGAGCGATGAGTGGTTCCAGTGTCTGTTTCTACAACCTAAACATCACCTGTCATCCAATAACTACAGAGTTAGACTTGCTTTGGAATCAGAGACACCCCCTTCCCAAGAAGGATGCACCCCAACCCTTCCTTCTGGGGTCTCATTCTTCTATATTTAATTTGCTAATTCCATGAACTGGGTTTCTCTCCCTCCCTAAGACTGAGCCCCTTCTCCATGTCATTTATAACTTGGACCTGTCCCTCTGCACATCTGTTCTTTTTCTTCTTCTTCAAGGGTCACTATTACCGTGTTATATGACCACCACCCCACCTCCAGCCTCCCTCTATCTAACTCTGTACTCTGCTTTCTGAACAGCTTGTAGATTCTGTCCTCATGTATGTCCACCAGGCTAACCGCTGTCTTAGTCTCTATCTCAGTCTCTACAGAACTATCCTTGACCATTCCTTTAGGTATCCAGTTTCTCTATGCCCACAAGCTTGCTTTCTCTCTTCTCTGCTGGTCCTTGGTCACATTGCACAATCATTTGAAAACCCCCTCTCTCTAGAAACATGGCTTTTATTGCCCAACTGATTCTGGCATTGCTGTGGGATCTTTTCAAAGCCTCACACCCAAATTGTCACCTGAGTTTTGCAATCAGGACTGATATTTGCTTTCATATTTTTCAGTCCAAGCTTTACATAGTGGGGAAGATAGGGTAACAGTGGACTCTAATATTACAACTGTCAGATGATTGACATGAGGTTACACTGAGGTGATTCAAACAGTCAAGACCAAGTGGAGGGAGTTACCCACGCTGACCACTGCAGTAACCCTGCACACCATGCTGTCATAGCTCAGTGTAAGGAGGGGAATTGATTAAAATATTTAAAATACATTTTCCTCAGAGGACAAGAACACAGAAAATTAAACCCATCAGTTGATTTCATTTAAATGATTTTATTTAAAAACATTTCCTACGACATGATGTACACAGTCTCATTTTAATAACCAAAGTTAAGTTTTTCAATCTAGTGTTCCTGTTCAAAAGAGAAGCACACACAATATCATAAGGGTGATGTCCAATTGATAATGCTACTGACACTTGATTAACATGCTACAAACTAACGGAGAAAATGCCAGGTTAATGGGGATGAAGCTACCTATCAAAATCCTACCACAGAGAATTCTGTGGAGTTACAATAAACATATGTAGAAACTAAGTAATAATATTAAAAAATATTACTAGCTCAGAATCTTGAAATAAAATATACCATGTATGCAAGATAGAGATCATGAGTATTCTATTGAAAACTTTATGCATTATTAGCATATTTGTGTACATGGTGTGTGTTTATGATATGGGGGTTCCTGTATCCAGGTGTGTGTGTATTTATATGTATATGTGTGTGTGTGTGCATGTGTATGTATGTGTGAGTGTGTGTATGAGTGAGTGTGTGTATGTGTTATGTGCGTGTGTGTGTATGTGTGTGTGCATGTGTATATATATATGTGTGTGTGTGCATATGTATGTATGTGTG